>CAUYUJ010021792.1:76913-116913 GCA_963575745.1 Prorocentrum cordatum | reverse complement strand
CAATTGCTGCGCCGACCCATTCCCGTTCAGTCGTTATTCCTGATGGCTGTGTAGAAAACTTATCTCTCCATCTGCCTCGCCACGATCCCTCAAGGCAGCCCTGACCTGCCACCACACATCAGCATGTTTTCCGCTCGGACTCAAACGGCGCCGCTGCCGCCATCCATGCACAAGCGGCACGCGGCCTGCATGGCACCGCAAGTTCTCTCGCGCGCGGCGCAACGCGATGAGAAACGCCCGCAGCTCAAACCTCGGCGCCGTCTGCTTCGGCCCAGGGGGCCCTGCTGCAACGTCCGCCGCCGCGCGCAGCTCGCCCGGTGCCTGCAGCAAGCCCTGCAGAATGACCACGCCCACCCCGCACTGACGCAGTCGAGGATCATCGCTGTGCTCCCCGCCCGAGCCGTCGCCGAAAACATCCAAGAAACCATCGCCGCCTCTGCGCAGCTCGGCTGCATCCCCCCAATCGCCCACCACGTGCTCGAACTCGTTCGCGCCCTCCGGGCACTCGCACCGAGTCCATCCGACGGTCGGGGGGCCCCGCAGCCAAAGGCAGGGCACCGCAGCAGCGCCCTCGACAGCCCTGGCAGCCAACGACTTCGCGCCCCCGTAGTCCTCGTGGCCCACGATGCGCGGACACGGCCACACTAAATGCAGCAATGTCTCGTCGGCGGCGCCGCAACGTGGGCAGGTGGCCGACACCTCACAGCCAGCCTCCGCCCGCCGCACCCTCGCCCAGGACGCCCCCGTCATCACCTGAAGCTGCGTGGCCCAGACGCCGCACTCCCCATCGCGCTGGAGCCTCGCCTGGCGCCGCTTCGCTCGGCGCAGGTCTGCGCCGTTGGCGAGCCCTGCCCTGGCATCGCGACGCGCAGCCTTGGCCCACCAGGCCCACTTGACGCTGGCCGCGAGCTCGCCCAAGAGTTCCGTATCATCAACCTCCATGTCCTCGCTCATCTGCCACGTCTCCCCGACGTCGGAATGCCAGGTGTTTGCCGAGGGCATGCCCCAGCCAGCAGTGAGCAGCGCACAGATGACTGCCGAGATGGCCCAGCGTACTCTGCCCAACCACTTGGTTAGCGGCAGCGCCGTCAGCTCCCGGCGCAGCAGGCGCCGCGCCCTTTGCACTCGCTGCCGATGCTCAGGATGGCGCCTCCAGAACTACATCCACTCGCCGAGCATCTGCCGCGGCAGAGCTTGCCCTGCATCATCCTCGCCCAGGGCGAGCGCCAGCGTAGTGGCCAGGCACCTGCCGAAGCCTCTGCCCGCCATCGCGCGGCTGGCTGGGCGCCGGAGCTTCAGCAAGGCCGTCGGCGCCACGCCGAAGACCTGGTGGCCGTAGATCAGCGCTGGCTGCACCCCCGTCTTGCGGGGCATCCTGGTGCACTTCCCGAGCCGCGCCTTCCGCCGCATACGGTGTGTGAGGTGCAGCCTCCTCGCCGCGGTCTTGGCGCGCTTCTGGAACTGGCTCTGGCCCCGCCTCTTGCTCACCGCGGTGCTGACCACTAGGCCCACCGCCTTTCCGACTGCCTTGAGCGGGAGGCCAGGCTCGCCTGCGCCCGCAACCACCTGCTGGGCTGCATCCATGTCCGAGGCAACGACGACGGACTCATCAGAGATGGTGAGCTGCGCGGCATTGCAGCACATGCCAAACTGCCCAAGGGCATCCACCATCTGGTCCGCTGCGACCCGCTCCAGGCCCTCGGCCCCCAGGATTGCGTCATCCACGAACGTCTGCAACTCGACGCACGGCGACCCTGCGCCCACCCGCTGCAAGAACGGGCACAGGAAAAGCTTGCCGACCGTCACTCCGCGGCTGCTGCCCGCGACGATCGAGCGCTCCGCCGAAATCTGGCCAGAGCACCAGCCATGCCTCCTCAGCCGCCGCGGCGCCAAGTAGGCCTGCGCCCCCAGCGAAACGACGACCGCTGAAAAGGCCCCCTGCCCCGCGACCTCCAGCAGAGCGATAAGGTCGATGCTGTCGAAGAACCGCTCCAAGTCCACCAGCGCCGCGATCGCGCAGAAACCCATGGCCACCGCGCTCCCGTCGAGGACCGACAGGCAGAGAGCGGCCCTCAGAGCACTGCTGCCCCCGATTGCCATGTCCCAATGCTGTTCTAGCGCGCCCGACCACTCGTCGGTGACTGTCGCGCGGGTGCATGACCAGCACTTCGCCAGCAGCGGCAACAGACCTATGGCGCGGTCGCAGCCTCGGCTTGTTGGCAGTAGCGACAGGATGGTGGTGAGGACCTGGCGCGGCCACATCACCGCCGCCTCAACCTCGCGCAGCAAATCCACCCACTGCTGCACGCCTCGTCGGGGAGCCTGGCCACGTCGGAACTCCTCAGCGCGTCGGCCCCCATGGCCTTCTTCGGGGAGAGGCTGACGAGGGCCTGCCTCACCTGCTGCAGGTGGAGAGGCGGGAGCTCCTCCTCGCCGGCCAATCACGCAACTTCGTCTCATCGAAGCTGCGCGACGTCCAGACGGCCGACCAGCGGCCCTCGCGAAGCTGCATCTGCCCCATGGGGCCCGCCACGGCCCCGCCCGGCGGCAAGGTCTCAAGCCGCGCTGGCCTCTCTCCTTTCGCGCGCCTGCGCACCGGGCCCGAGGAGGAGCGCCAGGAGGCACCGACCCACTGCGAGCGCTGCTGCCCCGCCTTGACCTGAGCCCGCCCCGCTGCGCGCGCTGCCCAGCGCGACGACTGCATGCTGAACAGCTCCAGCTCCGCCTCCCCCGCGTGCACCAGCCCTGCCAACAGCTGCCGCCAGTCGGCAACCTCTTCAGGCACGCGCTGCTTTCCGAAATACTCGAGGCCCTTCCCAGCCCCTGGCCACGGCCCCAGGCCCACCCCCTGAGCCATCTCGATGACGGACTGCACGCCCCGCCGCTGCTGGCGCGCGTCGGAGCCGTTGCGCGCGAGCGCGCGCGCGCTGCAAGCGCGTCAACTATCGCCCACCACCCCGCCACTGGATCCGCAAAGCGGGCTCGGCCTGCCACGGCCTTCGCGCGCTGCACTGCGCATCGAACTCCGCGGGCTCGACCTCGCATGGCCTTTGCCGCCTTCCCCTGTAAACCCTCGCGCATGAGTCTGGCCCCCCCCCCCAGCGCGCTGACCCAGCGCGCATACAAATCAGAGAGGGCCTCGCACTCCTCGCCATCAGTGCGGAGCGCCGCCCTTGCCTGAGGCGAAGCTGCCGCCAGGCGGAGCGGCTGCTGCGCCACCAACTGCTGAGCGGCATGCCAGCATCCAGCTGGGATGGCATAAGCTGCCTCCGCCGCCGCCCCCTGGTGCAGATCATCCTCCGACTGCGCCATCTGCTCGATGGCATGGCTGATCTCCTGCCCCTGCTGCTGCTGCGCCGCCGAGCTGCGTGCGACGCGCCAGCGCCCGCCCGGCATGGCGGCGGCCTCCTCCTTCTTCACCCTCGACCTCTCGCTGCCCGGGCCTGGGGCGATCGGGGGCCTGCGGCGCGCAGGCCACGGGCGCGGCGTGACCAGCTGCAAGTAGTCCCAGGCGCGCGCCGCGCCCAAGATGCCGGGCTTCAACCCGACGCGCGTCTTCCACGGAAACTGGCGGCACGCCTCCAAGCGAAAGCAATGTTCCGCGCCCAGGGAGACCACGCCGCCGTCGATCATGCTGCCTTTGCCCCTGTCGCAGGTGATCGTGCACCCCTGCGGGATCACCACCGAGCCTCGCACGAGCTCGGGCCACGTCGTCTTCTCCAACGCACTGGGAACCACGCTCCAGTCCGCCAACACCATCCAGGCGTCAGCGATGCTGCGCAAGAAGATCGCGAGCGACCTGAGGAGCGGCGAATTCCCCCCTGCCGCCAGCGGCACACCTGGGAAGAAATAGGCGCTCACCACCACGACGTTGCCTGATTTCAGGTGCAACGTCGTCGGCGCGAACCCGACGAACGGCGACGCTTTGCCCGCAGCACTGGCCGCAGCGCGCCTGCCCTCGAACGTCGTCGTCGCGAGGTGGGACCTCATCATGATCCACTCTCCCCCACGGCTGCCAATCTCCGCCCTCCTTGACGGAATGGCTGGGGTGGCATTCTGCAGCGTCTGCCGCTCCGCCTCTAGCTCGGCCTCCACCACGTGGGTCTCGGCCGCGAGGAAGCCCTGCACCTCGCGCGGCAACTGCCTGGCGAAGCCGAGCGTCGACTTGCCCCACTCCGTGACGCTGCCGAACACCAGCGCGCAGGCCTCCTCCTCCCCTGCCCCCTCCTGAGGGGGGCTACCCGCGAGGCTCGCGGGGGCCGGCACGGCTGCCCGCTGCGGCCCCGCGAGGCGCACCAGAGCCAGCGGCCGCAGCGCCAGCAGCAGCAGCAGCCCCAGTATCGCCAGCAGCCTTGGCCTGCTGGGCCTTGTCGGCGGCCGCCTCCTGAGCCTCTGCCATTTTCTGGATGTTGACCCTGCGCTGTTCTGCACGCTCGGCCGCCTTGAGATCGGCAGGATCGGCAGCGGCTGCACCCGCGGCGGCGGCGGGCGGCGGGCCCGAGACCGTCTCAGCGCCTCTGCCGGGGACGGCCTGGGGCTCAGGCGGCCCGTGTCCGCCGCTGGCCTCAGCGCCGCTGCCGCCGACCCTCCTCTTCTTCGAGAGGCTGCGCATGCCCGCAGCCCGCTGCTTGATGTCATGCATATCCTTTTCCTTGGCCTGCTACACCTGCTCCAGCTTCTCCGCGTCCGCCTTGAACGCGCGGATGGCCTGCTGGCCTTGCTCCTCGTAATCGTCGATGTTCTGCGACAGGTCCTCGAGGTCGATCTCGAAGACGAACTTCTTCCCGCCCGCCTCTACAGCGACCGCGACTCCCACCGACCTGTTGTAGCGCAGCAGGGCCTCGTGCTCCGCCTCGTCCACGTCGTACGAGGCCGCCACCGCCTCGTGGTACTGCTGGCGAGCCTTCTCCAGGTTCGCTTTGGCTGTGCCAAGCAAGTTCGCCTGCTTCTCCATCAGCTGGCGGTTGACAAGCGCGTCCTGGCGCGCACGCGCGTACTGCTGGTGGGGTGACACGGAGGTCGGCTGCGGAACTGCAGCTTGCTCAAAGCGGCCGACCTGGGCCGCCTCCTGCTCGGGCAGCAGGGCCTTGAGCGCAGCCAGCACCCCTGACAACTCTGCCTACTTGGCCTGCTGGGCCCCCGCTCCCCCGGCCACTGCGGCTCCATGGCGGCGGCGGCTGGCACGGCTCCAACCACCCCCCGCACTGACAAAAGCCCCCCTGTTTGGACAGCCGCCACACCCAGGCCTGACACCCATGGCAGACCGTGAATGCCTTGGTCTTTGGCATCCGCTGAATGCAAGACTCTCGCTGGCCTCTCCAGTCCAGAGTCTCAGTCGCTCAAGATGCGACGGGGCCTGGTTCCCAAATTGCTTGAGCCAGGAGGAGGAGGAGGAGGAGGAGGAGGAGGAGAAGGAGGAGGAGGAGGAGGGGGAGGAGGAGGAGGAGGAGGAGGAGGAGGAGGAGGAGGAGGAGGAGGAAGAAGAAGAAGAAAGACTCGGCCTTGCGCGTGGTCTGTGCCGATCCCTGACCGCGCGTGAACCCGTGCAATCAGAGCCCTACCTCGAACGATCATCGAGCGAGTGCGATGAGGTCGTGAGTAGCGCGCGCCGTGCAGCCTGTCGTACGTGCTCGTACCCAGGCAGTCGCAAATCGTGAGACCCCTCGAGGGCTGGGGGGGACACCCCACTGGCCTCCCAGTGCCGAGCCCACGTCGCTGCGGGCGACGGGCAGGCCTCCGAGGCACCCGCCCCGCCCCGAGGAGGGACCCACACTCCAGCAAGCGACGGACGAAAGGGGAACGACGCGGGAGAGAGGGCGACGAGGCGAGAGGGCGAGGCCAAAGCAGGAGAAGAGCAGAGGAAGCAGCGGAGGGGAGTGTGGGTCCCCGAATTCTGGAAGATAGCCACTCCGAGAAAGACAGTGAGGACAGTGCCGTGCGCGGGGGCGGGGAGCAACGGTGCGAGGGTCACTAACGGCGCAACGCCGGGCAGTCCCCACTCGCGCCGCGCCCCCCGCTCGGCGCGGCCTAGAGGAACGGGGCCTCGGGCATCGAGGTCACGTGGCAGTCAGGTACTCGGTGGTGGTCAGCACGGGCGTGCGCACAAAGCCGCGAGTACACCACATAACATCATCCAAGAACGAGAGAGAGCGCGAAGACGCCGAAGTCGGGCGGCGGCATCAGGTACGTGGGTGCGAGGAGGACGTATGGACCAGCCCGTGTGTAATGTCAAGTATCTGTAAAAAGTAAGTGTCCATCTGAGCCAACTGTGAGCAGTCAAGTAAGACGAGGGGTTCCGTCGCATAGACTTGAAGCACGAGTCGGCGGGAGTCCACCAACCTCAAATCCTCCGGTACACAACGCTCCTTCGGAAAGATAGTTCGTGAACTCAGAATATGGAGGTGCTGTCCACGTCCGTCATACAATGTCATTCTGCGAGAGTTCCCGTGCTCTGATGCGGGCAAAGAGGGCAGCCCGACGAGCCCCCCACGGGGCGGGGCCCGAAACTGGCTGACTTACTTCGCGCCCTTGCCCTTGCTCTTTTGCTTCGTCTTGTCGAGGATGCGCTGCGCCATGGTCTCCAAGTGCCCCTGAGGGGCGGTCCCGAGCTTGAGCTTCGCGTCCTCCAGCTGGGCTAGCTTGATGATCGACTGCTCCACCTCCAGCTTGCTCAGATGACGCTCGGGCGGGCCCCCTTGAGCGTCCGCCAGCTGCACCGTGATGTCCCCGCCGATCGCGAACTGCAGTCGTGTGTACTCCTCGTTGTAGCACTTCTTCAAACGGAAGTGCCTGATCACTAATCCTAGCTCCGCGGCCGAGCTGATCGACACGAACTTCTCGTAAAAAAGGACCAGGGTTTGGTACGCCTGAGTCCCCAACTTCTGCAGCTTCTCTGAATCGACCATCGACTTGAACACGCCGCGCGCTATGTACAAATGTGGTGGCCCCAGGTGGGGCTTCGCTGCCGCGATGGCTGCCGCCTCCGCGTACATCTTGCCTGCTCCTCGCCCTGCGACCACCAGGAAGCTCAGCGTCGGGACGACCAGGCACACCCACTCCGACGCCGCCAGGTCCCTCAGCAGCTGCGCGTGCATGCACGCCATCTTGAGCAAAATCGATATGGCCTGCTGCATGTCTCGAGCCCGAAGGGCCCCCTCGACCTGCTGAAGACCGTCTTCTGCCTCGTCTGCTGCGTCCCCGAGGTTGGCCTTTTTTTTTCCCCGAGGGTGCTCCTCCGAGGTCCTCGCCGTCGCCTGCCTTGCGCTTGTGCTTCTTGATCAGCAGCTCCAGGTCCATGGACTCCGCGTCTGGTTGCGACATGCCGCGGTCGAAGTCGAGGCCGAGGGAGAGTAGGAGCACCCAGGGCACAGTGTGTGCGTATGTGTACTTGCAGTTGTCGGAGATCTTGAGCCGTGAAGCTGCATACGGGGCATTCGAGTGAAAAAGGTTGAACAACTTCTGCCGCCGTGTAGCTACTGCGTCCAAGAGCGCAGCGATTGTGGGCATAAGACCTCATAACGTGTCGCTGAGCATTCTCCCGAGTGCTGAGAACCTGGAGGCACCTGAAACACTGGTTCGTGACCGTGAGAAGTGCTGCCTCGTTTCGAACTTTGTGAACTCTGCCTGCATGCAATAAAAGAGCTTTCATGCTGGTGAAGGTGTCACCACACCGCTGCCCCTCTGAGTTCTTCAGATTGCAGACGAACTCGCCAGGGGCGTCCACCTCCTCCTCCACCTCCTCCTCCATCACGATACTCGGGGCCACCGAGGGCCCACTAGGTGGTGCGATCGCTTTAGAAAAATAGGTGGCCCTGATAACTGTGAGGTCAATCGAGGCCCAGTCGTCGAACTCCTTAGTGTAAAATAGACCCAAGAGAGGAAAATCTTCTGGAACTAAATCAGCGAACTCCTCAGACTGGCTTCTGGCAAACTGGAGGTCCTCAAGTACCTGACGGGCCCAGGGGTTAGCCTTTTCGTGGATGGTCCAGTCGTCGTTCATGCTAGGTATGTCATTGATCGTGCCTAGTATGCATGCCCGAACCTGCCTGTGGGCGCTAGGGTATTTAATCCAGGACTGATACCAGCGTAGCCTCCGAAGTCGCAGTTCGTCTGCCAAGGGAAGGATCTGCCAGTAGGCCCATACCCTATGAGAGCTCCACTTCCAGCGCACCCCGTCGTGGTCCTCAGTGCCCTTGACCCCGAGACCCCTACGCATCGCCCTCATCATGATCTTGTCACCCTCGACCGTGAAACTTTTATCTGGGACCCTCCCCTCCATCCCCGACAAGAGAGCACCTTGCACATACGAAAGGATGGCCATGCGCTTGATGCCGCGGGCAGCCTCGTGGACAAGAAAGTTAGAGATGATGCCGAGGCCAGTCCGTCCAGCCTGGAATCTTTTTCCTTTCTCAATCTGCAACGATCCCTGCACCGTCAGCCAACCGCCGAGGATGCGCATAAATCTGCCAAACTGCCCAGAGAGACGCAGAGTGCCTTCATGCAGGAGGCGGCGTTGGGCGATGCAGCCTTTCCCAAAAAGCCTAGCCAGTGTGACTCGCTTGCCCTCGTTGAGCCCCACGCCGATGCCGTCCAGGGAGGATGCTAACTTACTGCTGCTAACCTGTGCCAGTGCGGTAAGGTGACGTGCCTCTCCTCCTCCTCCAAAGGGTTCAGGTCCTCTTCCTGGGATCACCGTCTTCGTGATATCGTCGGCGTACAGTGTGATGCCCGTGTCCGTGCGTGTGCCGTCCACCTCCTCCGCCTGTGAATACGTGTACGAGCTCGTCCCCGCCCTCCAGCTCAGAAAAGCCTCCAGGCCCTGAAGATAGAAATACGGGAAGCCTCTGGCAGGATTAGGGTGTCCCATGAGCTCTCCAGAGGTAGGCCTGAGGGAGATGGGCCTGTCGGGTCCCATGATCTGCATCGCCGTCTGCATCGTGCGAGAGTGCTGGAACCTAACGTCCTCGGGGAGGTAGAGGGACTCGAGGCAATTCAAGATCGTCTCTCGTGTCGTACTGGCGAAAGCGTTCGTGGCATCTTCATTGATGATGGCGTGTGATAGCGATAACTTCTGGAGCCTCCAGCTCAAGCAGTCCTGCACCGCGATGGCGTCTTCACGCCGGCGGCGACGAGCAAAGCCGTGACAAAAATACGGAAGTGGGTCACGGTGGCGACGAGCCCGATTCCAAAGATGGGCGTTCCACGCCTTGCCCATCGGGCAGAAGAGATGTATCCAACGTTGTCCGAGCGGTCCTGGCTTGCCGTTGCCCTTGTCCAGGCCCACGATGTGAGAGATGTCGAAGACCAGTGGGGTGGAGGAAGTCCGCCGAAAGGATCCGATGATGTCGAGCATTCTTTCCCTGAAGGCCTGTGCCGTCGCAGGGGTAGGGCACGAACCCACTCCACCACGTTTGAACTTGTGCCATTGGTCGGGGTCGATCAGGATCAGCCAGAGCTCCGACGGCATACTCCACGCGGGTGTAGCTCGTCTCTTCGGTGCCCTGCGGAGCGCCCTGATGACGCCCGAAAGGTCCTGATCTGCCGTCTCTAAATCTGCCATCTGCATCGTGTCGTAGCGCTGCTGGTCCGTGCGGTGAGCCTCGTCCCCCTCGTAGGTGCGGTCGAAGCGCTCCGTCAGCTCCGCCTGTAGGTCGCAGTCCACCGCCGAGAGTCCGCCCTGCGGAGCGGGCAAGCGTAGGAAGTCGGCGATGTCCTGTGGTTCGCAGTTCTCCTCTCGTGCCTTGAAGTACTTCCGCTGTCGGGGCCCTCTGCCCTTGCGGGCCAGTCGCCGAAGCAGAGACTGCACGGCGAAGTGGTCATGCTCCCTCCAGGCGGAGTTGAGCTCACCGACCAGCAGGGAGTTGCGTTCCTTGGTGATCTGGCGTGACAGCTGCCTGAGCCTGAACGTGATCCTCGCCAGTTCCAGTTCGACGTCCGCACGTGCCTCCGAGTCTCGGCCAATATGAAGTTCACGCAACCGTCGGCGACGTGCCAGGACCTCCGAACGCAGCTTCTCCAGAACCGACTTCTCAGCCGCCGAAGGTGAAGGGCGTAAAAACTCCGTCAGCGCCGCCTCCCTGAGCAGCACCGAAATAGAGTTCCACAGCTCGTCTGTCGTAGGCCGTGAGCAAAGCCGTACCCATTCATCTTCAGGGATGGTCAGGATGGCTTCGTGGACCCGTTCCACCGCAGAGGTGCACTCCTCACCGCCGCGCAGGATGCGCAACATGGTATCGAAGTCCCAGCACTGCCTCTGGGTAGAACTGGCCTCGAAGCGGTAGCTGCATTCCATGAAGACGGGGCGGTGGTCCCTGTCGTCCAGGGTATTCACGGGCTGGAGCCGCCTCCCCGCAGGTCGAAGAACACGGCAGACTCGGACGTGAGGAAGCAAGCCCGTCGGAGCGTGGATAAAGTCTATCCGCGACGTGTGTCCCAGTGGCCCGTGAAACGTTGGCCCAGCTGGGTAGTGCGTGTTGATCGCGCTCAGCGCCGTGTCCCTCAGAACCTGGTGCCAATGCTTGCCAGCGAAGTGCTCCAACTCAGCACCACAAGGGCCCACGTGTGCGTCGGCTTCCCGTTCCCAGTCCCAATCGGCTCCGTGTGTACTGGTGTCCCGTGGGGCCGTGACGCACTCGCCGTCCAGCGTGTCGTCTGCGCAGAAGCCCAGTTGGTCATTCAAATCGATGCCGACAAACGGTGTGCACCTGGAGCCCACTCCGTTGATGACCGACTTCGCCCAGTTGCAAAGTCCCAGCACGACGTTCCGATACTGTGTACGTCCGCCGCGGAGCGACGGAAGAGTGGGGAAGTAGAGCACCATGAATAGAACGTCCGAGGTCTGTGATTTTAAACGTACTGCTCCGCCACGTCCACTTAAGAAACTGGGCGGCGTGAAAATCTTACGAATGAAGTTCCTCGGGAAGCGCCTCTGGTGGAGGAAGATCGACACCCCGCAACTCTTGTTGGAGGCCCTCGTCCACCCGAAACTCAGTTCCCAGTGATAAGGATGAAGGAAAAGTGAGTGTGTGTCCTCTGTCTGGCGACGGGAGGTACCTGGCAGCATGATAGCTCCAATATTTTTGAATTCGTCAGAGACCTCCGATGCCCGCGTAGCCCCCGTCAGGAACATGGGATTATAGACGCACGTCCGAAGTGTGAATGTGTTGCCATCTTCAGCGTGGGGGCGGGTCCTCTCCATCACCAGGGCGCCAAGCACGCCCAGCTGCAGGAAGGCGAAGGCGCTCACGGCGAGGAGCCAGCGCCTCGCGCGAGGGGCCCGACCCCCTCTCTCACGGGCGAGGAGAGCCCCTCGAGGGAGAAGCCATGCCGCTGAAACACCTGACTTTGTAAGGAAGTGTACTAAAGTGCCGCGGGAAAGGGGGGTGGTCTGGGCCGCTGCAGCGGCTAGGAGGAGGAGGAGGAGGAGGAGGAGGTGGAGGAGGAGGAGGAGGGAGGAGGGAGGAGGGAGGAGGGAGGGGGGAGGAGGGAGGAGGGAGGAGGGAGGCGGGAGGAGGGAGGAAAGAGGAGGGAAGAGGGAGGAGAAGGAGGAGGAAAAAGAGGAAGAAGAGGAAGAAGAAGAAGAAGAAGAAGAAGAAGAAGAAGAGGAAGAAGAAGAAGAAAAAGAAGAAGAAGAAGAAGAAGAAGAAGAAGGCAGGCGCAGGCGCCGCGCCCGCAGCATGGCCATCGCCATCAGCGCGGTGCAGAAAGGGGAAGGGGGGGGGGCGGCCGGCGGCAGAGACCTGAGTGATTAGGGGCATTGGACACCCGAGGAGCGAATATCGAGAATCCAGGAGGGTCGAAGAGGATCGACGATCGAATCTCGGGCGAGGGAGGAGACGGGGGACGCGCAGA
This sequence comes from Prorocentrum cordatum, assembly GCA_963575745.1. Classification (NCBI taxonomy): domain Eukaryota; class Dinophyceae; order Prorocentrales; family Prorocentraceae; genus Prorocentrum; species Prorocentrum cordatum. The sequence goes on along the minus strand of CAUYUJ010021792.1, from coordinate 105,063 downwards.
AAGATAGGAGCACGCTCAGACCATGCAGTTCAGGAACGCGTGTGCTGGAGAACGGCGTACACAGCAGAGGCGTGGAAGAGCGGACACTCGAGGACCGAATGTCGAGGATCGAGGAGGATTGAGGTCCGAGGAACTTATTGGGGGCCTCTTTCGGCCTCCTGGGGCGCCCCCATGGCCACGGCTGGACCAGCTCTCATGCCCTGACCAGAACGTACCCACGGACAAGTCTGGGGGTCGGTTCTGAGGAGGGTGACCGGGGACCTCCAGTGTCTTGAAAAGATGGCGCGCAGATCAATTATTCTTTGTTTGGGCGTCCAGAGGTACCTGAACCACCAAAACGCCCCCCCCCGCCCGAAACAAAGACTTTTCGATCCTCATCGTCACCCCTCCGCCGCCTCGACACTCGAGAGGATCGAGGCCGACGACAGGGGGGATGGCAAAGGGGTACACCTGCTTAGCAAATCACCTGCATGACGCGGCTGGCTCTTCTAGTGTCTCCCAGCGCCAGGAGCGGCCACGTATCAAAGAAAGTCATCCTCCTCCTCCTCCTCCTCCTCCTCCTCCGCCTCCTCCTCGTCCTCCTCCTCCTCCTCCTCCTCGACCTCATCCTCCTCCTCCCTCCTTTCCTGGGGTTTCTCCTCCTCTCCCTCCTCCTCCTCCTCCTCGCTCCTCCTCCTCCTCTCCTCCTCCTCCTACCTCCTCCCTCCCTCCTCTCCTCCTCCTCCTCCTCCTCCTCCTCTCTGCCTTCCTCCTCCTCCTCCTCCTCCTCCTCCTCCTCCCTCCTCCTACTCCTCCTCCCCTCCCTCCTCCCTCCTCCGCCTCCTCCTTCCTCCTCCCTCCTCCTCCTTCCTCCTCCCTCCTCCTCCTTCCTCCTCCTTCCTCCTCCCTCCTCCTCCTCCTCGATCCTCGGGAGCACCAAGAACCCCCGTCGCTGAGACCCGCTCAGAGCAAGGCTCCCCGAAGGCCTCGACCCCTGCCCCTGGGGCTCGTCTTCCGCCCCGAGCCGCCCTCTGGCGGCCCCGGGGGCCCCGCGAGGGCCCCAAGGGGCGCCGAGGAGTGCCGAAACCGGCCCGTCGTGGCTCTGGCCGCGGCACGAAAACGCGGAGGCCCCCCACCTCGGGCAGGACCGTCGGGGGCGGCCAAGAGGGGGGCGTCCAAGAGGGGGGCGCGCAGATCATGGCGGGCGGCATTTGCGCGGCCCAGGGGGGGGGCTGGGGACGTATTGAAACAAGAAGAGGCGCCATGAAATCTGGAGAGGTATCATGGCCCCCGCCATGATATCCACCCCCCCCCTAGTCATCACCCCCCTCTTTTCCGCCCCCAAGACTGGGCAGCATCGGATCGAGAAATCGGATCCAACCGGAATCGGCGTCGGATCGGACCGCGTCAGCGCGGAGCCGGAATCGAATCGGATCGGATGCGCCAGGATGCACAACAGCGCCGTGCAAGCCCCGGGTCGCATCGGATTGTCGGAGCAACGGAATCCTATTCGGACCGAGCCGTCCAAAACCTCTATCGAATCGGATCGATCGGATCGAGATGGACCTGCTCGTGGCGGCCCTCGCCTTCGCACTGCCCCGCCATCTGCCCCTGCCCCCCCCTCCCTTGGGCGCCCGAGTTATCCGGGGTAACTCGGGTCCGGGGTAACTCGGGTTTGGATTCCCGAAAAACGAACCCGAGTTAGCCCTGACCCGAGTTACCCCTGATGATTTGGGGCTCTGGACGCCCGAGTTATCCGGGGTAACTCGGGTCCGGGGTAACTCGGGTTCGGAATCCCGAAAAACGAACCCGAGTTATCCCTGACCCGAGTTACCCCTGATGATTCGGGGCTCTGACTCCCCGCTCTGGTTACCCCTGATGATTCGGGGCTCTGACTCCCCGCTCTGGTGGCGAGGGGCCGGCCCGCCCGAGGTGGGGATGGAGAGCGAGAAAACGGGCGGCGCCCAGCAGCGCACGCCGTCCAAGACCCGCAGCGGCCGCTGTCGGGCGGGCAGCGCGCCCGCGGCGACGCCGGCGGCAAGCCCTGGTCAGAGCGGGCAGGCGCTGCTGCCCCGCTCAGGGGCGGCCGAAAGGGGGGCGTCCAAGAGGGGGAGCGCAGATCATGGCCGGCGGCACGTGCGCGGCCCACGGGGGAGGCAGGGACGTAATGAAATATAGTGGGGGCGTTGACCTAAGGAACTCCAAATAAGGAACGAGGCCCCTTGGTCCCATAAGTTGAACTTCGATTTCCCATGGGAAACCTCAGGAAAACCGAAGGCAAACTGCAGAACAATCAAGGAACACCGAGCCCCTCCCCAACGAAAATGCTTCCTTCTTCAGGGCCCCGACTGTGAGGAGAGGCGCCATGAAACCTGAGGAAATATCGTGGCCCCCGCCATGACATCCACCCCCCTTTCACCCTCACCCCCCTCGTGGTCGCCCCCCCCCCCCTCGTTCCGCCTCCGCCTCGGCCCTCCCTGAGCCGAGCGTCGTGGAGCCGACCCCTGGCCCTGCCGGCATGGCCGTGGCCCCGCTGGGCGGCCGGCCCACCTCGGCGGGGAGGTGTGCCTGTTCCTGCGGGCTTCGCGGGGCCTACATCCTGCGAAATGCTTAAGAAATCATGGGTTAAGAAATTCATAGTCTCAGAACTTGAAAAAAAACCAACATGTCCATTAAAATCTTAAGATTTACATTGAAACGTTAAGAAGAATCCAGACTCTGGCCGAAAACTTAAGTTTTCTTAAGCATCGCCTAAGGTGTATCCCCACGTCGGAGGGTGGGCTGGCGGGGCCGAGATGCAATGGCACAGTGGTGGTGGAGATGACCTGGATCGGCATTCAGACCCTCAGATACTCCAAAAAATTATCATCTTTCCGACGCCCTTGTTGACGGGCTCGGGCCCCACCAAGACTTGGAACTAAATATTTATCCGCGGCACCCGCCACACGGCAACGACGACGACGACGACGAGATGAAAGAGGAGATTGTGAGCAGCGCCTTCAGCGAAGAATGTGTCGATCTAGATTGCAACCCTCTTACACACGTGCTCAACTTCCTCTGTCGCACAGAGTTGACTCGGGAGCATTCATCCTTGGGCAAAAGGAATAGCAAAAGAGACCCCCAACATTACCCAGCCCGCCCAGCAATAAAGGAACAAAGAAACTCCGCCGCGACGACGACGACGCTTACGACTACGACTGAGATTGTGACTACGATTGCGACTCTCAACCACGACGACGATTACGACTACAATCGCAACTAAAATCACGATTACAATCACTATTAAAACCACGACTACAACCATGACAACAATCACAACAACTGATTCCTATAGCAATCCTCATGGAAAGATACTCACCAAAACTCTCGCGTGCATGGTAACCCACACTAGTCTACTTCCTGGGAGAAAGAGCTTCCAAACGTGTTGTTCTTAGTAGTAGTCGTCGTCGTCGTAGTAGTAGTAGTAGCAGCAGTCGTAGTAGTGGTAGTAGTAGTAGTAGTAGTAGTAGTAGTCGAAGTAGTTGTAGTAGTAGTAGTAGTCGGAGTCGTAGTAGTAATAGTAGTAGTAGTAGTAGTAGCAGCAGTAGCAGTAGTAGTAGTAGTAGTAGTAATAATAATAGAAGTAAGAGTAGCAGCAGTAGTAGTAGTAGTAGTAGTAGTAGTAGTAGTAGTATCATTCCAGCGATAGTAGCAATGCTAAAAGTAGTTGTAGCCGTAGTCGTAGTCGTAAAAGTAGGTGTCGTAATAGCGGTAGTAGTAGCAGGAGCAGTAGTAGTGAATAGTAGAGTAGTAGTAGTAGTCGTCGTAGTAGTAGTAGTAGAAGTAGTAGTAGGCGCACAACAGGTAGAAGTAGCCGAAGTAGTAGTGAGAGTAATGCAAATGATGGTATAGTAGTAGTAGTAGTAGTAGTAGTATTCATAGCAGCAGTAGTAGTAGCAGTAGTAGTAGTAGTAGTCGTACTAGGCGTCGTGGCCGTAGTAATAGCCGTAGTATTACGAACAAAAGGTATTCGTAGTAAGAGTAAAAGTGGTAGTAGTAGTCCTAGAAGTGGTAGTAGTAGTAGTAGTAGTAGTAGTAGTAGTGTGTCGTAGTCGTAGCAGTGATAGTAGCAGTAGTAGTAGTAGTAGAAATAATAGTAGTAGCAGTTGCGATAGTACTGGTAATCGTGGTAGCAGTTGCAGCGGTAGTTATAGTAGCGGTGGGATTTGTAGTAGTAGTTGTAGTAGTAATGGTAGCACTAGAAGTCGCAGTGACAGTCGTAGTAGAAGCAGTAGCAACAGTCGTACTAGAGGGAGTGGTAGTCGTAGTAGTCAAAAGTAGTAGTCAAACCAAGAATACTGAGAGTAGTAGTCGTCTCCCAATAGCAGTAAGGATTGTAATAATAAAAAGAACAGTAGTGGTAGTGGTAAAAAAGCAATAGTCGTAGTAGTAGTAGTAGTAGTAGCAGCAGTAGTCGTAGTAGTAGTCGTAGCACTAGTAGTATTGGTAATGGTAGTAGTAGTAGTGGTAGTAGTAGTAGTAGTAGCAGTAGTAGTAGTAGTAGTACTAGTACTAGTAGTAGTAGTAGTAGTAGTAGTAGTAGTAGTGGTGGTGGTAGTAGTAGTAGTACTAGTAGTAGGTCGTAGTAGTAGTAGTAGTAGTAGTAGTAGTAGCAGTGGTAGCAGTACTAGTACTAGGACTAGTAGTAGTAACAGTAGGAGTAATAGTAGTAGTAGTAGAAGTAGTAGTAGTAGTAGTAGTAGTAGTAGAAGTGGTGGTAGTCGTGACCGTGGGAGCAATCATCATAAATATACTCTTCATAGTAGAAGCCGGACTATTAAAGGGTAGGACTGCGAATAGTCATAGACAGAATAAGAATAGTCGTGGTAGCAGTAGTAGTAGTAGTAGTGGTAGTAGTGGCAGTAGTAGTAGTAGCGGTAGTAGTAGCAACAGTAATAGCAGTAGTAGTAGTACTAGTAGTAGTAGTAGTAGTAGTAGTAGTAGTAGTAGTAGTAGTAGTAGTAGTAGTAGTAATAGTCGTAGCAGTAGTAGTAGTAGTGGTGGTGGTGGTGGTGCTGGTGGTAGCTGTCGTAGTAGTCGTAGTAGTAATCGTAATAGTAGTAATAAAAGAAATAGTAGTCGTAGTAGTAGTGGTAACACAATATATTAGCAATCGCATTATTCATAAACATCGTAATAGCAATAAGACTGGTAGCCGCAGTCGTAGCAGTAGTCGTCGTAGTAGAAGCCGTGGTAGTAGTAGGAGTAGCAGCAGCAGCAGCAGTAGCAGTAGCAGTAGCAGTAGTGAAAGGATGGACGAATTTTATCCCCCGCGGAGAGAAACAGGGGGACCCCAAACTAAAGACCCATGTCTGTTGATAGAGGCCTCACAGATTGGCTCCGAGCAGATGGAGTCGGAGGATCGTGCCACATTGCCGATGCATCGGCCATTCATCGGCGACGTCGGCGTGGAGAAAATCGGGCTCCACATGGAGCCATCGCCGATGCGCCATCGATGAGGTGCGATCCTCCGACCCCATCTGCTCTGACCCCCATCTGGGAGGCCTTCAGATAGCTATGCTGGACGATGCTGACGAGCGGGGCCCGCCTCCTTCTGCTCCTCCGAGCTGGACGCGAACTCGCCGTGGACAGCGAAGCCGGAGAAGGCCTGGCGGCGAGCGGCCGGCGGGGGCCCGGGCATCGGGCATCGCCCCCGGGGCCGCCAGAGGAAGGCCTCGGGGCGAAGGGCCAGTGCCCTGGCAGGGTGCGGAGAGCTCCCAGGCCCGCGCATCGAAGGAAAACCAGGCCGTCGGAGGTTCAAGGAGTGCGAGGGGGTAGGAGGAGGAGGAGGACGAGGAGGAGGAGGAGGAGGAGGAGGAGGAGGACGAGAGCGGCGAGGAGGACGGGGGGCAAGGGGAAGCATGGGAGGGGGGAGGGAATGGAGAGGGAGAGGTGGAGGCCGTGTTCTGCGAGGGCCACAGGCGTCGCCATGCATGAGGGGCGGGCGCGGAGGGACCGCCTTGAGGTCACCGATTGAGAAGTTCAGGAACTCCCCCATCCCATGCATCTCGCCGCCGCTCCACCTTGGCTACCAGCGCCGCCGCCGCCGCATCCTCCTCCGCCTCCCTCCCTCGTCCCCCCCAATGGCACAGCTCTTCTGAAAAGCAGCATCCCGGCCCCCGGTGTCCTCTCCTCATCCCTCGGCTCCGCCTCCGCCCACCACCGCTCCTTTCGTCCCAGGTGGCCAGGACCGCTGCAAGCCGAGAAGCAGCCAAGCGCTCGCGCGAGGCCCGAAGGAGGGCGCGCACCCCGCCCCGGAGGCAATCTGCCCCTCTCCTCAACCTCTCCTCCAAGGCCACTCCAGGGGAGCGGGCGGCCAGGGAGCAGGAGGAGGCTCGGACGGCCTGGCTTGCCGACCTCCATCCGCAGGTCCCTTCCTATCTCCTCCCGCCCCACCCATCTCAGGACCAAAGCGTTCAAGCATCCCGGTGCTTCTTCTCTTCCTCGTCATATTCCTCCTCCTCCGCCTCCTCGTATTCCTCCTTCTCCTCCTCCTCCTCCTCCTCCTCCTCGTCCTCCTCCTCCTCCTCCTCCTCCTCCTCCTCCTCCTCCTCCTCCTCCTCCTCTTCCTTCTCCTTCTCCTCATCATCGCCCCCATAAACATCAACATCATCATCCGTATCGCCACCACCACCACCATCATCACCATCATCACCGTCATCATCATCATCATCATCATCATCATCATCATCATCATCATCATCATCATCATCATCATCATCATCATCATCAGCATCAGCATCAGCATCATCATCATCATCATCAGCATCATCATCATCATCATCATCATCATCATCATCATCATCATCATCATCATCATCGTCATCGTCATCGTCATCGTCATCATCATGATCATCATCATCATCATCATCAGCAGCATCAGCATCAGCATCAGCATCAGCATCAGCATCATCATCCTCATCACCGTCGCCATCACCATCCTTTTTCACAGCCGCCATCGCCATCACTATCTCCAGCATCAACATCAGCATCATAAGCAACACCATCCGCAGCAACACATCACCGTCATCATCATAAATCATCATCATAGCCATCGTCACTTCACAAAAGTCAGCATCCTCATCATCATCCCCATCATCATGAACCATAATCATCAGCACCATCATCGCCACCGTCGTCATCATCAACAGCAACATCATCATCAGCAGCAGCAGCATCATCATCATCATCATCATCAGCATCATCATCATCATCATCATCATCATCATCATCATCATCATCATCATCATCATCGTCATCGTCATCATCATCATCATCATCCTCATCCTCATCATCATCATCATCATCATCATCATCATCATCATCATCATCATCATCATCACCATTCAACATCATCATCATCATCCCCCCCGCCCCCCCTTCGTTTCAGTGGCACCTGAGCGCTGGCCTGAACGAAAGAGATCTGGAACGAAACGGGGCCTGGACGCCAAGGATTGTCCTGAACGAACCCTGGACACCAAGTTCTCTGGCACCTCATCCTGAAAAGTGACTTGGCACTCAACGGGCATAGGAAGGGCCTTGAGAGGCCGAAACTTGCGCGAACGAACATGCCAGCCACCGATGCAGCACATATTCGGGCCTATCTACGGCTAGGGCGGGCGAGGTCGTGACAGTGTGTGTTTGTGTATATCCGCCGATCCAGCGTGTGAGTTTGAAAGAACCTTAGATGTAGCCTCAGCTTCAGTTCCTGAGCTTCTGCTCTGCTGGGGGGTGGGTGCCGGAGTGGCTCCGCTGGGGTAGGGGTGTGTGTGGGGGGGGGGGGGGACGCGCTGTGCTCCGTTTTCCGGGGGGGGTCGGGTCGTGGGAAAAACAACAGATTGCCACCCCGGATGCCAGAGAGCCCAAGATTGCTGCAAGATATTTCGAAGACGGCTCAAGACGTACCCAAGACGGCCGATGATGGCGTCATGACGGCCCAAGAGGCCTTCAAGAGGCCTCTAAGACGGCCCAAAACGTCTCCAAGATTTCCCAAAAGGCCCGAAGAATGCCCAAAAGGCCCCCAAAGAGGCCCCAAGAGCACTCCAACAGTACCCACAAGAAGGGTTCATGAGGCCAAAATCGTCTGTTGTCCGATAGTTTTGGGCTGATTTTGACATGCTCGCCTTTTCGGGTTTCCGACGCTCCAAGACGGCCCAAGAGGCCCCCAACATCGCACCAAGACGGCCAAAGAGGCTCCCAAGAGCGCCCCCAAACTGCCCAAGGAGCCCCAAGGCTACTCAAGGGGGCACCAAGACGGCCAAAGAAGGCTCCAGGACGACCTCGGAGGCACCCAAGGCGCTCCGAGTGGGGCCCCATGACGGCCCCAACAGAAGCCCCTGAGAAGGAACCCGACCCAACACTTCGAGTCTTCCGGCGCAAGAAGCTCCAAAAAAAACCGACGAGGCCTTTCAGAGGCCCCCAATGAGGCCTCAGGGGGACCCCAAGAGGCCCCAAGATGCCCAACAGGCCCCGCAATTGTCCCGAAACGGCCCCCGAACTGCGTCCAACAGGCCTCCGAGAAGCTTCCCAGGACACCCCAACACACATATACGAGGCATCAAACCCACAACCCAAGCACGGTGGCGGGTTGGGCGGAAAGTCACTAGGATAATAAACGAATCTTGTACGTGTAATCAGACGCTCATCATCATCATCAACATCATCATTACCACCACCACCATCATTATCATCATCATCGTTATTGTCGTCGTCGTCATCGTCCTCGTCGTCGTCCTCGCCACCATCAACATCGATCATCATCATCATCCTCCACCTACTCCTCCACTTCCCATTCCACCAACCAGATCGCATCGGGAGCGCCCCCGGATCGGCGGTACTGGCCGGAGGCCACTACAGTATGTCATATATGTATATATATACACATACATATTATCTATATATGTAGCTGTATGTGTTCGCGTGTGCATGTGCGTGTGCGTGTGCGTGTGCGTGTGCGTGTGCGTGTGTGCATGTGCGCGTACGTGTGCCGGTGCGCGTGCGCGTGCGCGTGCGCGTGCCAGTGCGCGCGCGTGCGCGTGCATGTGCATGTGCATGCGCAGTACATGTACATGTGCATGTGCATGTGCATGTGCATGTGCACGTGCATGTGCATGTGCATGTGCATGCGCATCTGCATGTGCATGTGCATGTGCACGTGCATGCACATGTGCATGTGCATGTGCATGTGCATGTGCACGTGCATGTGCATGTGCATGTGCATGTGCATGTGCATGTGCATATGCATGTGCATGTGCATGTGCATGTGCATGTGCATGTGCATGTGCATGCGCGTGCGCGTGCGCGTGCGCATGCGCGTGCGCGTGCGCGCGTGCGTGTGCGTGCTCGCGTTCGCGTGCGTGTGCATGCGCGTGCGCGTGCGCGCCCGCGGCCGCGCGCGCGGGTGGGCGGGCGGGCGGGCGGCGCGCGCGCGCGTGCGTGCGTGCGTGCGCGCCGCGCCTGCGTGCGTGCGTGCGCGCGTGCGGGCGTGCGTGCGCGCGTGCCTGCGTGCCTGCGAGCCTGCGTGCCTGCGTGCGTGCGTGCGTGCCTGCGCGCCTGCGTGCCTGCGTGCGCGTGCGCGCGTGCGTGCGTGCGAGCGCGCGCGCGTGCGCCGCGGGCGCGCGCGCGCGCGCGCGAGCGCGCGCGTGCGCGCGCGCGGGCGCGCGCGCGCGCGCGCGAGGGCGCGCGCGCGCAGCACGCGCATTCACGCGCAAAACGAAACAACGCAACATCACGCAAAGCCTCGAGGGAGAAGTCACGCCACGCACTGAAGCGCGCGGACACAAGAATACTGCCAGCCTACTCTCACCGCTCCGCGGCAAAGGCGGCGCGCCAGCCCTCTAACATTCGCCGCGCGCAGACTAAAAGTAAAGATGTTCGGGGATTCAAGCAGGCACGGCACGCATGGGGGCCGAGGCGGGCGCGGCGGCGGGGGGAAGAGGGGGGGGGAGAAGGAGGAAAAGGAGGGACGACAGGGAACGGGAGGGACAGACACAACATCAAGCGCAAATTTGCGCCAGGCTGCTGGCTCGCAGACACATTGAATCATTGCTGATGCAAGCAAAATCTGGGGGCGAACGGTTTCGCACAGACACCTCGTCCATCCATTTCTGGGCCGGCCCCTTGCGCGGGAGACCGGGCCTGCGGCTGGCCGCGCGCCTCCTGGCTGGAACGCGCCTCGCCGCAGAGCGTCAGAATCTGTCGCCCTGCATGATTTGCCGAATCATAATAGCGGGCGCCTAAAACATTGCACTGCGTAGGGCTGCTGGCCCGATCGCAACTACACCTGCCCGTTGCAAACTCTCGAGAAGCTCGCGCGGGGAATGCGCAACATGCGACGCTAGCACCTCGCGCGGAAGCCGCCCAATATTCCACGGTCGGCTTTGTTGAGCCACGCTGAGTTTAGCGAGTGCCTAACTTCACTTGTCCCCAAAATTCTGGAGACTTGGAGCTTCTGGCGATTCTGATGGACACGCGCTTCCAAGGCGCGGCTGCGTCTATAAAACTCACCCCACGCAGCTCCTAGCCCGCGTTTCAAACTCTCCGCCGACCTGTCCACGGGTTCGAGCGCGCGGGCCCGAGGCAAACCATCGAACACGTTGCTGGAGCTGGCCAGCGAGAGGGCGCCCCGCGAGCAACGTCGCATCGGACAGGCAGGAATTGAAATATATACAGATGCAATTTCACACCAACTGTTGCACCTGTTCTGGCAACTTCCCCCACTACGCGCTGCAGATGGCATGGGTTGCGTTGCGGCCCACAAAACACATTTCATCAATATACACCGAAATACCCAGCAACACGTCTTACAAAGAGTGTCGTACTTCACCGTTTCCGTGCCACGCGGCATTTCAAATCGCCATCGCCCACGCCATTATGAACAGGAACGGCGAAAGAGGCCAACCCTGCGATAAACTGGGCAACGGTCTTCTTTCGGACGACCGGCACCATCCATCCGCCAAACTGAATTTCCGTCCCTGGCAAGCATTACAAATGGGCGTAAGACCCTGCCGAAGAAGCCCCAAGTTTCACAATGCCTCCAAGAACGCACCGACATTCAGCGAGTCAAAGGTTTTCAAAGCAACGAATGCTGAACCTCCTTGCTTGTTTGCGTAAGCTAACCCAATATAGCTCCGAACGGCGCGCACTGCATCTGACGCCCCGCACCCCCTTCGTAAGCCAAACTGCGTCGGTGATTATCTCTCCTCCGCCCCTGCATCCTGGAACTGTCGCCAAATAAGACTCGCCATTAGCTCGTCCGCGACACAGGGTAGGCTGATGGGACGGTAGTTGTCACAGTTGTCGGCGGCCCCCTTGCTAGATCGTGGGAATGATAGATTTATCGTCTGGCGCTGCCCTTCATGGCAGCATTTGTTCCATAAGCCCGTGATTATGTTAAGCCCGCCTGTGTCTGCACCGAAAGCCTTCCAATGCTCAACAGGAAGATCGTCAACACCAGGAGCTTTGCCACGCTTAAGCTGCTTGATTGCTATGTCCCCATCCTCCCTCGCAAATGTGATTCCATAACACGCAAAGGATCTTCAGCTTGGTCGCCCAGCAGCTCTGCACTCCGCACTTTCTTTTAACTTCTCCAAAATAGTATGCGGTTGTATCTGCTCGTCGCGCGTTTTCCTCGACCTCACCGCTAAAATGTCTAGGCGTCCCTTGGCGTCGAGATTTGGGCCGCAATGCCGTCTCAGAGCGCTCCAGCTGCTTGTCGAAATTTGCACATCAACCCAAACTGATATGTCTTCTTCGCACGCTTTGCAAACCGCTTTCATCAATCGCTTCTCTTCCACTTTGTCGCTGGCTACTCGTGCCTCACTGCGGCGACGAATGAGGTCAAGGGTGCCCTGTGCAATCTATGGTTTGATGATCTCTTGTTAGCGCATCGGGAACGCGATGGCTGCAAATTGCGTGACCATTTCCCCTCTTCCCACATGTCTCGCAAAGAAGCCGGCTGCCCAGGATACGGTTAATTTGTAGCTGCAAATGCGTCGACACACTTTTGAATGAGTGTTTGCATATTATATGGCATGTCTGTCCGGCTTTCCCGTTGGACGTGGTTCATGTGTAGCCAAATGTACCACAACGTCCGCCACCACCAGGTAATGGTCTGTAGCCAGCAACTTCCCGCTACCTGTCCTGGATCCGCTCCGGGATTGGGCACAGATACCACTGCCGACAGCGCTCCTCGTTCAAGTTCTCACTACTTGAATAATTATGCAGGCGATGATGCTAGTATAACTGGTTCCCCAATCCTATGTCGGATCCCGATACGACTTCAACTAAAGTTGCCACATGGACCGTTCGAGGCCTCGCTGAAACGAAAACTGCTGAACTTCTTCTGCACATAAAGTAGTATGGCATTGAAGTCATATATTTGCAAGAAGCCCGCCGTGTAAAAGCAGAAGTCTACGGGGCCGACGGGTACAAGGTTATCTCATTTGGCGAAGACATGATAGAACGTACTTGGACAGGCGTTGGACTCATCATTTCACCAGCTTGCCAGCACAGAGTTAAAGCATACAAATATCTCACGTACTGGCATGGCTAAAAATCAGAAATGGCATGGGCAGCCGGCCATTATTACAGGATGCGCGCCTCACAACCTCAAGCCGCTGCCTGAAAGACTACATGTTCATGCAGCGTTGGATGCGACGTCCCGCTCTTGCAGTGTTACCAATGGCAAGCTGATCATTGGCGATTTCAACTCCAGAATTGGAACAACTCATCCAGGAGAAGACGCTGATGTGGGAGAATTTGGGTGGGAACGGCGCCCACAACACGATTTTCGGCTGCCAAACCGGGATCTGATGATCGAGTTCTGCACCAGCGGAAACCTACAAACTGTGAACACGTTCATGTTGCAACCAGTGGAAAGAAAACACACGTTTATGGAAACAGGGGCGCTGCCAATTGGATATGTCGGAAGATAGATACAAAATGTGGGATTCAATTCGAGGCGGGAGGATGAGAAATCCTCGTAATCGGCGTCCTCGTGCGTGGGTGATGCCGTGCACTTGCGTGTGTGATCCTTAACGAATGTGTGCTTTTGATTCAGATGTTGGCGTAGTCGTTCTCAATCTGCGATCAGGTGTGGCGCCTTGAACAAAGTGTTCAGGGCGTCTTGAGCAATTTGTTTGTACCCTTGTGGTGTCATTTGGCTGTTCCTTTGTGCTGGATGGTGCGGGAAGTGTATGTAGGTCTGCACTGCTGGAGTGAGCCCCCGTGCTGTCGTAGTCCACGCTGTCAATGGTTGACGTCCAGTCGCTGGTGCAGTACACGCCACGTCCATATGCTGCGCTCGTGATTGGCAACCCTCGACGCGATGCGCCACGACAATCGTATACAATTATCCTCCCAAGTCAGGATGCTGTGGTGTGCCATGGGCTGCTCTGCGCGCCGCGTGGCTCGCCAGATGTACTCGACCCACTGATCCATCGTGTCCTCGTCGTCGGGATCGTTGTCGTCTCGCTGTCTCGGTCTGTCGCTTCGGTTGCGTAGCGAGGTGTGCTGCTGTCTGCGTCATCGTTGCTGCCTGCTTGCACAACTCAAGGGGCCAAATTTCTTCTGAACCGAAAAGCTGATTTGCAAGCACAAACTTTCAGAGGCCCGCGCAGATTGCTTGGGTCGGCGCTGGACACGCCCGCGCGGCGCCTCTGGCGCCCCCTCTGGCACGCTTCGCGCGCAAGAGGAGTCCAGCGCCGGCCCGACCGACACATCCGCGCGGATTTCCCGAACAATCTCGACAATACAGATGCTGCTTGCCGTTCGACGCCCCTTCTGGACACTTCCCTCAGGACCCCCGCTGCCTCAGGACCCCCGTTCCATCAGGACGTCTTTCCTTCAGGAACCCCGCTACAGTCGGGGCCTTGAAGAAGGAACCCTTTTCGTTGGGGAGGGGCTCCGCGTTCCTGAAGTGTTTCGCAGCTTGCCTCAGGTTTTCCTTATGTTTTCGAAAGGAAACCGAAGGTTGACTTATGGAAAAGAGGGGTCTCGCTCCTTATTTAGGGTTCCTTAGGTCAGCGCCCCGACTGTACATCAGGACCACCGTCCCGTCTGCTTGCGGTCGCCTTCTCTTCTTCCCTCCCCTTCCCCCTGCTCCTCTCTGGGCGGCGAGCGAGGGGGGAAGCGAGGGGGGAGGAGGCCCCCTCTCAGAAGGCGCCGGGGCTTCTCACAAGCCCTCCGCGGCCTTCCGAGAAGCCGTCTGCGCCTGCGGGGGCGGCGTGGGCAACTTCTCAGAAGGCCCGAGGGCTTTCCGAGCCTCCTGCCCGAATCGGACCCCGTCGAGCTGCCTGAAACGTTGATCGGCGAGGGCAGGATTCGGACTCCGCTGCCGGAGGACCGTCGGCGGCGCGCCCGGGGGGGGGGGAGGTGAGGAGGGGCGGGCCCTTCCCAGGAGGCTCGGAGAGCCCTCGGGCCTTCTGAGAAGTCGCCCACGCCGCCCCCGAAGGCGCAGACGGCTTCTCGGAAGGCCGCGGCGGGCTCCTGAGAAGCCCCGGCGCCTTCCGAGAGGGGGCCTCCTCCCCCCCATCGCTTCCCCCCTCGCTCGCCGCCGACTGGAGCGCCGGTCGGCGAGGGCTGCATATGCGGAGGCCGCCGCCGGGGAGGGCCGGGCGAGGGCCGGAGCCCCCGCGCGCCCGAGCGCAGAGAGGGCCCCTCGGACAAGGAGGGGCGGGCGGCGAGGGGGCAGGGCTCGGGGGCGCGCAGCTCTGGACTGGCGGTCCATGGGCTCATGGGCTCGGCTGGAGGGGCCCTGGGGCACACCAACAGATACACACAAGTCAGAGATGTCCCCATCATTTCCCAGATCTTCTGGGTCTGCGTCTTCCCCCCCCACTTCCCATATATTTTCCTGGGAATCGGCGATTCATTGTGTCTGTGTGTTTTGTTCCCTCCTGATTGACGCGCGGTCGCCTAATCCATGGATCGGGGGAGGCGCCCTCCCCAACATGCGGCCGGTGCCGCCTCGTTGGGCGGCGGCAATCTGTGATTTCCCATGGACGCGGGACCCGTCGCTAAGCCAAGCCCCCTTCCGCCATGTTTGCGATCGCCTGAAGGGTGCCGCCCTGTGAGAAGGCCTTCTCCCTCTCACTTCCCCCCCCGGCGCGCCGCCGATCCATGGGGCCGGGCTCTCCTCCAGGGGTCGTTTGTGTTGACGGCCCCCCTGGTTCCCCTGTGGTTCCCTTTCTGTTTCCCGTTTGGTTTCCCGATATCCCTCTTCTTTGTTCCGTGTTGTTCCCTCTTGCTCCCCTTTATGCTTCCTCAGATACGGCTACGCTTCCCCTGCTGTTCCCTCTTCGGGCCTCCTGGGAGGCCCTCGCCGCCACCGCTGGACTCGCCTCGAAACCCTGGTCAGAACGCGCACCGCAGGAGAGGCCCGGGGAGCAGCGGCCCTCGGGGCCCAGGGAAGCGACCTCCTGGAGGCCGAACATGAAGGGGCCCTGGGACACACAAATAAATACACACAAATAAAACAAATCCCCATATTTTCAATATTTTCTGGGTTTCTGTCTTCCCCCCACTTCCCATATTTTCCCATATTTTCCTGGGAGTGGACGATTAATTGTGTCTGTGTGTTTCTTTCCCTACTGACAGAGGCCGAGCACCTCGAAAGACCCGCCGCCGCGGGGCCGCCACGGCGGCACCCGCCACGGCGACGGCCGCCACGGGGGAGGCTCCCGAGGTTCCGCCGGAGGCCCGAGAGGCCCGAGGCTCCGCAGGGCAGGGGGAGACGAGCGGCAACGGCAGGAGGGGCCTGGCATATAGGGGGGGATGCGTCGCCCCGGAGTCGGCGGTGCATCGCCGATAGATCGGCGATACCGTCATCGGCCTGACCTAAGGAACGATATTTAAGGAACGAGGCCCCTTATCTATCCCAGGGAATGACGCACAAGGAACGATACATAACAAATTGTTTTTCGAGCACAACTATTTTGGAGAGGGGGGAGGGGGGCAAAGAGAGAGGGCGCGGACATCCCAAGAACGTCGAACCACCATTCGCATCATCGCGCCAGACTGGGCCCTACCTCGGCGGGGAAGCGGGGGAGCTGGACTGCAGATTTCCGCTTGAATTCCGTCGACACAACAAGGTGAGCAGGACAGTGCTGCGCAAGGAGGAGGAGGAGGAGGAGGAGGAGGAGGAAAGAACTGATAGGAAAAAAAACGATTCGTATCTAGGAACGATACATAATAAATAACGCATCAGGAACTGTAAATAAAGCATGCAAACTCAAGGAACGACCGAGCCCCTTTTGAAAAGTAAGTGTTCCTTATTCAAGCCGCTCGCTGTAGGCCCCCGATAGCAAAGCCGCACCTTCCTGGGCGGGCTATCGGGCTATCGGGCCCCCATTCTGCGATCCAGGGGCGATTGGGGGGTCGATGCGTCCCCCCCTGTGCCTGTCCCCCCCGATCCTTGCCCCCGAGGAGAGGGAGCAACAAGAGCTACAAGACCAGCAAAACAGAAAGCGATCCTCGATCGAGCGAGCGATGAATCACGACGATGACGACGACGACGACGATAAAGACGATGAAGACGATAAAGACGATGAAGACGATAAAGACGATAAAGACGATGAAGACGATGAAGACGATAAAGACTATAAAGACGATAAAGACGGCGACGATAAAGACGACGACGGCGACGATAAAGACGACGATAAAGACGACGATAAAGACGAAGATACAGACGACGATAGTAAAGACGAAAACGACAAAGACGACGACGATAAAGACGACGACGATAAAGAAGACGACGATAACGACGACGACGAGAAAGACGACGATAAAGACGACGACGACGACGACGACGACGGCGACGGAAGGGGGAGGAGGTGGCGGCCGGAAGACGTTGGCAGGGACCGAGCGCCCCGCATGCCCGAGTAGACGCGGCCGTCGGGCCACGTGTACTCGCCCACCCCGTGGAAGCGGTTCGCGAGGAAGCTGCCCGAGTAGACGGAGCCTCCGCACGAGCGGCGGGCAGATCCGTCGGGGGTGCGGGACGGGAAAATGGCCACAGCCACTGCCTCTTGTTTGCGCCGCCTTCCAGCCAGCCGAACAAGAAACAGTGGTTGTGGTCATTTCCCTGGTGCCAAGCTCAACGAACATGACCACAACCACTGCTTTGTTTCTGCGGGCTGGAAGGCGGCAACAAAAGAAAAGCAGTGGCTGTGGTCGTTTTCACGCCCCGTAGGGGGGGGGGGGGGGGGCCCAGAGGTGGGGCAGGGGCACAGGTGGCGTCGGAGGAGGAATCGCTCCAGAGGGCCCCTGGAAGAACGAAACGCGTTGCACGGGAGCCTACGGCTGGGCCCGCTCCCCAGCCCCACCCGGGGGCAGCCCTCCCCCCCTGCGGACTCCCGAGTCCGTGTCTGTGCCCTCGCGGTCTGGATTCCGGGGCGCGATCACGCGTCTACGCGGTCGCACAGATACGCTCCGAGCGCGGCGTCCACGAAAAAACGCTCCGTGTCCTCGGGATCGCGGCCCCGGGGCCTGGGCCGCGAGGCAGCGGATACGGGCATGTGTTTCGCCCACGACCTTCGGCAGACTGATGTGTATATGTAACTATATACAAGACTGCATTTGCGCTTCAGGCCATGCACCTTTGTCTTTGAAATTTGGTATACAGGTGGAATGAATGGCAAGAAGGTCAAACAGACAATTTAGCGATAACTCCTTGTTGCCTTTTCCGGCATCGCCATTATAAGGATGTTACTCGTGATCCTTTCCTCACTATCGCCCTACCCTGCGAGTTCTTCGCCATCCTCCTCGGCTCGTTTTGCGGAGGCTCCTCCTTGGAAAGCCCCTGGGGGCCCCACGGAATTCGTTCAGGCTTTCCTGAAGCCTTCTGGAGGCCTCCTGCCTGGGCGTCTTCCGGGGGCCTCCTGGGGGCTTCCTAGGGCCACCCTGCCTCCAACCGCGGTCTCCCTGCACGTGCACGGGGTCCAGAGGGTCCCGGGGGCCCAGGACTCGGGGGGTCCGATTTCGGGGGGGGTCCCTGGTAATTTAAGAATACTGGGAATAGACATAGATATATATATATATATATACTCGAACCATCGCGCGCGCTTCGCGCGCGCTCAGGTTCTAGCAGGCCCCAGGCCTCGACGAGTTCACTGCTCCACTAAAGCAATGGACCACAGTCCATGCATGTCAATCCTTATTCCGGAAGGCTGTCGGGGAAGATGGTTGCGTAGGGGGGCGGAGGCCAGTTGAACCTGGTTCCCAGAAGACCTTCTGGGAATATGGGTTTGGGGGGCGTCTTGGGGAGCCTGTTGGGGCGTGCAGTCGTCGTCGTCGTAATGTCGTCGTCGCCTCTTGGGGCACTTCGTCGTCGTCCTCGTCTTCGTGGTTTCGTCGTCTTCGTCGTCGTCATGGCCGTCGTCGTCGGTTCAAGAGGGCACTTGGGGCAACTTTGTGCGAAACGATCTGCGGGGGACCGCGAGAAGGCGATCAGTCATGTTCCCAATCAACTTCCCAGACAGCTCCCCGGTAGCGTGATGGTACTTCGGAGCCTCCGGAGACTCTCGGGCACATGATGAACCATGTCCCCGGAAAGCTTTCTGGGGACATGATTTCTTGGGGTTTGTTGGGGGGCCTCTTGGGCATTCCCTAGGGGCCCCTTGGAGGCCTCCGGGAACCCTCGGGCCCATGATGAACCATGTCCTAGGAAGGCTTTCTGGGGCATGATTTCTTGGGGTGTGTTGGAGGGCCTCTTGGGCGTTCCCTGGGAGCCCCTTGGGGATCTCTTGGGGCTCACGGGGCTTCGTGGGAGCCTCTTGGTGGCCTCCGGGGGCCTACTGGGGGCCTCAGGGCCAGAGACCTCGAAATATCGGTTGGCGGTCCGCCTCTGGGCCCGCTCCAGGGAAAGGACAGGACAGGACAGGAAGTCTGCGTGCCGGCTCCGGTAGCCGGAGCAGTCCCCTGAGGGGCAGACGTGCGCATGGCAATTAGGAAAATGCATCAAGTGAAACGCGTGCATGAAGGCCGCTCACGCATCCAACGAATCTCTCCATCTCAGACGAGAACAATGAGTGAACGTGCCTCCCAAAAGGAGAACGCCAAAATCCTTCAAAAACCCTCGGACAGTGAGTGAATTGTGCCTCCCAGGGCCCTCCTGGGGAGCCTCGCCCTGGAGCGTGTTGGAGTCCTCGTCGGCCGTCTTGGGGGCATCTGGGGCGTCTTCGGGGCCTCTCGGGACCGTCTTGGGCCCTCTCGGGGGGGCGAGCCCGGGCCGCCTCGGGACCCCTCTGGGCGCCCTCTTGAGGCGCTCTTGGGGCACACTTGGGTTGTCTGGGGAGCCTCCTGGGCCGTCTCGGGGCCCTCTTCGGGGCCTCGTGGTCCGTCTTGGAGCGATCTGAAGGGCCTCCGAGGCCAGAAGGAAGCGCTGGAAAGCGGGGAAAGCGAGAACGCCGAAATACTTTAAAAACCCTCGGACAGTGAGTGAATTGTGCCTCCCAGGGCCCTCTTGGGGAGCCTCTTGAGCCCATCCAGGAGCGTGTTGGAGTCTCGTCGGCTGTCTTCAGGGCATCTGGGGCGTCTTCGGGGCTTCTTGGGACCGTCTTGGGCCCTCTCGGGAACCCCTTAGCCTGTCGTGGCCTGTTTCGGGGCGGGCCTGGGCCGCCTCGGGAGCCCTGGACCCCCCCACAGACCCCGGCGGGCGGCCGTAGAGTATGTATGTATGTATGTATGTATGTATGTATGTACGTGTGTATGTGTGTATGTGTGTATGTGTGAATGCGTGTATGTGTATGTGTGTATGTGTATGTGTGTATGTGTGTATGTGTGTATGTGGATGTGTGTATGTGTATGTGTATGTGTGTGCATGTATGCGTGCATGTGTATGTGTATGTGTGCACGTGTGTACGTGTGTATGTGTATATGTGTGCATGTGTGTATGTGTGTATGTGTATGTATATGCGTATGTGTGTATGTGTATGTGTATGTGTATGTGCATGTGCATGTGCATGCACATGTGTATGTGTATGCGTATGCATATGGGAGTATGGGTATGTGTATGTGTATGTGTATGTGTATGGGTATGTGTATGTGTATGCGTGTGCGTATGTGTATGTGTATGTGTATGTGTATGTGTACGTGTATGGGTATGGGTATGGGTATGGGTATGGGTATGTGTATGTGTATGTGTATGCGTATGCGTATGTGTGTGTTGTGTGGTGTGTGTATGTGTGTTCTGTGTGCAGTGTGTGTGTTGTGTGTGTGTTGTGTGTGTTGTGCGTGTGCGTGTGCGAGTGCGTGTGCATGTGCGTGTGCATGTGCGTGTGTGTGTGTGTGAATGTGTGTGAATGTGTGTGAATGTGTGTGAATGTGTGTGTGAATGTGTGCGTGAATGGGTGTGCGAATGTGTGTGTGTGTGCGTGTGTGTGTGTGCGTGCGTGCGTGCGTGCGCGTGTGTCTGTGTGTTGTGTGTGGTGTGTGTGTGGAGTGTGTGATGTGTGTTGTGTGTGCGTGTGCGTGTGCGTGTGCGTGTGCGTGTGCGTGTGCGTGTGCGTGTGCGTGTGGTGTGTATGTGTGTGCGTTTGTGTGTGTGGACTCCATCGGTATGACTTTCACATCGCTGCGCCTGTCATTTATCAGCCTCCGAGGGTTCATTTCGGGACCCTGGGAACATGGAGAGGGGACGAGGGTGAAGACTGTCACGAGGGAAGGGGTGGGAAGCTCCAGGGCGGCGCCAGCATCTGCCACAGATCCGCCGCCGCGCAATCAAATCGCAGTTTCCCCGACGAGCCTGCTTCCACAGGTTGCCTCACGTGTTGCACCACATGCTGCGGCATCAACACCGCCGCGCAACCAAATCACGATTCGACCTGTGAATCGTTCCTCCTTAGGTTGCCCCATAGGTTGCGGCAGACACCAGGTCACGTGACCAAAACGCGATGTCCTGGGCGAACGTACTCGTACTTCTTCAATTGCTTGCACGATGTTGGGGTAGGAGGGCGAGGAGGCCGGAGCGAGATGGCAACAGGCAGAAGGGTGTTTTGTTCCCTCATGGCGGACTCCGACGTCACGACCGTTTTCGCAACGTGAGCCCCTGGAGTTCTCGACCCCCATATCCAGGGATAACCTCTCGTCCCAAACAATTTGGCCTCGCCTCTCGTCCCCGCTCGTCGCGCGTCCCTCCCTTCCCCCGAGCGTCCTGTCTCCCTCCTTTGAAGTACAACAGAATTATGCATGCGCATCCACAGCCTCGTTCCGCAGCTTGCAGGGCGGATGCCGTCAAAGACGGGGTCCCGGCCCATGCCCCGTGCACGTGCCCATGGGCTGCCCCAGCCTACGGCTTGACCTGACCTGACCTGACCCCATGGCCCGAAACAACCCCCACGAGCACTGACTGTCGAGAACCACCGTCACGAGTTCTCGTGGCGCCCCAGACCCCCAGGACCTGTCCCGAGGTGCGCTCTGGCCAGAGTCTCACGTCGGATCCAGCCGTGGTCATGGGGCGCCCCAGGAGCACAACAAGGTGCTTCAAACAAGCGAGCAACCATCCTCAACTTTCGATCCACTCCCTGGGGCTGGGTAGTCAAAGCCAATCTGGCGCCAATCTGGCAGGCCCAATCTGGCAAACGGGGGCAATCTGGCGAGGGAGCCAACGCGAATCCAGTCTGGCGAATAACCCAAATCATCCAGTTTGGCCGGGCCAGATTGGCCCTCGGGGCCCAATCCAATCTGACAGTCTGGCCTTCGACAACCCAGCGGGGCTCCACAAGGCCTTCAGAAGTCCCCCGAGGCCTCCACGTCTGCATCCGCGAGCCTCCACTCTCGGCCCTCGACGCCTCGAGCCTCGATCCTCGACCCTTCGGCCCTCGACCCCTGGGCTTCGGCCCTCGGGCAGCGGGCCTCCAGCCGCGAGCCTCGACCCTCGATGCTCGACCAACGATCCTCGACCCAAGAGCCTCGACCCTCGACCCTCGACCCTGGAGCTGCGAGCCTCGGGCCTCGAGCCTGGAGCCGCGGCCCTCGAGCCCTGACCTCTGGGCCGTGCTCCTCCTCCTCCTCCTCCTCCTCCTCCTCCTCCTCCTCCTCCTCCTCCTCCTCGACCCTCGAGAGGGCCTCCTCGCCCCGACCGGCGGGCGGGCGAGCGGGCGGGCGCCGTTGCAGCTGGTGAACTTGCCGCGCTGGCACGGGCGAGGGGTGCGGCGCGGCCACGCGCGCGGCTGGGCACGGGGAGCGGTCGGCGAGGGAGAGGGGGACTCGAGGCTCAAAGCATGCAGCGCACGTTTCCCGAGGCACTGCAGTGGCGAGCAACGCACCGCAAGCTCACGCGTGACAGGCCGATGTTGCCGATGCACCGTCCGGACGCGGCTCTGCGTGCGTGCGTAGACCTTCGCGGGATGGATTCGGGGAAAGTCTTTAGTTTTAGGTTGGGCATGTCCTTCTACAGGGGGATTTTGGACGAACTATTGCAAATAGTCACACACACACACACAAAAATACCCCAAAACAGTCACAAATAGAAGTAACATCGTCCCTTCACTATTTTTTGACTATCTTGGATTATTCCTCCTGTAGAGAGACAGACCCGACTGAATTTTACTTTTCCCCCAGCCCCGGCCCTGCAGGAGCCCCCCTCGGGCCAACAAGAGAACGGGTCCGGGGCGAAAGGCCGCCCCAGCCCGGAAGAAGGTCACCGACGGGGCGGGCACGTCCGCAAGAGAAGGCGAGGAACGAGGAGGGCACGGACGAGGAGGTCGAGGAGGACGAGAAGGACGAGGAGGGCCCAACCCCGGAAAAAGGTGGCTGGCTAGGCGGGCACGTCGGCGAGGACGAGGGCAAGGACGAGGAGGACGACGAGGACGGGCAGGATGACTGGAAGGAGAAAAACGGCATGAACAGAAACTGTTGGCGCTCCGCGCAGATTTCCCAGATCCGCGCTGGACCCCCCCTCCCTGGCGCGCGGCGCCGGAGGCGCCGCCAGGGGGGCCCAGCGCGGATCCAAGAAATCCGAGCGGAGCGCCAAAGGTTTATATGTTTATGGCGCTGCTTCTTCTTCTTCTTCTCCTTCTTCTTCTTCTTCAACAGCACTGATCCTGACTAGGCCCTTCCTGGGCTCGTCAGGATCGGCACAGTGGAGGCCAGTCCACAAGAAACCTTCCATCGGCGGTGGACAACCTTCCTAGTAAACCTCCCTTTAGTGAAAACGACCTAGGGCCGAAATCGACGGACCTGGACCCGCAAAAATGACGGCCGCGACGCCCTCTCGCGAACCGAAAACGGCCAATTCCTTAATCGACGTGTCAGGGTAGGAGGTCTGTCCACCCCCGATTACACAAGGAACCCAACCCTGAGACCCCAGGACGTCCATCGATCCTTGGCGTGGGAACGGCGCGCGCTGCCCACAGCAAAGCCACCGAGACCAGGGCACCCTGGAGGCGAGCCCTCTCTCCGCGCGCTCTGCTCAGGCCTCGTCTGGGCTCGCGGGGAGGAGGAGGAGGAGGAGGAGGAGGAGGAGGAGGAGGAGGAGGAGGAGGAGGAAGGAGGAGGAGGGAGGAGGAGGAGGAGGAGGAGGAGGAGGAGGAGGAGGAGGAGGAGGAGGAGGAGGAGGAGGGGGAGGAGAGAGGAGGAGGAGGAGGAGGAGGAGGAGGAGGAGGAGGAGGAGGAGGAGGAGGGTCATCATCGAGATCTCGGGTGCCTCACAGACCTTCCAAATCCCAACGCTTGTTGCCCATCCAGCGGCAGAACCGACAACCTGACGTGGAATTACGGCTTGGAGGACGCATCAACTACAGCACATTGGTCGCCACGGTACCGCCAGCAACACTACCATGGCAGCCTCCAATGGCACTCTGACTAGGGCCATGACGACGAAACCACATTGACTACGACGGCGAACTCACCAACCTGATGACCTATATCTCTTACTCCCTGGACAGACTGATGATTGCGCGGTGGGGCATGACACTAGCAACTACCCCGCCTGACCCGATTACCATCCACGACGCAGTACACCTCGACCCGTACATCATAGCCTGTGAAGGCACAGGGAGAAGCCAGAGGTTGCCCACCACGCGCTCGGGGACAGCCACACCAGGAGGGTCGGCCTCACCATCGAGGACACCCCCTCCAGGGGAGGGGGAGGAGGTCGACCGCATCTGATGAGCTGCCCCGCGGTGAGCGGGCGAGGCCAGCCAGGACCCAGGACCCTGTCCACCCCCCTCGTTTCCTTGCTTAGATCGCCCTGGAGGCTTCCTTCCCCTCCCCCCTCCTTCTGTCCTGGCTTCGGAGTCTGCAGCACAGCTGCTTCCGCACCCCATTACCTGCTGGATATCTGGCGGCTTGGCTGCTGGTACTATCTGGGGCGGGGGTGTCGGGGTGCGGATTTTCCCTGGCGTTTCCAGGCTCCCGACCCCCGCTACCCTGGCCCCCCTCGTCCTTCGGCCAGGCAGCCACCCTCCTCTCCCTGGGGGTCGGGCCTCTTGCCCTTTGCCCGCGCCCCGCGTCGCCCCCCTCTCCTCCTCGGGCCAGGCGGCCTCCTCCTCTCTCTCCTCGGGGGTTGGCCCCCTTCTTTTTTCTCTGGCCCTTTTTCGGGAGCGGCCAAGAGGGGGGTGTGCACGGGGGGGGGGGGGGGGGCAAATCATGACCGGCGGCATGTGCGCGGCCCAGCGGGGGGGCCAGGGCCGCAATGAAATAAGAAGAGGCGCCATGAAAGCTGAGGAAGAAGCATGGCCCGCGCCATGAAATCCATCCCCCCCTAGTCATCACCCTCCTCTTTGCCGCCCCCGACCTTTTCGTGGCCCCTCTCGGACCTCCGCCCGTCGCCTCGGCCGCTGGCGGCCGGCTGGGCCTCGCGAGGCCCTTTGGGCCCCCCCCGTGCGCGGGCGCGGCAGGTCGGGCCGCGCCCCCGAGCGGCAGAGACCGCAGGCCTCCGCGGCACCACGCCGCCGCGGGCATCGGCCGCGTCGCGGGAGCGACCACTGGGCCGCGCTCGAGAGGCTCGATGGGAGGAGGATCCCGAGGAGGAGGATCCCGAGGAGGAGGAGGAGGAGGAGGAGGAGGAGGAGGAGGAGGAGGAGGAGGAGGAGGGGGAGGAGGAGGAGGAGGAGGAGGGGGGGGGAGGAGGAGCAGGGTGCTTCTTGGCACGGGCCCCCACTGTATGCACGGCCTCCTGGCTCGGCCGAGGGGGGAGCACACACCGATCCTGGGCCCAGGACCAGCGCGACCGGGGGTCGGTGCTGGCGTACAGGGCAGTTTGTTTTAATACATGGGATTAAAAATGATGTTTAATACATGACTAATTGATGCATGAATGTATGCATGAACTCATCGTTGTTTTTAATACTGAATCCCTGCATGTTTGATACATGCATGATCCGCACGCGGAGCATGTATTAAGAACGGCACTGTACACTCAACCCGCAGAGTAAGGATGCGCGATAAGGATGCAAGGGCCTCGGACGCCCACTTCGAGGCTTTTCGAGCAGGGCGCGGCCAACGAGAGTGGTCAGGGATAGACCGAAGAGGCAAGGATGCGAGGGTACCCTTGGGAAGGTCGCCCGTCCTTACTCCGCGGGTTGGCTCTATAGCGGGCGTCCCCCGCGTGGTCTAAGAGGAAGGACCGAGGTTCGAGGATCGGGGATCGAGATTCGAGGAGTAAGGATCGAAAAAATTGCAAGAATGGCGAGGGGAGACTCGAGGATCCAGGTTCGAAGTGGGGGGGGGGACGTTGAGTGGCGAGTGAACAAGAGAAAGAGAGAACGAGAGAGAGAGGGGACTGACGCTAACGAAAGGGGCACGGGCGAGGAGGAGAAGAGGAGGCAGGTGCTCAACGATCTGCCTGCGGGCTCCAGGGGCCTCTGGGACTGGTGACCCTCCAGGGGCACAGGACGAGGGAGGGGGGATGAGAGGGGAGAGGAAAGCACGAGTTCGCGGCGCAAAGAGGGGGGTAGGGGGAGGGGGGAAGGCTTCCCAGAAACACCCCTGCGTCTCAGAAGGCGCTGGCCCTACATCTGCAGACACGGCCCGCGACTTCTAAGAAGCAGGGGTGCTCCTAACAAGCCTTCCCCCTTCCCCCATAACCATGATAGGACGACGACGACGACGACGACGACGACGAGGAGGGGAGGAGAAGGAGGAGGAGGAGGAGGAGGAGGGAGGAGGAAGAAGAGGAGGAGGAGAGGAGGAGGAGGAGGAGGAGAGGAGGAGGGGAGGAGGAGGAGGAGGGGAGGAGGAGGAGGAGGAAGGAGGAGGAGGAGAGGAGGAGGAGGAGGAGGAGGAGGAGGAGGAGGAGGAGGAGACGAACGAGACCGCTGCGCGTGGCCGAACGAGACCGCTGCGCAGGCGGACCGCTCCGCCGGCGGGCCGCTTCGCCGACGGGCCGCTTCGCCGGCGGGCCGCCCCAGCGGCAGGCCGGCAAGCAGTCGGCATGGGGCGGGTCGGGCAGGCGGGCCCCGACGAGCGGGTCGGGCGGGCGGGACCAAACGAGCGGGTGGGGTTGCAGGCAAATGGGCGGGCGGGCGGACCCTAACGGGCAGCCTGTTCCTCTGTTTCCTCCTCCTCCTCCTCCTCCTCCTCCTCCTCCTCCTCCTCAGCAGCAGCAGATTCAGCAGCAGCATCAGCATCATCATCATCATCATCATCATCATCATCATCATCATCATCATCATCATCATCATCATCATCATCATCATCATCATCATCATCATCATCATCATCCATGATCATCATCATCATCATCATCATCATCATCATCATCATCATCATCATCAGCATCATCAGCATCATCATCATCATCATCATCATCATCATCATCATCATCATCCTCAGCATCAGCATCAGCATCATCATCATCATCATCATCATCATCATCACCATGATCATCAACATCATCATCATCATCATCATCATCATCATCATCATCATCATCATCAGCATCAGCATCAGCATCAGCATCAGCATCATCGTCATCATCAGCATCATCATCATAATCATCAGCAGCAGCATCAGCATCATCACCAACAACAACAATCAACATCATCATCAGCATCATCACCATCATCATGAGCCTCATCAACAACATTAACATCATCATCATCATCATCTTCTTCTTCATCATCAGCATCATTATCATTATCGGCAGCATCATTACTACCATAAGCATCATCAGCATCATCATCAACAACAGCATCAACATCAAAAGCAGCAGCAGCATGAGCAGCATCATCATCATCAAGAACATCATCAACATCGTCAGCATCATCAGCATCATCACCATCATCATCATCAGCATCATCATCACCGTCTTCATCTTCAGCATCATCGTCATCAACATCATCATCACCACCCTCATCGTCACCATCATCATACTCATCTTGATCGCCACCTATACCACCACCATCATCATACACGTCATCATAAACATCGTCCTCATCATCAGCATCACCATCAGCAGCATCAGCAGCAGCACAACCACCACCACCACCACCATAATCATCATCAGCAGCATCATCATCGGGATCATCATCATCAGCATCATCATGATCATCGCCATCATCAGCATCATCATCACCTCCACCACCATCGTAGCCATCATCACCATAATCATCATCATGATCATTATCACCATCATCATCACCAACATTATTATCAACATCGCCGTCGTCACATCGTAACCATCAGCATCATTACCGTTGTCGTCGATATCGCCATCGTCATCGTTGTCGACATCGTCATTGACGTCGACGTCGTCGTCGTGACCGTCATCATAAATATTAGCATCATCATCATTACCATTATCAGTGGCAATATCAGCGACAGCTGCATCATCGCCAGCATCATCCCCAGTATCGTCTGAATCCATATCGTCATCACCGTCATCCGCAACATCCTTATCACCATCACCACTATCATCATCACCGCCATCGTCACCATCATCATCATCCGCAGCAGCAGCATCATCATGAATATCAGCATCATCATCGTCAGCATCAACATCAACATCAGCATCATCATCGCCATCGTCATCATCCTCATCATCATTGACGTCATCATCAGTATCATCCACGTCGTCGTCATCGCCATCGTCTTCGACATCGTCGTTGTCGTCGTCGTGGCCGTCGTCATCGCCATCATCACCATCATCATCATCATCATCATCATCATCATCATCATCATGTTCATCAGA
>CAUYUJ010021792.1:56913-71913 GCA_963575745.1 Prorocentrum cordatum | reverse complement strand
GGGGGGCGGGGATCTGAACGGGCGCGCGGCGCAAGTTTGCTTTGGATTGGCGCTGAGATACCGCATCGAATGTCGCGGTAGCAACGGCGCTGACTATATGCGGCAGCACCGCGCAGAATGAACCCGAGATCATTCGTCACGCAGGCTATCCTTGGTCAAGGCGCCTGTTGCAGCAGGGAGATGGGGGCGCCCACGGCGGCGAGCGCAACGTCGCGCCCCGCGGGTAACGCGGCGCCAAGAGAGAGCAGCTGGGGGCGGCGGGGCAGCGCGACCTCTTCCCAGGGATGCTATGCCTGACGAAAGGGGGATGCCCGAGCGGCCGCGGGGGCATCTCGTCCAGGCTGGGCCCGCGCCAGGCGGGGCCCCGCGGCGATAGGGGCGCACGCCCCCGCCGCTGCTTCCGCGCTGCGCAAGGGGGGGGGGGGCCGCGAGGCTCTGCCGCCCTCGGCCACAGCCCCCCGACGCCGCGCTCCGCGCCGCGGCGTGCGCCCGCACTTCCTTCCCACGCTTGGCGGCGCGCTCAAGGGGGTGGGGGGAGGGGGGAAGGCCTCTTAGAAGGAGGCTGCTTCTTAGAAGGCGCCGGCCTTACATCTTATAGCCAAGGGCCGCGCCTTCGCAGAGGCACGGGCGCTTCTGAGAAGCCTTCCCCCCTCCCCCTAACCCCCCTCTGCGCGTGGCCGACACGCTGCTGGCATCGTGGCCAAGGAATCAGCTTCGGCCGTGGAGTCGGGCTCGCGCCGCGCGCCGACAGAGAAGATGTTGCCGCAACATTCGGTGCGCAATCTCCGCGCCAGAATCGACAAATTGCGCCGCGCGTCTGTTTAGGTCCTCACCCCCCCCCTCCGGCGCTCTGGCGCCCGCAACACTATTGCCGCTGCCGCGCCCCGACGAGCGCAACGCCCGCGCCTGGGAGCTCGACGACCACGACCTCGACGGCGACGACTACGACGTCGACGCCCACGACTACGACCACGACCGCGACCAGGACCGCGACGGCGACGGGCGGGACATCAAATGTCATCTTCGCTGCGCGATGGGAGAAAGTCGGGGAGAATCTCCCACGGCCGCCAAAGGCGCCTGTCGGGCGGGGGGGTGATTGAATGCAATCTTCACTCACCGGAGGGACGTTCGGTCGGTTGGGCGGGCGGGACATTCAACGTCACGCCCGCCAGTGCGATGGCACTACGTCTGGGAACTGCACGCCGCAACCACCGCAGACGCCGGTCGGGCGGGCGGGAGATTCAATTCAATCTTCACTCAGGGATTGGACGTTCAGTCGGGCGGGCGGGCGGGACATTCAGTGCAACCCCCCTCCAGTCATGGAACATGGAGGGAGGGGCCCTGCGGCCCTGCTCTGATCGGCACTGCTGCGGCTGCTCTGGTCACCTCCGCGGCGGCTGCGCTGCGGGCGACCTGGGCGTCGCTGCTCGGCTGCTCTGTTCGGCTCTGCTGCGGCCCCTGCGCCGCCGCTCTGGTCGCATCTGCTGCAGCTGCGCCGCGGACGACCAGGGAGGCGCTGATGGGCCGCTCCGCTCGTCGGCGCTCCTCGCGTCTCCGCCGGAGAGCAGCTAGGCTTGGGAGGCCCAAGTTCTCTCGCCCACATCGGCACAGTGGCCGCACACATCATGCTGCCAGAACCCCCCTGGGCTCGGCAAGGAACACGCCAGACCGCCATCGGGCGCGCCGGCGCAAAGAGGGCCGTGACACCGTGGAGCGGACATGGAAGACGCGGTATCCTACAGGCCCCGCTACTGGTAGAGGCCAGCGACTTGTGCCGCGACGGCTAGCACGACACACAAAAAACACCAAAATTACGCTACCGAGGAACCCCACACACTTAATTTAAATCTTATGTGCTTGCTTAAGTTCATCATATATGCGCAATTCTGCGTTCTCAGCCCTCGTCGCGAATGTTCTCTGTGTCATCCAACGCCATATTGCTTGAACCTCCTCCCTCTTCCTAGCCTTCTATCCTCCATCGAGGACAGATTCGAGCCAGCCAGCGGCCGCGGTGAGGGACCACCCCCTGCGCACCCTCTATGGTGTCGAGAAAATGCCAGGGGTGCTATGCCCTGGACGACCGTCGTGCATGGCGGCCGCGGTGAGGGACCACCCCCTGCGCAGCCTTTATGGTGTCGAAAAAATGCCGCGCCTGCTATGCCCTGGACGACCGTCGTGCATAGCGGCCGCGGTGAGGGACCAGCCCGGTGAGAGACCACCCCCCTCTGGAGTCGAGAAAGTGCCACGCCTGCTAAGCCCTGCGACATTGGCGCGTATAGAGACCGCGGTGAGAGACCACCCCCGTGCGCACCCCCTCTGGTGTCGAGAAAGTGCCACGCCTGCTAGGCCCTGCGACAGTGTCGTGGATAGCGGCTGAGCTCAGGACCACCCCTTGCGCACCCCCTCTGGTGTCGTGAAACTGCCACGCCTGCTAGGCTTTGCGACAGTGTCGTGGATAGCGGGCGAGCTCAGGGACCACCCCCTGCGCACCCCCTACGGTGTCGTGAAACTGCCACGCCTGCTAGGCTTTGCGACAGTGTCGTGGATAGCGGGCGACCCCCTGCAGGTGCCACGCCTGCTAGGCTTTGCGACAGTGTCTAGCGGCCGCGCTCAGGGACCACCCCCTGCGCACCCCCCCTGGTCGTGAAAGTGCCACGCCTGCTAGGCTTTGCGCCAGTGTCGTGGATAGCGGGCGAGATCAGGGGCCACCCCCTGCGCACCCCCCTGGTGTCGTGAAAGTGCCACGCCTGCTAGGCTTTGCGACAGTGTCGTGGATAGCGGGCGAGCTCAGGGACCACCCCCTGCGCACCCCCTCTGGTGTCGTGAAAGTGCCACGCCTGCTAGGCTTTGCGCAGTGTCGTGGATAGCGGGCGAGCTCAGGGACCACCCCTGCGCACCCCCTCTGGTGTCGAGAAAGTGCCACGCCTGCTAGGCTTTGCGACAGTGTCGTGGATAGCGGGCGAGCTCAGGGACCACCCCCTGCGCACCCCCTCGGTGTCGTGAAAGTGCCACGCCTGCTAGGCTTTGCGACAGTGTCGTGGATAGCGGCCGCGCTCAGGGACCACCCCCTGCGCACCCCCTACGGTGTCGTGAAACTGCCACGCCTGCTAGGCTTTGCGACAGTGTCGTGGATAGCGGGCGAGCTCAGGGACCACCCCCTGCGCACCCCCTACGGTGTCGTGAAACTGCCACGCCTGCTAGGCTTTGCGACAGTGTCGTGGATAGCGGGCGAGCTCAGGGACCACCCCCTGCGCACCCCCTACTGTGTCGAGAAAGTGCCACGCCTGCTAGGCTTTGCGACAGTGTCGTGGATAGCGGGCGAGCTCAGGGACCACCCCTGCGCACCCCCTCTGGTGTCGAGAAAGTGCCACGCCTGCTAGGCTTTGCGACAGTGTCGTGGATAGCGGGCGAGCTCAGGGACCACCCCCTGCGCACCCCCTCGGTGTCGAGAAGTGCCACGCCTGCTAGGCTTTGCGACAGTGTCGTGGATAGCGGGCGAGCTCAGGGACCACCCCCTGCGCACCCCCTCTGGTGTCGAGAAAGTGCCACGCCTGCTAGGCTTTGCGACAGTGTCGTGGATAGCGGGCGAGCTCAGGGACCACCCCCTGCGCACCCCCTATGGTGTCGAGAAAGTGCCACGCCTGCTAGCCTTTGCAGTGTCGTGGATAGCGGGCGAGCTCAGGGACCACCCCCTGCGCACCCCCTCTGGTGTCGTGAAAGTGCCGCCTGCAGGCTTTGCGACAGTGTCGTGGATAGCGGGCGAGCTCAGGGACCACCCCCTGCGCACCCCCTCTGGTGTCGAGAAAGTGCCACGCCTGCTAGGCTTTGCGACAGTGTCGTGGATAGCGGGCGAGCTCAGGGACCACCCGCTCTGGTGTCGTGAAAGTGCCACGCCTGCTAGAGTGTCGTGGATAGCGGGCGAGCTCAGGGACCACCCGCTGCGCACCCCCTCTGGTGTCGAGAAAGTGCCACGCCTGCCACGCTCTCCGACCCTGGCACGCATAGACGCCGCGGTGAGAGACCACCCCCTGCGCACCCTCTGGAGTCGAGAAAGTGCCACTCCTGTGCTGTGCTGTGCCGAGCTGAGCTGCGCTGAGCAGCGCTGTGTTGTGCTGCGCTGCGCTGTGTTGTGAAGTATGCTACGCGTGTCTCATGTGCGCGCCTGCCGTGCGTGCGTGCGTGCTGTGATGTGCGTGAGGTGAGAAAGAAGGAGAAGGAGAGGGAGGAGAAGGAGAAGGAGAAGGAGAAGGAGAAGGAGAAGGAGAAGGAGAAGGAGAAGGAGGAGACGCGGGTGAGACGCGGAAGGGAAGAAAACCAGAACCCCACGAAGCACGTGGGGAGCAACAGGAACAGCAGAACGAGCATCGCCAGAACGGACCTCGCGAGGCCGATGCCCGGAATAGACACAGCACGCGCGCAAGACCTTGGGATCGGTGGGGGCATGGATGCATTGGATGGCCCTGCTCGAGCATGCATGGCCCACGGGGCGCCATCAGGGCCGCCGGCAGGCAGACATTTGCACAAGCACCTAAAGGTATGTTAAAAGGAGGCGGGCCCACGACGGCCGCTGGCAACCGAGAAGCAGAATCACCGTCGCAGCGCATGTTTTCGCACGCATCTCCTGCACGAGCGGGCGGGCCTGTCGCGTCATCTGGTTCTCGTCCCTCAGGAACACCGGGCTCTCCCGGTGGGAGCGTGTTCCCGGCCCCCCGTGGACGCGTGTCTATCGAGCCCCTCGTGGGAGCGCAAAAGCTGAAAAGCCCGACCTCCTGCATCGGCTCTATAGATTCAGGGCCGCCAGCAACCAAGAAGCGCAAATGCTGTCGCAATGCGCGTCTTCCCACGCCTCTCTTGCACGAGCGGGCTGGCCTGTCGCGCTGGCGTGTTCTCTTCTGTCACGAAGACAGGGCTCCTGGTGGGGGCGTGTTTCCAGCCCCCGGTGGGCGCGCGAAAAACGAAAAACCCAGCCTCCTGCATCGGTCATCCGGAAGCGGAATGTACAATCGGAACGATGTGTATTACACACCAGATTCGGGCAAGCTGATACTACACTCATGCTTGCTGTCAAGTTGGCGAGAAGGAGGGAGGAGAGTGAGAGAGAGAAAGAGAAAGCGATAGAGATAGAGAGAGGGGGGAAGAGCGGCAAAAGGAAGGGAGTGAAAAGAAGAGAAAACAAGAAAAATAACGAATAGCAGGGACGAGGAAGGCAAAAGAGTGAGGAGGAGGAGGAAGGAGGAGGAGAAGGCGAATAAAGAAAACGAGGATGAAGATGAGGAGAAGAGAACAGGAAAATAAGAGGAGGAGAGGAAAAGGATGAAGAAAATGATGAAGGGAGGACAAGGAGAGACAGGCTAAAGAGAGATGACAATGAAAAGGAAGAGGATGATGAGGATGAAGAGGAGGAGAAAGCAGGATGAGGAGGATGAGCATGAGGATAGAGATTATGATCATGGTGCTGGTGATGTTGGTGATGATGAGGGACTTGATGATATCAGTGTTAATGGTGATAAGGATCATGCTGAATATGATGATGCTGATGATGATGCTGATGATGATGACGATGACGATGCTAAGAATGATGCTGCTGATGATGAGGAAGAGGTTAGTGATAATCATAATGATGATGGTGATGATGATGATGATCACCATCATCATCACCACAATTATCATCATTATCATAATCATAATCAGCATCACCATCATCATCAGCATCATTATCAGTATCGCCATCGTCATCGTCATCGACATCATCATCATCATCATCATCATCATCATCATCATCATCATCATCATCATCATCATCATCACCACCATCATCATTGCGATATGTGTATCTAGCTCGGGCGTTAGAACAGCCAGTGAACTGGTGAACATCTGGAAACTGCTCTGCGGAGAAACAAAGACTCGCAAATGTCCAGGGTGTCCGGCGTGTCTGGAGTACCTGGGGTATCCAGGGTGTCCTGGATGTCCGAGGTGTCTGGCATGTCTGGGATGTCTGGGGTGTCTGGGTGTCCGGTGTCTAGGGTGTCCGGGTGCTGCCCGGGTGTCTGGGTGTCCGGGGTGTCCGGGGTGTCCGGGGTGTCGGGGGTTGTCCGGGGTGTCCAGGGTGTTTGAGGTGTCTGGGGTGTCCGAGGTGTCCTGGGTGTCTGGAAGTCCAGTGAGCTGTCTGGGCTGTCCAGGTTGTCCGGAGTGTTTGGGGTGTCCATGGCTATCCGAACTGTCCGGGGTGTCCCGGGTGTCTTGGGTGTCCTGGCGGCTTGTGTCCGCGGATTTTCCATGAATTGTCGGGGGTTGTCCGGGAACCTGTGGGGACTCTTATTCTAAAAATGTGGCTCTCGCATAAGCTCTGGGCACATTCTTCTACAAAATTGTAGGGGCTTCACGGACTAAGGGCGGTTCCTTTTCAAAACGTGGCTCTCGCCTTAGCGCCGCGCGCGTTGATTTTCAAAATCTGCAAAAGCTTCACTGATGCTCATGGCTCACGTACCAGAGACGGCGTTGAGCGACTCAGGACTGTCAGGGCGCGACAGTTACGTTGATTCGCGATGTTGAAGTCCCCAGAATGGTGTTCCGGAGCGATTCAGGACCGTCAAGACGCAACAGTCGCTTTGACTCGTGGCGTTGATGTCATGGGAACGGTGTAGTGGCACGCTTCAGGATCTTCAAAAACTTGTCTCCCAACGGGGCACCTCTCTGTGGAAAAGAACTCTTGTAGGGGCCTGTGAAGAGGGAGCTCGGAGGGAGGGTATATCCCAGCATCGTTGATGAGTCTTGGGTTTACACTGGTCCTCCTCCTCCGCATCATCATTGGCATTATCCTCCTCCTCCTCCTCCTCCACCGCATCATCATCATCTTCTTCATCCTCCACCCCTTCTCTTCATAACAACTTCCCCCTGTCGTAGCACCCCGAGGCCAGTCCCAAGGGCAGGCCGGGCGTTTCGCCTGAGACGTCCTTACCTCTGATGAGCCTCAAACTTTAAAGCTGGCAACAGCTTCACATATGGAGGGCGGATCGGTTTCAAATGATGCTCTCGCCTCAGCGCCGCGCACATTCGTGTTGAAAAATGGCAGGAGCTTTACGATTGAGGGCGGGACGCTTTCAAAATGTGCCTCTCGCCCTAGCGCCGCGCACGTTCGTTGTAGAAAATTGCAAGAATTTCACGCGCGGAGGGCGGGACACTTTCAGAATAACGCTCTCGCGTTATCGGCGCGCACTCTCGACTTACGGATTGGAAAGGGTTTCACGGATGGGAAGCGATGACATTTCAACATGGCTCTCCCCATAGCGCCGCGCATATTTGTTTTCAGAGGTTGTCACAGTTTCAAGGATCATCACGGCTAACGTCCCAGAAATGATCTTTTGGCGTGATGTCAGAACGTCAGGGCGCAACAGTCACTTTGTTTCGTGGTGTTGAAGTCCCAGAAACTGCTCTCTGGCAAGATTCAAGATCGTAGACGCAACAGTAAAGGTTGATTCGCGGCGTTGAACTATCAGGAGAAATTTTCTGGCGCGGCTCAGGACTTTCAAAGGTACTTCCAACGGGCCACTTCCCCAGTGGAAATGAATCCTGTAGGGGCATATGAAGAGGAAAATTGGAGGGAGGGTTTATTGCAACATCGTTCTAGGGAGCGTGCTTGGAGGGAGGGGCACATGGAGACCCTTGTTTTTACATTGGTCCTTTCCTCCTCCTCCTCCTCCTCCTCCTCCTCCTCCTCCTCCTCTTACCTCACCTCCTCCTTCTCCTTCTCCTTCTCCTTCCCCCCCCCTCCTCCCCCCCCCCCCCCCGCCCCCCCTCCTCCTCCTCCTCCTCCTCCTCCTCCTCCTGCTCCTCCTCCTCCCTCCTCCTCCTCCTCCTGGTCTCTCCCTCCCCTTCTCAACTCTCTCACTCACATCATCCTCATCATCATCATCATCATCATCATCATCATCATCATCATCATCATCATCATCATCATCATCATCATCATCATCATCATCATCATCATCTCCTCATCCTCATCCTCATCCTCATCCTCATCCTCATCCTCATCCTCATCCTCATCATCATCATCATCAGCATCATCATCATCAGCATCAGCATCATCATCATCATCATCATCATCATCATCATCATCATCATCATCACAAGCATCATCAGCATAAGCATCATCAGCATCACCAACATCACCAGCGGCAGCATCGGCATCGGCATCGGCATCAGCATCAGCATCAGCTTCGGCATCATCACCATCATCAGCAACAACTGCATCATCGCCAGCATCATCATCATCAGCATCATCATCATCGTCATTGGCATCGTCAAAAATATCATCACGATGCTGATCATCAGAACCATCACCATCATCAGCACAATCACCACCATCACCACCACCACCACCATCATCATCGTCATCACCATCGGCATCATCATCAGCATCATCGTCCTCATCATCATCAGCATCAGCAGCATCATCGCCATCATCATCGTCATCAGCATCATCGTCATCAGCATCATCATCAGCATCATCAGCATCGGCATCATCAGCAGCATCATCACCAGCATCGTCAGCATCAGCATCTTCAACATCACCAACATCACCAGCGGCAACATCAGCATCGGCATCGGCATCGGCATCAGCATCAGCATCCTCACCAGCATCAGCATCATCATCATGAATGCCATCATCATCATCATCATCATCATCATCATCATCATCATCAGCATCAGCATCATCACCCGCATCTTCATCAGCAGCATCATCATCAGCATCATCAGCATCCTTATTGTCAGCGCCAACATCATCATCAGCATCACGATGATGATTATCAGGATCACCGCCATCATCAGCACAATCACCACCATCACCGTCACCACCACCATCAGCATCACCACCAGCATCATCCTCATCATCATCAGCATCAGCAGCCGCATCATCACCATCACAATCGTCATCAGCATCATCATCATCAGCATCAGCATCAGCATGCTCATCAGTATTATCATCATCCTCAGTATCGCTATCGTCATCGTCAACCTCATCATAAGCATCACGATGATGCTTATCAGAATCATCACCATCATCAGCACAATCACCACCATCACCACCACCACCATCACCACCACCACCATCATCATCATCATCATCATCATCATCACCATTACCATCATCAGCATCATCGTCCTCATCATCATAATCATCATCATCAGCATCGTCATCATCATCAGCATCATCGTCAGCATCAGCATCAGCATCATCATCACAACATCACCACCAACGTAATCGGCATAAATTATCGTCTTAATCATCGCCATTGTCGTCGTCGTTGCCATCGTCATCATCAGCTGTTTCACCGTGATGATGATCATCATCATCATTATCATAATAATCATCATCGCCAAGCTCATCATCACCCTCAGCCTCGTCACCATCAGCATCGACTCCATCATCACCATCTCCCACAATCACAATGTCATCAACCTCCTCACAAGCATCACATACATCATCAGTGTCCATGCCATCATCAGCACAATAAGCATAAGCATCATCAATAGCATCGTCGCCATCATCATCAACATCGTCGCCGCCGTCGTCATCAGCATCGGCATCAGCAGCAGCATCATCAAAATAACAATCATCAGCATCATCATCATCATCATCATCACCATCATCAGCATCAGCATCAGCATCAGCATCATCAGCATCATCATTGTAATCGTCGTCACCGTTGTCATCGTCATCACCATCGGCGTTAACAGCTGCAACAGCATGATCATGATGTGGTTGATCATGGCCACGATCATGGTCATGATGATGATGATCATCATGATCATCATCACCAGCATCATCAGCATCAGCGTCATGATCATGATAATAATCATCATCATCAGCATCATCATCAGCACCATCATCACTATCATCGCCACCACCACCACCGTCACCACCACCACCATCATCGTCATCATCAGAATCAGCATCACCACCATCATCATCATCATCATCATCATCATCATCATCAACAGCAGCATCAGCATCATCAGTATTGGTATCCCTATCAACGTCATTACTTCGCCGGCATTCACCACGGTAACCATCAATTGCCATTACCATCGTAAACGTCGTCATCGTCATCGTCATCATCATTATCATCACCACCATCATCATCACCATCACCACCACCATCATCATCATCACCACCACCATCATCACCACCACCACCATCGTCATTAACACCACCACCACCCCCATCATCACCATCACCACCACCACCACCATCATCATCATGATCATCATCATCACAACCACCATCATCATCCCCATCATCATCGTCAGAGCAACTATCATGACGTCACCACTACGTCAGTCTTCGTTCTCCCTCCCTTGCAGACGAGGAGAGGAGGGGGAGGGAAGATGACAGGAGGGGAAAAAAAGGATAAAGAAACGGGGAGAGGGGGGGCACAAACAGGGAGAGGAGAAGCGAGACATGGTGCGGCAAATGGCGCCGCAAAAAGCAACCTCAAGGCTTCCTGGAGGCAAACATGGGCGCGTCGAAATCGTCGTGTCGACCCAAGCTGTCCAGCAGCATCTCACCCCTCTGCGCCACTCGGGGCGGAAGCGCCTGGAAGGTCTCTGGCCCCATTTTGAGGATGCCCTCGCCGTGCATGCAGATGGACTCCCCTGCGCACGGTGGGGGGGAACGAGGAGGAAGAAAACGAGGCCGAGAGAGATCATGGGAGGACACGGAGGACATGGAGGACAGGGGGGACGCGCGGAGGAGGATGGAACTCGGGAGGCGGGGCTCCGCGCTGCGCACATTCGTCTCCAAAGTTGCAGTAGCTTCAAGGGTGACTGGTGATTCGAAGTAAAAAGTTGGCTCTCGCCTTAGCGCCGCGCGCATTCGTCTCAAGATCTTGCAACCAATACTAAAATGGAGGAGGGCCCCGTTTCAATGTGGCTCTCGCTTGAGAGACGTCCGCATGTCGAACGACCACAGAATTGCTCATGTGCAACACAAGCACGCATCGAGAGCGGTTCCTTTTCAAAATGAGGATCTCGCTTCAGATATCCTCGAACGTAGTGGCCAAACAAACAACCTCGTGCAACGGTTACACGGAAGGGGGGGGGGCGGGTCCCTTTCAAAATGGGGCTATCACTGGACACTGCGGTGAACCTTACGACCCCACCTCGTCGCACCCCCAGCTCCCTGAAGGGTACAAGGCAGCTCTTTTTCAGAGTGCGGAAGGGGGGGGCGGGCCCCTTTCAAAATGGGGCTATCACTGGACACTGCGGTGAACCTTACGACCCCACCTCGTCGCACCCCCAGCTCCCTGAAGGGTACAAGGCAGCTCTTTTTCAGAGTGCGGAAGGGGGGGGCGGGTCCCTTTCAAAATGGGGCTATCACTGGACACTGCGGTGAACCTTACGACCCCACCTCGTCGCACCCCCAGCTCCCTGAAGAGTACAAGGCAACTCTTTTTCAGAGTGCGGAAGGGGAGGAGGAGGAGGGGGAGGGGGAGGGGGAGGGGGAGGAGGAGGAGGAGGAGGAGGAGGAGGAGGAGGAGGAGGAGGAGGAGAGGAGGAGGAGGAGGAGGGTCCCTTTCAAAATGGGGCTGTCACTGGACACTGCGGTGAACCTGACGGCCCCACCTCGTCGCACCCCCAACTCGCTGAAGGGTACCAGGCAGCTCATTTGCAGAGTGGGGCTCTTACCCGAACTTGAAGGGGCCCTGGGACACACAAATCAATGCACACAGATACAAGGATTCCCCATAGTTTCCCAGATGTTCTGGGTTGCTGTCCTCCCCCCCACTGCCCATATGTTCCCCTATTTTCTGGGGAATCGACGATTCTTTGTGCCTGTGTGTTCTTTCTCCTCCTGAGAATGGCAGGCCCAGGCGGCGCTCGTCGTTCGAGGGAGCGCTCCCCCTGCAGCGACCGCGGAGGCCCGCGGGGGGGCTCGCGAGGCGGGGCCTCGGGACGGGAGCGGGAGCGGCAAGAGCACTGCCGCACCCCGGGGCTCCTTCTCGTGCTCCTGGCTCCCCCCCCCCCTTTTTAGAGTTAGGTCGGGCATGGACTCCTACGGGCCAACTTTGGACGAAGACCGAAAAGAAGATTCAAGAAATACCACTCAAGAAATCGTCTCCTGACTATGTTTGCCTGTTTTTGTTTGTTCCTCCCCATTCTATGCGATGCCGGATGTTGTCGCTCGAACTTGCCGCCTGGGGGGCTCTAGGGTTCTCTTTGCAGCAGGCTCACGCCACGGCTGGAGCCATGACACCGCGACAGACAAAGGAGGGCTTACCACCCGAAAGTCAGCGAGCCGCTGCCTACTATTTTTGACTAGTTTTGGATACTCCTCCTCTAGAGGGACAGCCCCGACTTTATTCTGAAGGGGCGGAGCATCACGGGATGGACCGGGGGAGGTCCAGCGGACCCCTGCGGGACCCGCCCCCTCTCCAAATCTGCCGTTGGGGGAGGGCGCAATACCGAGCTCACACGCCGAGGGGACCTCAACAGGGGGCGGCAAGTTCCACAGCTCACAGGCCACGGCGGAGACGGCGACGAACGACGGTATGACGACGGCGGCAGCAGCGGCGACGACTTCCCCGAGGGCGGGGGCGCACGGCACGGCGCGGGGGACGACGGGGGCGGGGGCGGAGAGGAGACGGGCGCAGAGGAGCAGGGCTGCGGGCCCGCAGCGGGGCGAGTGCTTCGCCCCCAGAAAGAGGGGGGCCCTCGACGAGGCCCAGCTACGCAGTGCGCCCCCTTTTATCCTCTCCTGCCACGCCTGAGATCTGAGCGAAAAAAGCAGGTACGATGCCCAACAGCAGACGTTTCCACAGCCGGCAGCGGCCGCCGGTGGGCAGGCGCGCATGTCCGTCCCAGAAGAGACACGGCGTCCGCGGCGACGCCGACGGCGAGTCCTCTTCGAAACGGACATGAGCTGCCGTCCGTCTGGGTCCCCATTCTCCCCGGACCAATTTCGATCGTACCAGTCCGCCTGCTCCTCCCCCCTCCTCCCTCCTCCTCCTCGTTTCTGGGTAATGCTTGTTCGACGATCTGCCCCAGCTTGGAAGCACATCATCAGAGACACACAAGCATCTCACACCAGACATGTTCGCCGTCTTGCGCTGACGCGTGCTGCTGAGCATGATATGTTTGAAGTTTTGCGTGATGCTGGAGTGCCGCGTGCAATTACTGATCCCGAGCACCCTCTCCGTCGGGCCGAGGCTGAGGAGTGTCATGTTTGGTTGTGTCTCTGGTCGCTTCATTATCGTGTTTCGCTCTTTCGTCGGTTCTTCGGCTCGAGTTTGGAGTGTGCTACGTATGATACGGCGTTTGCGCATCGTTCGGCGCTGGTGTCGCATACGTCGTTTGACTCTCCCAAGTGCGCTCTTGGCCTTGTGTGGTCGGGCCGACAATGCTCTCAAGATCAGGCGGATGCACTGAATGAGGCAGAGTCGCACCGTCATGCACAGCAGCTCCGTTCTGGCCATAGCAGATGGTGGGTGGAGATTCCAGCGTCACGGCATACTGCAGCTCTTTCTGAAGAGTTGGCAAGCTTACTTCGATCGATTTCAGATGGCCAGGCCAAGGAAATCATGTGTGAGTCGGATTAATGTCTAGAGCCATCCTCGGTGTCGGACTTCCTCGATACCTTCGAAACTCGTGCTCAGGTAGCTACCTCTCCTATGCTGGACCCCCCCCCCTTTTATCCATATCGCGTCGGTGATTACACTGGGGTGGCCTCTGAAGCTATACCTATTCGTATACAGCGGCCAACTGTCTTCGCCTTGCACTTGTTTAGTGGCCAGAAGAGGCATGGAGATCTGCAATGGCAGCTCGAGAGTCAGCTTGTGCTCCCGAGCGCGGAGGTGCTCATGCTGAGTATTGGGCGCGATCTCACGAGGGAAGGGAAGATCTTGGAATGGGCTGAACATATCCGAGCTCATCGTGTCATCAGCACGGGCGGGGGACCCCCATGCGAGACTTGGTCTGCGGCCAGGTGGCAGGAGGGAGGCCCCCCTCCCCTCGACGCACGTGGTGCACGTTTGGGGAGTCCCGTGGTGCACACCTCGACAAGCTGAGCAGCTGAGAGTAGGTAGCATGCTCTTACACGCTTTGGTCCGTCCCATGGCGGAGCACCTCCATGCGGGGACGGGGGCCTGGCTCGAGCGCCCTGCCCCTGCTCTGTGGGCCCCCGGTGCCCCGACGTCCTTTCGGTGGCCGCCTCTTGTTGCGGTCGCTTCGGCCCCGTGTTCGGCCACCTGCGTGTTTGATCCATGTGAGCATCAGGCCCCCGATTCTGACCCTTCTGGCTTTGGGAGAGCCCCCACTTGTACAGTCAGCATTCGTATGCCCACGTTGTACAATGAGCTTCGCAATACTCCTGGCCAGGATAAGTGCTCCCACGGTCCTGGTGCACACCCTTGTCTCCTTGCGAAAGATGGCCAGGGCCACTTTTACACCGCGTCCAAGAAGACTCATCCTCCAGGTATGTGAGCGAGCAACGACACATGTACGTGTACGCCCTCCGCGGTCTTGAGCGCCCGAACGTCCTCGCTCAAACGCCCTCCACGGGAAGCTAACCGCGTACGCGTACACATGTTGCTGGCCTCTGTGCATGTGCCTGGCGATCGCCAAGGGCATCAGTGCAAGTGTGCTGCAGGTGTGTGCAGAGTCGGCCAGCCAGGCT
The DNA here is from genome assembly GCA_963575745.1 of Prorocentrum cordatum. Lineage (NCBI taxonomy): Eukaryota > Dinophyceae > Prorocentrales > Prorocentraceae > Prorocentrum > Prorocentrum cordatum. The sequence continues at coordinate 57,238 of CAUYUJ010021792.1, read as the reverse complement.
GACACTAAGCTTTCGGAGGATGCCGCCACACACACACACACACACACACACACACACACACACACACACACACACACCCATACGCAGAAGGGGATCGGAGGGGGCTGTGGGTGCGTGTTGTCGGATGGGGGTCCCCGCTCGAGCGGGAGCGTTCCCCAGGGTCCGACAGCCCGCACCCATACCCATAGCCAGTCCTCCTCCCGACGACCCCCCCACGGGTATGGGCGCGTGTTGTCCGTTCGTCCGGATTTCTATGTCTCGTGGGAGGGTCCCTCCTCCTCCGCCCCCCCCCCAGACCCCGGCCTCCAGCCCGACTTTGCGGGGG
>CAUYUJ010021792.1:49413-51913 GCA_963575745.1 Prorocentrum cordatum | reverse complement strand
ATCAGCATCATCACCACCACCACCACCCATCATAATCATCATCATCATCATCATCATCATCAGCATCATCATCAGCATCAGCATCAGCATCAGCATCATCATCATCATCATCATCATCATCATCATCATCATCATCATCATCATCATGGTCAGGATCATCATCATCAGCATGACCATCACAATCACCTTCACCATCACCATCGTCACCGCCACTAGTAGCATAATCATCATCATCACCATCAGCAGAAGCATCATCATCGTCGCCCTCACAACCACCATCATCACCATCGTCACAACCATTCTCGTCATCACCATCATCATCACCACCACAATCTTATCACCACCACAATCATCATCACCATCATCATCACCATCGTCATTACCACCATCATCATCACCCACACCATCATCATGCTCAAAGCCATCATCAGCATCGTCATCGTCATCATCATCATCATCATCATCATCAGCAGCAGCAGCAGCAGCAACAGAAGCACTATCCTGATTAGTATAATCGTCGTCGTCTTCTCGACGCTGCCACCTTGGCAGATGCAGCAGGGCTCCCCAGCGCCGAAGGCGTGTGCCACCTCCTCGGTGGGGTCCCCGCGCAGCGCGGCCAGCCTGCCCCACCGCGCCCGAACCCCCTCGCCCACACAGAACCCTGAGATCAGACGTCTCAAAAAAGTTGAGACGCCGTGAGCATCGCGCCTGGAGCTCTAGACCCCACGTTCCTGCGCCACTTTTGGAGCCAGGTCGACACGTGAGTGTCCTGGGGCCCGAAGTTATGCGGAAGCGCCCGGCTGGAAAAAATCTGGGACAAATCGAGCCGCCAGGATCTCCGCGAAGGCCTCCGAGATGGGGTCCGAGCAGATGGGCTCGCGCCGCGATCCGCGGGCGGCGGCCTTGAGCTCGGCGGGAGAGGACTCGACTCCCCGAGCGGAGGCCTGACGGGGAGGCCGCCGCCTGGCCTGGGTCCGAGGAGGGCGGCGTCTTCAAGTGCGGATACCACCGCCCAGTCTGTCCCAGAGCCCTGTCCCGGTCCTCCTCCTCCTCCCCCTCCTCCTCCTCCCCGTCCTCCTCCTCCTCCTCCTCCTCTTCCTCCTCCTCCTCCTCCTCTCCTCCTCCTCCTCGTCTCCTCCTCCTCCTCCTCCCCCTCGTCCTCCTCCTCCTCCTCCTCCTCCTCCTCCTCCTTCCTCCTCGTTCCTCCTCCTCCTCCCTCTCCCTCCTCCTCCTCCGCCTCCTCCTCCTCCTCCTCCTCCTCCTCCTTCTCCTCCTCCTCCTCCTCCTCTCCTCCTCCTCCTCCTCTTCCTCTTCTTCTTAGTATTATTATTAGTATGCTTATTCTTATTATTCTTAGTATTGTTATTATTAATCATCTTCTTCTTACTAGTCTTATTATTGTTCTCATTAGTCATATTATTATGATTATGATTAGTAGTAGTATCATTATTATTAGTAATAGTATTATTCTTATGTTCACTAATATTATTATTGATATGATTATTAGTGTTATCATTGTTAGTAATCTTACTATTATTATTAGTATTAATATTATTGATAGTATTAGTAGTATTGATCGTCTTTGGTATTAGTATTAGTCTTCTTTTTACTATTATTATTCTTCTTCTTTTTATTATTAATATTAATATTATGATTACTATTAAAATTATGATTATTCGTCTTATTCGTCTTATTCGTAGTCTTCTTAGTATTGGGCTTCTTCGTATTATTCTTATTATTAGATTTCGTAGTAGTATTCGTATTGTTCTTATTAGTCTTCTTCTTATTAATACTATGCATAGTATTATTGTTAATACTAGTATTAGCAGTATTACCATTCGTGTTATTATTAGTCGTAGTCTTCGTGTTCTTATTATTATTAGTAGTAGTAGTAGTATTACTATTATTATTAGTATGATTACTATTAGTAATATTATTATTAATATTGTTATTATTAGTCGCCTTTTTCTTAATATTATTATTAGTATGATTCGCCTTATTATTATCATCAGTAGTATTATTATTAGTGTTAGTACTAGTCTTCTTGTTATGTTTCTTCTTAGTATTGTTATTATTAGTATGCTTAGGATGCCTATTATTCTTATTCATCTTCTCGATATGAGTAGTCGTCTTATTATTGTTAGCATCATTATCATGAGTCTTCTTATTATTCTTACTAGTGTTATTAGTATTCTTATTATTCTTATTTTTAATATTACTATTATTAGTATTATGAGTCTTCTTCTTATTATTATTATGTTTCTTAGTATTATTATTATTATTCTTCTTATTCTGATTAGTATTATATTAGTATTATTATTGTTACTATTATTATTAACATTATTATTATCAAAAAATATTACCATTATTATTATGCGAATTATTATTATGATTTCTCCTCCTCCTCCTCCTCCCCCTCCTCCTCATACTCCGCCTCCTCTTCCTCCTCCTCCTCCTCCTCCTCATCCTCCACTTCCTCCTCCTCCTCCTCCTCCTCCTC
>CAUYUJ010021792.1:5000-49313 GCA_963575745.1 Prorocentrum cordatum | reverse complement strand
GACCGTGTCGCAGATCGCAGCCCCCTAGGGACGGCGAGGTCTCGCTCAGATCCCCGCGGTGCCTCAGTCCGCAGGACCCACCAGCAGCCCTCGAAAGTGGCGACAGTGTCGCAGATCGCAGCCCCCTAGGGACGGCGAGGCCTCGCTCAGATCCCCGCGATGCCTAATCCCGCAAGAGCCACCAGCAGCCCTCGAAAGTGGCGACCGTGTCGCAGATCGCAGCCCCCCAGGGACGGCGAGGTCTCGCTCAGATCCCCACGGTGCCTCACTCCGCTGGACCCACCAGCAGCCCTCGAAAGTGGCGACAGTGTCGCAGATCGCAGCCCCCCAGGGATGCACACACAAGAGGTACCGCAGCCAGGATGCACACACACACACACACACACACACACACACACACGCGCGGGAGGAGGAGGAGGAGGAGGAGGAGGAAGAGGAGGAGGAGGAGGAGGAGGACTGGAGACCGCAGTGCTCTATTCAAAACGAAAACCCAACCAAGGAGGGTTGAGAAAAAATGTTTTCGCTGTCGGGGGCGCCTGTCCCAGGGCGGCTGGTACCCTTACGGTGGCACGTCAAAATATAGATGTTACAGCCGCCCTGGGGAAGCGCCCCCGGAGATGGAAAAGATTATTTCATACCGTTCTTCGCCCGCTATTGCTCTTCCCGCGCCTCCCAGCTGGAAAAAACACCTTGCACCGCCAGCCCCGTGCTCCAGAGACCGTTCCCGAAGTCCCACGACTCAGCGCACCGTGGGGTGCAGCGACCGGACCTGATCCCTGTTGATCTGCGACGCCTGCCTTGGCAGCGCGCAAAGAGTGGTGGGGCGGGGCGGCGGCCTTCCAAGAGGGCAGGGGACAGCACGAAGGCGCCGATACTTTGAGCAAGCCCCTCGGGACGCGGGGGACCTCCAACAAACTCCTCGGAGCCTCCCCTGGAAAGCCGCCCCGAGAGCCACACCTCGGCTGCACGTACGAGTGGCCCTCGGCCAGGGTGGCCTTTGGTGCGCGACTGTCGCTGGCCGCGGGAAAGGCAGGCCGCTGCCATCGCATCGCATTCGGCCACCTGGAGACCGCAGTCTGCCCGCTCCAGAGGCCACTCCGGCGAAAACCCACTCTCGCACGACCGAGTCGCACCCTCCTCGGCTACACGCAAGAGTGACCCTGGGGAAGAGTGACCTTTGGTGCGCGGCTTCTTGGGGGCCGCGGGGGGGGCCCCAACACAAGCGGGCAAGACGCCACTGCCGCCCCGCGCGTTCGGCGATCGGGGACCCCAATGTGCCCGCACCAGAGGTCACTCCGGCGAAGGGTCACTCTTTCGGCATTGGACAAACCTCCCTTTAGTAAACCTCCCCTTAGTGAAAACGGCCTGGGACCGAAACCGGCGGACCTGGACCCGCAAAAATGACGGCCGCGACGCCCTCTCGCGAACCGAAAACGGCCAATTCCTTAATCGACGTGTCAGGGTAGGAGGTCTGTCCACCTCCGACTCTTACGTCTGCCGCGCAGCCGGCCGCCTCCTCATCCCCTGCCACGCCGACACCGCGCCGGAGACGCTCTTCGCGCGAGAGGCGCCGCGCAGCCGCTCGAAGCGCGCGGAGCGCCGGGCGCGGGCGCACGGGGGCACCGGCGGGAGGCCGCCGCCGCCGCCCCGCTCCTGGAGGAAGGGCGCCGCCCGCGCGCCCGCGCCGCGCCCGGCCGGGCCCCGCTCCTGGGCCCGGGGCCGGTCCGCGCGCACACCTGGTCCCCTCCTCCTCCTCCTCCTCCTCCTCCTCCGCCTCCTCCTCCTCCTCCTCCTCCTCCTCTTCATCAATCATCATCTCATCATCATCATCCATCGCTTCGCCTCCTCCTCCTCCTCCCTCCTCCTCCCCTCCTCCTCCTCTTCATCCTCCTCACCTCGCCTCCCCCTCCTCCTCTCTCCTCCTCTCCTCCTACCTTCCTCCTCCTCCTCCTCCTCCTCCTCCTCCTCCTCCTCCTCCTCCTTCCTCCTATCCCCGCCTCCTCCTCCTCCTCCTCCTCCTCCCTCCCGCCTCCTCCTCCTCCTCCTCTCCCCTCCTCGTCCTCCTCCTCCGCCCTCCTCCTCCGCCTCCGCCTCCTCCTCCTCCTCCTCCTCCTCCTCCTCTTCCTCCTCCTCCGCCTCCTCCTCCTCCTCTTCCTCCTCTTCTTCCTGGTTCCTGGCCAGGGAGGAGGCGCGCGAGCAGACCGTGCCCTGTCGATGGTCCTCAGGACGCGTGTCAACGCCAGTGTGTGTGCTTGTCCACGGGGGCCGTTCCACACGACGCAGGCGGCGCAGTGAGGGCCGAGGCAGGCGGCATGCTCCCCGTAGAACTGCACAGAACTGAGCGGGGCAACACACACACACACATCTTTTGACGTCGCGGCCCTGCGCGCGGCGACAGGGCGGAGAAAGTCGTAAAGCAACGACCGCGCGTGCGCGACTCGGAACGTCCAAGCCCTCTGAGATCGCTTATGGTCCCGCAGCGGCCAGCAGCCATAAGCCATCCCGGCGTGAACGACAGGGGGAGTGGTGGGAGGACGAGACTACGATGCGGTGGACGGTGCCATAGGCCATCCGGGAGTGAATAGCGGGGGGAGCGAGCAAGCAACGTGGAACGGCACGGAGACCAAGACCGACCTCGAAGCCTCAAGGGGGGGGGGCCACAGCCTGCGGCGCGCAGGTGCCAAGGCCGACGAACGCCAGCAGAAGGGCACGGAGGGGCGGAGGAGCAGAAGGAGGCCGCGGAGGCCTGGCAGCAGGGGGGCGAGCAGCCACAGAGGTCGCAGGCAGCGGGGCCGCGACGGCCAGCGGGCAGGGCGGCGCACCAGAAACGGCGGCGGCCGGGAGGCAGTCCAGAAGGGCAGAGCTGGGCACCCTCCCGCGGGTAGGGGCGCAGGACGCGGCACAGAACGGCGAAGCATCCGAGAAGGCGACGACGGCTATATGATTCTGGGAGAGGGTGATGATGCGCCAGCCCTCAGAGAAAGCCAAGCAAAAACTACGGATGAGACTGGACGAGCCTGCTCCCAGCTGCTGGGCCCCTGCCTTCAGAGAGCCAGGTCCCTGGCTCGCCGGCGGGGAGGGCTGCCCCGCGGGGGCAGGAGGAGACGAAGGCGGGGGGCGGGGGGGCCGAGGGCGGCGGCAGGGGAGGCCGGGGGGGCCCGATGGGAGGAGAAGGACGAGAAGGAGGAGGAGGAGGAGGAGGAGGAGGAGGAGGAGGAGGAGGAGGAGGGAGGAGGGAGGAGGGAGGAGGGAGGAGGGAGGAGGGAGGAGGGAGGAGGGAGGAAGAAGGAGGGAGGAGGGAGGAGGGAGGAGGACGAGGAGGGAGGAGGGCGGCAGGCGGGGCGGGGCCCAGAGGGAGCGCGAGCGCGCAGGGCATGGCAGGCAGGGCCTTTTGGGTCTGGTTGGCTGGCTCGGTTGTTGCGGGTGGTTCGGTTGGTTGGATGCCTGGTCAGCCTGGCCTGGCCGCAGACGACGGGTAAGTGGTCTTTACTGCCTCGTGGATCTCTGGATCTCTGGTCCGGTTGGTTGGCTCGGTTGTTGTGGGTGGTTCGGCTGGTTGGATGCCTGGTCAGCCTGGCCTGGCGGGCAGACGACGGGTAAGTGTTTGTTTACTGCCTCGTGGATCTCTGCGCAGCACGCTTCGATCATGCCTATGATCCCCGGGTGGATCTGCGCAACACGATTCGATGCAACGCAATAGCACCAAAGATGCAATGCAAAAACAACTTAAGGCACCGCTCCGGGAGCATTATGGACGGGCAAAGTGAAAACATCCTCATAATTATTGCCACCATAAAGCATTCGCTAAACGTGCCCAGGGAGATCCTGGAGTCAAAACTGTCTAAGACTTGCTACCTCCAGGTTTGGATGCAGAATTGAGTAATTATCCGCCTCGGTGGGCTCGGGAGCGATGTCGTAATTAGCCCAGGGAGGCAGTGGCGTCCAGAAGCTTGTAAGTGACGCAGCGTACTCAGCAATGCGCTCGCATACCGAACTCACTTGTGGACCACCGTGAACAGGGAATGGGCAACACACACGCTCTGGCGACCATATTTTATGCTCGGCCAAGACTCTGCTACCTTGGCTGTATCCTTATTTGCTCAGCGAGTTCGAGCCAAAAAAATACCATATCGAGATGCTTTGTCTCCCGTCGACGCTGTGGCACTGATGCCGAGAAGGCAAAGAGGCCCTGCACAACAGCACCAGTGGGCAGGAAGGGCTGGCAGGGCGCGGGGGACGGGCGCCAGGCAGGCCCGGGGACTAGCCTTCGGTCGGGCCTGTCCCGCCTACAGGGGATTTGGGAGGAAAAACTAAACCTAGTCCAAAAAATATTCCAAAAGTGCTCAAAAATACTCCCAAGATCGTTCCCTGACGATCTTTTTACTATTTCTGAATGTTCCTCCTGTAGAGGGGCGTGAGGGGAATCGGCATGCAGGTCGTTGAAGTCGACGATGTCGAGAAGCTGCCGAAGGCGGGCGGCGGAGAAGTGGACGGGCGGCGGGAGTCCGCCAGCAGCACGGGAGGGCGCCGCACGGACCTGCGCAAGAGCACCGAACCACCACTGCACGCTGACGAGGCCATCGACGCTGGCATCGCCGCTGAAATGCACCCAGACCCTGCCGGCCAAAGCACGGCGCGCACGGTCAGCCTCGGGCGGGCCAGCGACGGCGTCGCCGCGCCCAGGGCGAAGGCGAGGAGGTGGAGCTGGCGGCGGAAGCGAGGCAGAGGAGCCACCACCCTCGGCTGGTTCGCCGACCGCATCGGCGAACTGGCCGAGGCGGAGGACGGAAGTCAGCGGGGGCAGGGGCTCCTGCGGAGCGGCGCGGGGGGCGCGGCCCGGCGCCAATGCTCGACGACTCAGATCTCCATCAGAGTCGCCGGCGACCCAGGAGGAGACCACCCAGGCCAGGGCGCGACTGCCCCAGGGACATTAACGGGCGAAGAACGGTATAAGATAAACTTTTTCGCCGTCGGGGACACCTGCCCCAGGGCGGCTGGAAAGTTTATACCCGTACGGTGGCACCGCAGGGGTATAGACTTTCCAGCCGCCCTTGGGGCAGGCGCCCCCGACGGCGAAAAAGTTTATTTTACACCGTTCTTCGCTCGCTGAACCCAAGCCAGGGCGCGACTGCCCCAGGGACAGCCCCCAGCGCCAAGCGCCCCGCGCGCGCGGGTGTCGCTCAAGCTGCCGAAAAGGGCGGCGCGGGAGCGTCCTCTCGTCTCCGCACACTGCGCAGCGCCGCCGCCGGCAGAGCTCCGAGGGCGGCCCCGGGCGCGGGGAGGCGAGGCCGCCCGCTCCATGGGCGCAGAGAAGAGCCCCCGCGTGCTCAGTAGGGGAGGTGGCCGCGCGGAGACGGAAGGGGCCCTGGGACACACAAACAAATAGACACACAAAAGTCACAGGATTCCCCATAGTTTCCAAGATCTTCTGTTTTTTTGTCTTCCCCCACACTTCCTATATTTTCCCATATTTTCTGCGGAATCAAATGACAGGATTCCCCATAGTTTCCAAGATCTTCGGGGTTTTTGTCTTCCCCCACACTTCCCATATTTCCCCATACCTTCTGCGGAAGCGACGATCAATTGTGTCTGTGTTTCTTCCCCTCCTGAGAGACGTGCTCACTCAGCTCGAAGGGGGCAGGACTCGCGCCACCGCGGGCGAGGCGGGCCGTCGCGGGCGGGGCGCGGGGCGGGGCGAAGCGAGGATCGCCAGGAGGGCTGCAGGGTGGGGCAGCGGGGAGGCCGTCGGGGAGGGCGCCGCTGCGGGCGTCGTCGGGCGGGGTGCCAGGCGTGGCGCAGGAGACTGACTACCTACCAGACCACCCCAACCGAACCCGATGACCCGAATTTCGGGTTGGGGGGGGTAAAGGTTCCACATGTGTTTTTTCGATGTTTCCCGACACCCCCCCCACTGGAAATCGAGGGTAAATCTGAGCCTTCGGGTTGGGTTGGGGTGGTTTGGTGGGTGTGGCGCAGGAGACATGGCGTCGGTGCCGGCGTCGGCGCAACGAGGATGCTGCAATCCAGGTTCTTGGCTGCGCTGGCGAGGCTCTCGACGTCAGCGATCCGGGCTGCGCTGGCCAGGACGCCGTCATCGAAGCTCTTGGCTGCGCCGGCAAGAATGCGGGCGCCGTCGATCCAGGCTGTGCTGACGAGGACATCGTCATCGAAACTGTCGGCTGCGCTGGCGATGGCTGTAGCGCCAGCGACCCTGGTTGTGATGTCGAGGGCGCCGTCAACGAAGCTCTCGGCTGCTCTGATGAGGGCGCTGGCGCTGATGATCCGGGCTGCGGTGGCAAGGATGCTGGCGTCGAAGTTCTCGATGTTGCTGGTGAGGACGATGGCCTCGGCGATCCAGGCTGTGCTGACATGGATGCTGGCGCCTAAGCTCCCAGCTGCGCTGGCGAGGATGGCGGTATCGACAAACCAGGCTGTGCTTACGAGGGAGCTGACAAAATTCTCGGCTGAGCTGGGGAGACTGGCGGCGCGTGTGATCCAAGCTGTGCTGACGAGGGCCTCGAAGGGTGCTGGCCTCGATACACTCGGCTGCGCCGGCGCGGATGGCGGCTCTGGTAGGACCGGCAGCAGTGGCGAGGAAACTGGCAACGACCCCACGACCGGCGCCTGCCAACTGAGAAGCGGCCTGTGCGAGAGGGGGCCTGGGGGCCAAACGTCACCTGCAGTGCGGGGCGACCCCGCGCTTGCAGGATGCGCGGGGCGAGTTGGGGCCGATCCCGACTCATCCGACGGGGCCAAGAGGCTATGGGTGGGGCGCGAGAAGAAGGGGCGGGGTCAGGGATAGAGCACGGGGGCTTGGAGCTACCACACGTCCTGAGGATCATCGACTCTGGGCCTGGGGAGACGGCCCGGACGACGGGTCGCCGCGCGGGCGCACGGGTCGGCGCCCCCTGTTGGAGGCGGCCAGGGGGTCTGAACTGGATCGGCCCCGAGAAAATCGGTCAAGAAAGGGAGATGAAAGCAGGTCCGCCCAAAATCTGTCCCCAAACCCCTCCCTGGGTCCAGCTGGTGCTATTTTTCACCCCAGATCCATTCTTGACGGCCCTGGGGCCCGAACACGGGCCCCGGAGAGGCCCAACGAGGCGAAAAAAAACCTGCTCGAACACCCAGAACCTCGAACCCCCCCCATTTCCTGCTCGCCGGAGCCCAATGCTGGGCCACCTCAGACCCATAACTGGCTCCAAAGCCCCCTCCGCTCTCCAGGACGGCGCTGCGGTGCCTCTTGGCGCCCGTCATCGCGAACTCCGCCAGGCTGGAGCGCACGGAGGCGTGGCGCTCGCGCAGGGCGGCGGCCGGCTGTGCTTCCACGTCCCCCGGCTCGGCGGCCGGCTGTGCGCCCACGTCCTCGGCGGCGAGCGCCGCCTCGTCGATGATGCCCGCCACGTTGTGCTCGAAGGCCTGCTTGTAGAGCATCTTCGTGATGTCCACCTCGGCGACACGTGGGGGGCGCCCATGAACCACGGGCCCAACGTCGGCGAGCGCGGGCCCCAAATCAGCGTGTTTGCCTGGCCATCTCCATGTGATGCTGTGCCTGTGGGGCAGTAGATGTGGTGCAATCGATAGGGAGCAAACCATGTGGTGCAATATGCGTGGTGAACTTTAAGTGGTGCCAACCGCGTTGTGCAAATTATGCGGGGCAATCTATGTGGTGGAATTCACTTTGACAGTCTTGAAGCTGTCCTCTCCGCTGCTCGTGCAATTATCCCACCCTCCCACCCGCAACTTGGTCGCAAGACCTCTTAAGACAAGACCGTGACGGTAGGTACCACATTGCACTTGGTCACGACACCGACGCCGACGACGACAGCGACAACGACGACGACGGCGCCGCCGACACCGACTACGACGACACCGACGCCGTCTCCACCGACTTCGACGACGACAACAACAACGACGACGACGACGACGACGACACCGACGACGACGATGCCGACGACGACGACGATGACGACGACGCCGACGACGACGACGACGACGACGACGAAGACAACGACGACGACGACGACGACGACAACGACGTCGCCAACGAAGACGACGACGAGGGAGGAGGGAGGACGACGACGGCGACAACGACGGCAACAACGACAACGACGAGGGAGGAGGGAGGACGGCGACGACGCGAACGACGAAGAAGGAGGAAGGACGGCGACGCCGACGACGACAACGACGAGGGAGGAGGGAAGACGACGACGACGACGACGACGACGACGACGACGACGACGACGACGACGACGGCGACGAAATAGGAGGGACAACGACGAGACGCCGACGACGGACGACGACGACGACGAGGGAGGAGGAGGAAGGACGACCACGGCGACAACGACGACGGAAACGTCCACGACGCCAAAGAGGACGACGACGACGAACACGTGGAAAGACAGAGGACGACGTAGGCGACGACGACGACGACGACGCGGGAGGGAGGACGGCGACGACGACGACGACGCAAGAGCGCGCGCGCACGCTTTTGTTGAAAATCCGTGTTGCGAAACCTTGTGTTTTTGTGTGTTTTTTGGACACACGATGTCGGAATCCTTCCGAAACCAATAGGTTTTGAAGGATTTCGGCATACGCGCGCGACGACGCGCGCGTCTGCACTTCGTCCCATGTTTTGCAGAGGATTCTCGCGACGGCAGACGCGCAAGGGCATTCGACAGATTTCGACATGCCCGCGCGAAGCCCGTTTGGTAGCATTTTGTGAAAAGCTTGAAAAACCTATGGTTTTCTGAAGATTTCGCAAGAGCTCGCGCTAAAGCTTTGTTAGCAAATCAGTGTTGCGGGACCCTTTGTTTTTGCATGTGTTTGGAAACTCGATTGCGAAATCCTTCCGACACCGAAGGTGTTTGAAGGATTTCGGCATGCGCGCGCGACGACGCGCGCGTGTGCACTTCGTCCCATGTTTTGCAAGGGATTCGTGGGAAAAGTCTCATGTTAGAACAAGAAATGTCCCCGCGTATCGTTTTTTTTTACCAGGGAACCTCAGGGGGGTCGATCCCGGCCCCTCAAGCATAGTGTAAATTCATGCTTAGGATGGACATGTGGTCAGAACCATGTATGATTTACATACCCGAAAGTGGGGGATAACGCCAGGGGGGTAGAGTCTATTCTATTTTTGGAAAGGAGGATTAAGTGGATCCAAATATGTGGTGCAATCGATGTGGAACAATCGTGCAATATTTGTGGTGCAAACTATGTGGCGCAATCCATGGTGTGCGACATACCGCATAAAAATACATTAGAGGTGGGGATTCTAGCCGAACGATAATTTGAGCACCGTTCCAAAAAGCAATAAAACAAATATCCTCCTCCCCCCCCGCGCAACCGACACCTATGAGGAACAGTGGCGGTAAGAACGCAAGGGCCTTGACATTCGTTTTGAAAATGCGCAGAAGCTTTACGGATTGAGGGCGGCTTGTTTTCAAAATGTTGTTTTCGCCCTAAAACCTGCTGAGCCCGTTTGAAGACTCCAGCGCACCCAGACCCTCTTACGCGCAGATCCACTCATCATTACGCGGCGTGGTCAGACTCATTCATATCCGCACTTGCTCGCGCGCAGACTGATGGATGCGCAGCCACTCATATCCAGACTGGCTCACGCGAGAACTCTGACGCCCCCACATCCACTCGCACGCACACACACACACACACATATACTGAAGTTCGCACGCGTTCAGGCGCACGCTCAATCCAATTCACTACCCAAGCTCACTCACGCCCAAACCCAAGCATACCCAAGCTCACTCATCCAAATTCATCCGCGTTCAGACACAAGCCACTCGCGGCCCGCTCTGGACACGCTGCAGGCCCCAGCGAGGCGCTGCGGGGATCGTGGAGCGGGGAGCGTGGGAGTGCGGCGATGCACGCGCACCCGCCGGCTTCTCTTCTAACAACCCCCATGCAGCCCCAAGGCTATCCGGGAATTCCTCTAGCTCATCGATGCCGAAGAGCTCTACGGGGTAGTACTCTTCTAGCTTCGCCGCTAACGCTCTTAGGGAAGCTCTACGAGTCACTCTTCTACCCACTCGCGCTGACTCACTCGGACTCCCCCCAGGGTGGGAACCGCCGAGGGCGCGCACGGACCCCCACAGGGACCCCGAACCACCTGGGGACCCCGCCGCCTCTCCTTGCCGCGGAGGCCGCGGCGTGGGAGATCCAGAGTTGCCGAAGGCCCCATGAGGGGTCTTGACGCGCCCTCGGCCGCTCCTCGCTGGAACAAAAAAAACGCAACAACAAAAAAAAGCAAACAAACCCAAAGTGTGCTTCGCCGCGCCTGTGTGCTTTCTTGAAGGCGCACCGCTGACAGCGACGCGGGAAACGAAGATCCGAAAGCCAGGATCGAGGAACCACGATATCCTTGTTCCAGCCTCGACCCCGGACCCTCGAACCTAGAACCTCGACACGCACACCCTGGAGTATCGAAAAGCATGGGTCGGTCGAAGACACAAGATCTGGATGTTCCATCTTCGATCGCCCCCCAACCGTAGGCGTCGACTTACGCTCGCCCCTGGCCCCGCAATCCTCGATCGATCTTGGATCGGCCTCGCGTCCCCAGCGCCGCCTGACGATGGCCCCCAGAATCCGATGAACCGACAGAGCGACCACCCCTGTGTACGACCGTCGGGGCCAAGTTCAGACGGGCTGGGCGAGGCGATAGCCTGTGGAATCCAGCTTATCTTGACGAAATGTAGCGAGAAGCAGATCGAACGTCAGACGGCAAAGACGGACAGGAATACACGGACTGGGACGAGGGAGTCCGCAGCGTCGGCGCGGTGGTGCACGCGCGAACTGAACTGAACTGCGCGGCATCTGAACTTTCTGGCGACATCAGATGGGGCGATACATGTGGCTGCGAGGAAGTCCCAAGCGAAATCGCCACTCTCTAGATTTCTGGCCGCATGCATCGGGTCCACAAACATGGCTGTCAGGATGCCCGAAGCGAAATCACCATTCTACGGTGGCTGGAAATCGAACCGGATAATTTTTCCCGCGGAACTCCTAGGCGAAATCGCCGTTCTCTGGTTGCCAGAGAAATTCTCTGGTTGCTCCGAAAAACAACCGGATAGTTTTTGGAGGAAGTATTGGGCGGAATCGCGATTCTCCGGTCCTCACCCCACTTGGCGATTAACATATTTCAGGCGAGGATGGAGGAACCGAAGAATCGCGATCCCGCCCAATGATTCCTCCAAAAATGCTCTCTGGTCGCCTTCCTGAGCGACCGGAGAACCCCTGGGCTGGTCTCTGCAACATTGTACCGGGGCCCCGGGGCCTAACGGGATCATATTGGCACATCTTGCACGACCTCTCCGGTCTACACTTTTTGATCCAGCGGGTTGTAGTGCCGCGCACATTCGTTTTGAAGTTGCACAAACTTCACGGATTGAGGGAGGCTCGCTTTCAAGAAGTGTCTCTCGCCTTAGCGCCTTGCGCGTTCTTTTTTTGAACTGCACGAGTTTCGCGGATTGAACGCGGCTTGTTTTCAAAATCCAGCTCTCGCCTTAGCACCGCGCGCATTCGTTATACAAATTTGTGAGAGCTTCACGAATTGAGGGCGGCTCGTTTTCAAAATGTGGCTCTCGCCTTAGAAACGCGCGCATTCTTTTCAAAAACTTGCACGAGCTTCGCGGATTGAGGGCGGCTCGGTTTCAAAATTTAGTTCCCGCCTCAGCGACGCGCGCATTCGTTATAAAAATGTGCACGGGCTTCACAGATTGAGGGCGACTCGTTTTCAAAATATAGCTATCGCCCCAGCGCCGCACACATTCGTTCTTAAGAAATTGTACGAGCTTCGCGGATTGAGGGCGGCACGCTTTCAAAACGTTGCTCTTGCCCTAGAGCCGCGCACATTCGTTATGAGCATTTGCACGAGCTTGGCGGATTGAGGGCGGCTCGGTTTCAAAATATAATTTTCGCCTGGGCGCCGCGCGCATTCGTTATACAAATTTGCAAGCGTTTCATTCACGGATTGAGGGCGGCCCGCTTTCAACATGCAGCGCTCGCATTAGCGCCGCGCACATTCGTTTTAAACATTTGCACGAGCTTCACGGTTTCAGATTGCGGTTCTCGCCTTAGCGCCGCGTACATTCGGTTTAAAATTTTGCACGAACTTCACGGATTGAGGACGGCTCGCGCGCGTTAGTTGTTTCCACCGACCTTCCTGTGGTGTTGGGTCCTCGTTTTGAAGAGACAACGCCCCGCGTTCTCCTCCTCCCGCCTCCTTTCTCCACCTCCTCCCTCCTCCCATCCCGTGCCTCTGGCCTCCGCGTGTATTTGTTTCGGCACACCCCTCACACGCTTCGCGGCCCCATATGGGAGTTCCACCGAAGGCCACGGTGGCAAAGTTCGCATGACGGCCACGCCCCAGTCTGGCGCACCCCTCACACGCTTCGTGGCCCCATAGAGAGCTCCGCCGAAGGCCCAAGTGGCAAAGTTCGCATGGCGGCCCCGCCCATTTCGGCGCACCCCTCGCGCTTCGTGGCCCCATTGGAAGCCCCACCGAAGGCCCCAATGGCAAAATTCGCATGGCGGCCCCGCTCAACTTCTGCACACCCTTCACACGCTCCGTGGCCCCATAGGGAGCTCCACCGAAGGCCACGGTGGCAAAGTTCGCATGGCGGCCACGCCTCATTCTGGCGCACCCCTCACACGCTTCGTGACCCCATAGGGAGCTTCACCGAAAGCCCCCAATGGCAAAGTTCGCATGGCGGCCCCGCCCCACTTCGGCGCACCCTTCATGCATTCCGTGGCCCCATAGGGAGCTCCACTGAAGGGCCCAGTGGCAAAGTTCGCATGCGTTCCATGGCCCCGTAGGGAGCTCCACCGAAGGCCCCCAATGGCAAAGTTCGCTTGGCGCCACCGCGCGAATTTCTGCACACCGCTCACATGCTTCGTGGCCCCACAAGGAACTCGACCCAAGGCCCCATTGGCAGGGTTCACATGGCGCCACGGCACACAGTTCGGCACACTCCTCACGCGTTTCGTGGCCCCACAGGGAGTTCCACCGAAGGCGGGGCTCACAACTGCGGAACGCACAATTGCATGTGGTTCGGCCCGTGTCTGGGATATTCTTTAAGTGCACAAGTTTCACGGATGTCTTGCGGCCGTAGTAATAGAAAAGGTAACCGTAAGAATGATGACTAATCGTAGCAACCGTCGGAGTAATAGAAGTAGCACTGAAAGTAACAGTAGTAGTAGAAGTAGAAGTAGTAGTAGTAGTAGTAGTAGTAGTAGTAGTAGTAGTAGTAGTAGTAGTAGTAGTAGTAGTAGTAGTAGTAGTACGAGTAGTAGTAGTGGTAGTAGTAGTAGTAGTAGTAAAAGTAGTAGTAGTAGTAGTAGTAGTAGTCGTCGTAGTAGTAGTAGTAGTAGTAGTAGTAGTAGTGGTAGTAGTAGTGGTGGTAGTAGTAGTAGTAATAATAATAATAGTAAGCGTAGTAGTAGCAATAACAATTACTACGACGGAAGAACCCCACATAAGAATCCTCTGGGCGAATCTGGAAAAGGCCATCACCGTCGTCCTCGTGGTTGGTGAGGCGTCCTGGCTGTCTCTTCTGCGTATATTTCCTCTCGCCTTGGCGCGGGCCCCCCTTCCACTCCTTACGTTGTCCCCATCCTCGCCCCCTGTTTGTTCCGCGCCCCGCCACCTCCTCCCCTTCCTGTTGCATGAGCGCGCATGTCGATGTTCCTCGGCGCCGTCGCCGCCACGGCCAGCACGTCGCGCAGCCGTTGGGACAACCCCGCGGGCCAGGCTGTCGGGACAACCCCGCGAGCCGCTGGCGCGCAAGACCAAGCCGTTGGGACAACCCCGCGGGCTTCGAGCGAGGCGCAGCCGCGCTCAGGCGGAAGGCAGCACGAAGCCCAGCTCTGCCGCGAGCTGCTTCGCCTCCGCCCTGGACAAAACCGCCTGCGACTTCCTCCATATTCAAGCTTGAGGAGCCCAAAAGTGACGACAGTTACAGGGTTCCGATGACCCGCTCGGATTACCAACATGATCTGCGGGCCCCATAGGGAGGGAGCTCCCGCCTGAGACTTCCTCACAATTCACTCAGAGACGAGGTTCCCGCCTGAGACTTCGTCCAAATTCAAGCTTGACGAGCCCAAAAGTGACGACAGTTACAAGGTTCCGATGACCCGCTCGGATTACCAACATGATCTGCGTGCCCCATAGGGAGGGGGCTCCCGCCTGAGCCTTCCTCCGAATTCATTCACAGACGATGCTCCCGCCTAAGACTTCCTGCAAATTCAGGCTTGACGAGCCCAAAAGTGACGACAGTTACAGGATTCCGATGACCCGCTCGGATTACCAACATGATCTGCGGGCCCCATAGGGAGGGGGCTCCCGCCTGAGACTTCCTCGCAGTTCACTCACAGACGAGGCTCCCGCCTGAGACTTCCTCCATATTCAGGCTTGAGGAGCCCAAAATTGACGACAGTTACAGGATTCCGATGACCCGCTCGGATTACCAACATGATCTGCGGGCCCCATAGGGAGGGGGCTCCCGCCTGAGACTTCCTCACAATTCACTCAGAGACGAGGCTCCCGCCTGAGACTTCCTCCAAATTCAGGCTTGACGAGCCCAAAAGTGACGACAGTTACAGGGTTCCGATGACCCGCTCGGATTACCAACATGATCTGCGGGCCCCATAGGGAGGGGGCTCCCGCCTGAGCCTTCCTCAGAATTCACTCACAGACGAGGCTCCCGCCTGAGACTTCCTCCAAATTCAGGCTTGAGGAGCCCAAAAGTGACGACAGTTACAAGTTTCCGATGACCCGCTCGGATTACCAACATGATCTGCGGGCCCCATAAGAAGGGAGCTCCCGCCTGAGACTTCCTCCCAATTCACTCACAGACGAGGCTCCCGCCTGAGACTTCCTCCATTTTCAGGCTTGACGAGCCCAAAAGTGACGACAGTTACAGGGTTCCGATGACCCGCTCGGATTACCAACATGATCTGCGGGCCCCATAGGGAGGGGCTCCCGCCTGAGACTTCCTCACAATTTACTCAACGATGATGAGGATGAGGATGATGAGTGGTGGTGAAGATGAGTGGTGAAGAGGATGATGATTGATTGTGAGTGGTGGTGGCGATGATGATGTTTGAATGAAGATGATGCCGATGCCGATGCTGATGATGATGATGATGTTCGTGAGCGTGTGAGAGAGTGCGAGTGATGATGATGATGAGTATGTGAGTGACTAAGCATGTGAGAGAGCATCATCGATGATGCTGATGAGGTTGATGATGAGAGAGTGTGAGTGAGTGTGAGTGGGTGTGTGTGTGTGTTCCTGTTCCTGCGCGGGGTGTCCAGAGAAAACAAGAACCCCACTTTGGATGTGGGGAATAACAGTAATCGTAGTAATAAGTAGTAGTAGTAGTAGTAGTAGTAGTAGTAAGAAGTAGTAGTAGTAGTAGTAGTAGTAGTAGTAGTAGTAGTAGTAGTAGTAGTAGTAGTAGTAGGTAGTAGTAGTAGTAGTAGTAGTAGTAGTCGTAGTAGTAGTAGTAGTGGTAATGGTAGTGGTAGTGGTAGTGGGAGTAGTAGTAGTAGTAGTAGTAGTAGTAGTAGTAGTAGTAGTAGTAGTAGTAGTAGTAGTAGTAGTAGTAGTCGTAGTAGTGGTAGTAGTAGTAGTAGTAGTAGTAGTAGTAGTAGTAGTAGTAGTAGTAGTAGTAGTAGTAGTAGTAGTAGTAGTAGTAGTAGTAGTAGTAGTAGTAGTAGTAGTAGTAGTAGTAGTTAGTAGTTAGTAGTAGTAGTAGTAGTAGTAGTAGTCGTAGTAGTAGTAGTTAGTAGTAGTAGTAGTAGTAGTAGTAGTAGTAGTAGTAGTAGTAGTAGTAGTAGTAGTAGTAGTAGTAGTAGTAGTAGTAGTAGTAGTAGTAGTAGTAGTAGTAGTAATAGTAGTAGTAGTAGTAGTAGTAGTTGTAGTAGTAGTAGTAGTAGTTGTAGTCGTACTAGTACTACTACCATTATTGAAAGTAGTGGTAGTATAAAAAACGGTCGTGATAGTAGAAGTAAATTCGCCGGCCCAACGGGCCAGAGGCGTGCTAAGATCTCCGGTAACTGGTTAACAATATTCTCGTTCGCGCGCGCGCGGGGCGGCCCCTGAGGGTCTCCGGGCGAAAAGTACCCTGGCAAGGTCCCGGCAGACCCGGGTCAGAGATGCCGGACCGGGCAATTTTTCGACACCCCTCACGAGGATCGTGGCCTCCGAGGGGGGAGCCGCGAACGACTACCCCCCCTCCCGCCCCAAGAGGCCCCCAAGAGCCCCCCAAGAGGCCCTGGGGTCCCCCAAGACGCCGCCAAGGAGCCCCAAGAGACTCCCAAGAGGTCCCCAAGAGGCCCTAAAGAGGGCTCCAGGGCTGGCGGAATGAGCGAAGCGATTAAATAATCGTGATGGTATTAGTAATAATAATCGCGATGATAATAATAATAATATTATTTCTCCGCCGACCTGGTCGGCGTGGGTGAGAGGCTTGTCCGTTCAAGTCGTCATCTACGTGATTCGTTGGTCGTCGTCTCTGTCGCCCCCTTTCGCTGCCTCCCCCTTTCCCTGGGCTCGTCGAAGCTCCCCCCTTTCCCAGGGACCTCCTCAACGCGCCAGCCAAAGCGAAGTGGAGCAACGTCGTACTTGACTACCTACCAGACCACCCCAACCCAACCCGAAGACCCGAATTTCAGGTTGGGGGGGGTACGGGTTCCATACGTGTTTTCTCGATGTTCCACGACCCCCCCCCACTGGAAATCGAGGATAAATCTAAGCCTTCGGGTTGGGTTGGGGTGGTTTGGTGGGTGGTGAGTAATTGAGTCGAAAGGAAGCCCCTTCCCCTCGATCATTCCCGGGCGCAGCCGACCACCGCGAACAGCGCCGCGACGTCGAACGCCCAGATGGTGCTCGCCTCCTGCCAGCCCAGGGGCTCGGCGAAGGCGCAGACGGCGAGCACCGTGCAGACGGCGTTGCCCAGCATGGTTCGGGGAGACGTAAGACCCGGGTACGGGGGACTCGGAAATCCCCGACGAGGTCGTCAAAAAAATGACGAGGCCGAGCCTGCATTTTGACGAGGCCTCCCGCTGCAGACATCCCACGAAACTCCTCCTCGTCAAAATCCGAGTCGCGGTCGTCAAAAAACGATGGCGAACCCGAGTCCTGGCAAACCCGGGTCTTACGCTCCCCCGAATGGTGGACAGCAGCAGCTCGGTGGAGGGCCGGCTGAAGAAGAAGAGGCCCGGGGCCCGTGCGGCGAAGATGAGCAGCTCGGCGGCGATCGACACCTGCAGCCAGATCGCGTTCTGCGCGTGCACCCCCCGGGGGTAGCCGGCTTCGGAGCCCAGGCCCTGCACGAGCCCCTTGTCCTGACGAACGAACAACACACACCCATACCCATAGGGAGGTCGTTGGGAGGAGGACTGTGTATGGGTATGGGTGCGGGTTGTCGGACCCTGGGGAACGCTCCCGTTCGAGCGGGGACCCCCATCCGACAATACGCACTCATAGCCCTCTCCGATCCCCCTATGGGTATGGGTGTGTGTGTGTTGTTGGTTCGTCATTGTCCATCATCAGGTAGAAGGTCATGGAGGCGAGGGACTGGGCGAGCCCCAAGGTGGCCGAGAAGCCGACGAGGTTGGCGACCGACGCGTGCTGCGGTTCCGCCGACGCCACCTGCCTGTCCTCGGCGACGGGAATCATCGTGATGTCGTTGAAGAGCGCTAGCAGGATGACGTACAGCGGGCTCAGGCTGCAATCGAACGCGTAGACGAGGACGCTGAGGAACAGCAGGATCTGGATCGTCGCTGCCAACCGGTAGGACACGTACGAGAAGAGCCGTGCAAAGATCTTCCGCGACTCCACCACGGCGCCGAAGACGGCGCTGAGCCCCTCGGCGGTCAGTATCATGGAGGCTGCGGCCTTCGCCGCGTCGGTGGCGTCGTCCACGGCGATGCCGCACTGCGCGGCCGACAGCGCGGGCGCGTCGTTCACGCCATCCCCGGTCATGCCCACCACGAGGCCGTAGGAGCGCTGCAGCGAGAGCACGCACTCGCGCTTGTCCCGCGGCAGGACCTGGGCGAAGCCGCCCGCGCTGCGGATGAGCTCATCGTGGGTGCGGGACCCGTCCCGGGTCGTCTCGCCGGGCAGGATGTTGGTGTCCATGCCCACCAAGCGGGCGGTCTCCTTCGCAATGTTCAGGTGGTCCCCCGTGATCATCTTCACCTCGACCCCAGCATCCAGCAGGCGGCCCACGGTGGTGGCCGTGTCGGCGCGCGGAGGGTCGATCATCGGGAGCAGGCCCAGGAAGTGCATGTCGCCGCCCTCGACGCCGATGGCCACGGCCAGGGTCTTGTAGCCCATCGCCGAGAGCTCCTCGTCCCTCCTGCCCACCGCCGCGCCGAAGTCTGGCCTGTTCGGGTCGTCCAGCTCCGCGCAGCGCCACTGGAGCGCCCCGTCGTCGGTGCCGCCCGCCGCGGTGTCCAGCACCTTCGTGGCGAGCCCCTTCGCCACCACGATCACCCGCCCGTCCGAGCGGCACCTGACACGAGCAACGGTGCGCTTCACCTCGCAGAGGCCAGCTCTGCGCCCGCACCGCTCCTGGCTGGGCCCCAGCCCCGGGCCCAAGATCGGTGCACACGCCCACCTGGTCCGACCAGGCAGAGCGCAGCGCAGATGCACCAGTCCCGGACCCAGGATCGGCCCAGCCGGGATCTGCGCTGGCGCACAGCCGGCGATCCCCGACCTCAGGATTGAACCCGGTAAGCTCGAGCTGCTCGTACGCGGCCTCGGCGGCCGCCAGCTCGCCGCCCCACGTTTCCTTCATCGCGTCAAACGCGCGGAGCACAGCGCCGTCGATGGCATCGTCCCGCTTGTCCTTGTTGGCGCTGAGCAGCGCCATGAGCAGCAGCGCCTGCTGCGTCCTCCGCTCGGAGGTCTTGGAAAATCCAGGGTGGTCGCTCAGCGAGCCGAGCACCTGGAAACCCGCATCGGACGCTGGCCATATCAGATCCAGGTTGATGCTCATCATTGCGGTAGTCAGCGTGCCGGTCTTGTCGGAGCAGAGCACGTCCATGGACGCGATGTCCTGCAACGCGGACATGCGCGTCACGATGGCATTGTGGCGGGTGGCCATGCGGTAAGCGCCTATCGCCATGGTCACCTGCAGCACGAGCGGCAACGCAACAGGCACCGCGGCAATCAAGACGGACAGGGCTGTGAGCAGCGTCTTGTTGCGCTCGTCTGGACGGAACCCATCGCGAGCGAACCCCTGGACGAGAACTAGACAGATGGCGTCGAGGACGGCCAGGGCGATGATGACGTTCACCACGACCATGATCCTCTGCTCGAAAACCGACACACTCGCCTGCGCACGATCGGCCAGGATGTCGGCCTGGCCCTGGCCGATCTCCGTTCGGACGCCTGTCTGCCGCACTATGCAGTAACTCTCGCCCGACTTGATCGTGGTCCCAGAGAGGATCATCTTGCCGTACTCGTCGGACGGGTACTTGCGGGGGATCGGCTCGCCTGTGAGGGCCGCCGTGTCCACGCTGAGCACGTCGCCTTCCAGCCACTCGACGTCTGCAGGCGTCATCGAACCCCCACGCAGGTGGATCACATCCCCTGGCACCAGTCTGGTCACCCCGAGGACAGTCGGCGCACCGTCGCGCAAGCATGTTACGGTAGACTCCATGGACTTGGTGAGGTCGTCTAGCGCGCGCTTTGCCTTCATCTCCTCGCGAAAACCGAGAGCGGCGTTCACGATCAGCATGGCGGCGATGACACCGAAGTCGGGCCAGTCCTGGGCAACGGCGGACAACAGGCAGCTCAACTCGAGCATGAGCGGCATGGTGCCAGTGAACTGCTTCAGTATGATTTTCAACAGAGGCGTCTCGGGCGTCGGAATCTCGTTCGGCCCCCACTCTTCGAGCAACCCTTCCGCACGCTCAGACGTGAGGCCCACACGTTCGTCCCATGTCGGGTTCGCTGAGGCCTTCATCGCTCCAGTGCGATCATCGGCCATCAGGCTGGCAAGCAGGGTGTTACTTGCCGACATTTGTCCCGAGCAGTGGATGTTTGGAGCCACCGCAAAGCTGTGTGATGGCCGTGGTCGTCAAATGGTGCTCGATTGGAAACGGCTGCATGGGTGCGCAAAGGAAACCATGGCCACAATGCCAAACAGCAGCTGTTGCCCGAGTCCGGCAGCGGTCGCTGTTGGGTAGGCAACCGCCTGTTTCGTGTGGGCACCGCCCGCGGAAACGCCGACAGCGGCTCCTGTTCAAAACGGACAGGACTTCCTGTCGGTCTTCGTCACATTTTTTCCGGCCTCGGGCGGCAAGTCAGCGTGGGATTGGATGCTCGTTCTGGGGGCCTTCCTGGAGCCACTCGCTCCACTCGTGCGTCGAAGCTGCGTCGAACGTCAGTCGATTTGGGTCGACCCTGAGTCGAACCTGAGTCGAACCTGAGTCGAACCTGAGTCGAACCTGAGTCGAACTTGAGTCGAACTGGGGTCGAACAGATCCGTTAGGTGGGCTCCAGGAAGGTCCCCGAAACGAGCATCGAAGTGGGAGACCGGAGCCCCATCGGATCGCGAGGTCGGCTCGGAGTAAAAAAAAAAAAAAGGATCGGGATCGCCAGCGAGTCGCACTGGACTCGCATCGCCGCGCCCCACTCTGGTGGGCCCCTGGCCGCTGCCAGGGAATCGAACGAGACCAAAATCGATAGGAAGGCACCAACTATACACCAACACCGATCCTGGCCCAGGATCACCCTGGGCCCAGGATCGGTGCATACGCCCTCCTGCCTTGCGCAAGAAGGCATGTACACCGATCCTGGGCCCAGGGTGGTCCTGGGCCAGGATCGGCGTTGGTGTATAGTTGGTGCCCTCCGAATCGAGTCTGAATCGCGGACCCTGCCAGCGAATCGGACCGCGTTGAATCGGAACGCAGGCGGCCCTGCCTGGGGCGCCCGAAAGCCTCAAACTGCTGTCCGTCTGGCCACCTTGTGGAATCAACACGCCAGCGGGCACGTCGACGAAAGAAGACTCGAGGATCGGGGATCGAGGTTTCTGTGGCTCGCGGATCGAGGATCCGAGGATCGAGGATCGAGGATTCGAGGACCCAGGATTCGAGGATCGAGGATCGAGGATCGAGGATCCGAGGATCCGAGGATCGAGCCTTTGAGGATCGAGGATTCGAGGATCGAGGATTCGAGGCTTCGAGGATCGAGGATTCGAGGATCCGAGGATCGAGGACTCGAGGATCGAGGACTCGAGGATCGAGGATCCGAGCATCCGAGGATCGAGGACTCGAGGATCCGAGGATCCGAGGAGCGAGGCTTCGAGGATCGAGGATCCGAAGATCGAGGATCCGAGGATCGAGGATCCGAGGTTTCCGCGGCTCGCGCGGATCGCGCGGATCGCGGCCTTCGTCGGGCTGCCCTCCGCGGGCGCCGGCGTGCTCAGCAGCGTCGACCGGCGGGGCTCGACGGGCGCGCGGGGCTTGGCCTCGGGCGCCGCGCTGCTCTGCTCTCCTGCTCGACTCTGTCCTGTTCTAACCTACCCGACGCTGACCCAGTCCTGCTCTACTCATCTGCTCTCTGATCTACTCTGCACTGCTCTACTCTACTCTACGTCTGGGTTTGACGACTTCGGGGACGATTGTTGGGGCGCCATTGGAATAGCCACAGGATTCCATCGGAATAACAGAGGAAGCCATGAGGATACAGAGTAAGCCATGCTATAGCAGAGGAAGCCACGCAGAGAGAGGGGGGGGGGAAATCATGCGGATAGTTTGACGCTTACAGGGGGTAACAGCGAACCAGTTCTCCATGTTTGAGCTAGGACTCCTATAAGCAAGCCTCTTGAAAGAGAAGTTCTCGTAAACCTATGACAAGATTGCGAGCTACCCGGGGCAGGAAGTACAAGTGTATGAGTGAACCATCGCGCGAACAGGATGCATAAAGCTAAATTGCAGAAACGTGGACGACTATTGCCAATTAGGCTCCGACGGATAGTGTAGGTCAGAGCCCTAGCCGTTGCACCTGAGGACCTTCAACTCTGAGGGATCTGGCTCGCTGTATGTTCTTATACCTTCGCTTAGCGGAGGAATGTTTCATGTCACTCACTCGAAAAACTGTGGGACTGCATGCGCGCCGAAGAAGGAGGAGGTAGGCAGGGGATCTTCCAGCAGGACACTGCTCCCGTCGAGATCCCTCTATACTTCATGCATACAACCACCGCGCCAGGAGACACGTACAGCTAACGGCCATGGCTTGAAGACGGAGGCACTTCACCTCCCACGGGCACAGATTCGTCAGGAACAGTGCGGTCCTTAGCGCCGATCCTGCGAGCTTCACTACCAGGCCGTGGCTGACGCTGTGGCGGCGGGGAAGGAGGTCCGGGCTCGGGCGGAAGAACCCTCTGGGCAACACGTCTGGGAGCCTCAAGCGCGCCAGCAGCTTCCGGGACGCCCTCGGACTCCCTGGAGCAAAACACTGGACAGGCTCTCTGGACCTGCTGACCACCCTGCTCCTGCTCCTGCTCCTGCTCCTGCTCCTGCTCCTTCCCCTCCCCCTCCCCCTCCCCCTCCCCTTCCCCCTCCCCTCCCCTCCCCCTCCCCCTCGCCCTCCCCCTCCCCCTCCCCTCCCCCTCCCCCTCAGGCGAAAGCGATCGAGCTCGCACCAGAGGAGGAGCACCCAGGACGAAATGACGACGGAGCCTCCCGTCCGACAGCAGCGGCCCAGCTCGAAGCAGGCGAACTAGCAGAGGAGTTCACACGCCCACGCTTGGCTTACGTTGGCTCGCTGACTAACAGCTGTGATGCTGGTGTGACGGCTGAGCTAAAGGCATTCGATGCTGGAACTGTTGCGGCACCTCGACCTCCCCACTCACCGTCCCCAGGCTCCCCATGACCAGACGGCGACAACGCGCCGCCCGTCCAGCTCGCAAGGCTGCCCTGAAACAGGGCACCTCCCCAGCCCAGACCGTGACGCGCGGAACGCGACTATCCCCGCTCACACAGGGAGCCTGGAGCTTCCAGGGACTTCCTGGGACCCGACCTTGCGAAACAAAAACAACATCGCGCAAAATCACCCCCTGAACCCTAGACCCCATACTTTTGCGGCATTTTCGAGATGGATCGATACGTGATGGTCCTAGGGCCCGAAACTGGTCGAAAAATCCTGGTGTTAGAAAAAGCAACGCTTCCCGCCGTCGCCCGGCCGCCGTTCCAAGCGGAGGGTGGGGTCTCTACCAAAGAAATCCCGGCGCCAGCCTCGTCCCACCTCCTTCCCTCTCTTCGCCGGCCTGTGCAAGTGTATCGTTGCTGCCGCCGCTGATGCAGTGCGTACCATGTGGGAAGGGGAAGTTGATAGTATTGAGCCCGTTGTTCCGGATAACATGGGGTAGGATGGTAGAGTACGTGATGGACTACTACGCTTCCTTGTCTCCTGGAATCCCTATTCTAGCACAGACGAGGGATGGGCTCCCGATTCTGTATTTCGGCGCACACGTCGTGTCCAACACGACCCCGAGTTAGATCGATTTCGACCTCTACACGCCCCCCCGACATCAGAGCAGATTACCTCTTCCACCTCACAGGTTCACGACGACATGGCGGAGGCTAGACCTACAGGCCCACCAGAGGCTGATGAGGAGCAGGAGTATGTAAATGCACGTGTTTTTCTTGTGACCCGCAGGGGGCATCTGACCCTCCCCTCCCGCCCGTCCCTGCACCGCTAACACCCGAAGTCTTGGAGCGCATCGCGCCAAACCGCGCGCAGGCACGTGTCAAAAGAGCTGCTAAACTCCAGGAAGCGAGACAGGCTCGTTTGCGTGAGGTAGCCCCGTGGACACATGATCCTAAGTTTGGCAGAGGCTTGTTCGGATAAGTTGCTGCCTGTCTGTGATCGAGAGAGGTTGGGGGTTGTAGGTCAATTATTGCGGTGAGTGGTGGAGTGGACGTTCAGAACAGTCAAATGTTGCATCTTGCCATCCAGCCGCTCGCAGCTGCTTTCTCTCTGTTTGTTTTCCCCCGCGCTTCCCCTGTCTTGTGATGTCGATGTCCTTCCTTCCATGTCGACGGCATGGTGATGTAGGACCGATGCCATTGTTTCTCTATGTTGGTGACGCTCTCCTTGATTGAATTACCCCAGACATTCCTTTTGGCCACACCGCTCCTCCGTGTGTTCAGTGCGCGCTGGCCGTGACTGGATTGTTGGTGATTGATGCAGACGGTGGCCATAGGTCGAGCGTGCGAATATCGTGCACTCCCGAAGGCCCATCACCTGTACAAGCCCACGCTACTGGTTTCAGGCCCCTCGCAGGCAATCACACTTGCTCCCCTACTTGATATGCCTCCTCTTGCCTCCCCCTTCTCCTGCAGCGTTGCATTGAGTCGTGTGCGCTGTATGACGTGATGGGTGGGGGGTGGTATGGGTATGGTCGGGCGGAGCATTTACACCTTGACGCCCGTGCTGCTAGATACCGCGTGTTTCTGCCAGCAGCTTGTGAATGCCGCATTGAGCTGACCGTCTCCTCGGCGAATCAGAGCGCAATCCAAAATCTCCTCGCTGGACTCGGAACCGACCTGG
Organism: Prorocentrum cordatum; assembly: GCA_963575745.1. NCBI lineage: Eukaryota > Dinophyceae > Prorocentrales > Prorocentraceae > Prorocentrum > Prorocentrum cordatum. The sequence goes on along the minus strand of CAUYUJ010021792.1, from coordinate 24,732 downwards.
TTGGATTGAGCTTTGGTGTTTGAATTAGACTCGCGGGTCGTCCCATTTTCTTTGGCTCTGGCTGGGAGTGGCTTTAAGCGACGCCTGGCCCGTTTTCTTCCTCACTCTCTACTACTTTTCTCGGCCGTCCGCCGAGAGTGTCCTGGCCAGCGAAAGCCTGTCACCATCGATTCAATAAAAAAGAGGCTGGATCTCAGGGCTTAAAGAGCTGAAAGCTACCACCAGGAAAGCTTGTCGCCGTCGCCGCCGCCGCCGCCGTTGCCTTCGCCGTCGTCGTCACCGCCGTCGCCGCCGTCGCTGCCGCCACCGCCGTCGCCGTCGCCGTCGCCGCCGCCGCCGTCGTCGTCGTCGCCGCCGTCGCCGTCGCCGCCGCTGCCGCCGCCGTTGCCGTCGTCACCAGCGCAGCGGAGGCGCGGCGGCGCAGCGGCGGCGCGCCCGCGCCGCCTCCTGGGACGGCGCGGAGCCCGACAGCCAGGCCGCGGTCGGCGTTCGGGAGGCATCGTTGAGCCACATCTGCCCGCACGGCCCCTGGGAGGGTTAGGAAGCAGCTTCTCCGGCCGAAGGCGCGCCACGGGGGCAAACGTGAAGAGGGGCGGACCTTCTCGGAAGGCTCGAGGGCACCCCCGGCCTTCTGAGAAGTCTTCTGAGCCTTCCCCGAAGACACCGAAAGCTTCTCGGGAGTCGCGCTGGTTTCTGAGAAACCCCGCCGCCTTCTGAGACGGCCTTCGCCTTCTCGCTTCCCCCCCTCGCTCGCCGCCGATCCAGGGGAGTTTGAGAAATCAGCGGGCGCCAATAGGTCCAAAACACTCAGGCGCCAGTCAGCGAGCGAGCGGATTGAGGCACGATCCTTCAGGGGGACGAGCAATGACCTGAATTCAAAAACTATGATATCCTCGGACAGGCGGTGGACGCCCCTCTCTGGAGAGAGGAGCGCGCCAGGGGCGGCGCTGGAGGCGCAGCCAGGAGTCTCCAGCGCCGATCCGGGGAATCCGCGAGATGCTCCCCTCCTCCTTCGTCTCTTCCCGCTCCTCCTCCTCCTCCTCCTCCTCCTCCTCCTCCTCCTCCTCTTCCTCCTCCTCAGTCACATTCGTTTCCAACAGCATCATGATCGTAAACGACAACAGTACTACCACCGCCAACAACAACAAACACAACAACAACACCAACAACAACAACAACAACAACAACAACAACAACAACAACAACAACAGTAACAACAACAACAACAACAACAACAACAACAACAACAACAGCAACAGCAACAGCAACAGCAACAACAACAACAGTAACAACAACAACAACAACAACAACAACAACAACAACAACAACAACAACAACAGCAACAGCAACAGCAACAGCAACAGCAACAGCAACAGCAACAACACAAACAACAACAGCAGCAATAACAACAACAACAACAACAACAACAACAACAACAACAACGACAGCAACAGCAACAGCAACAGCAGCAACACAAACAACAACAGCAGCAATAACAACAACCACGGCTGCAGTAGCAGCCAGCAACACCATCCTCATAATCAGCAACACCATCCTCATCGCCACCACCATCATCATCATCATCAGCATCATCAGCATGATTAGCATCATCAGCAGCAGCAGCATCATCACCATCGGCATCGTCATCATTATCATCGTCGTCGTTGTCGTCATCATCATCATCATCAGAAGCAACATCATCGTCATCATCATAATCAGCATCAGCATCATCCTCATCATCATCAGCCTCATCCTCATCATCATCATCATCAGCAACAGCATCATCATCATCCGCATCATCCATTTCGTTGTCGTCATCATCATCAGCAGCAGCATCGTCACCACCACCTTCATCAGCATTCTCATCCTCATCATCATCAGAATCAGCATCAGCATCATCATCGTCATCAAGAACAATCATCGCCATCATCAGCATCATCACCATCGGCAGCAGCACAATAATCATCATCCACATTCACATTCACAGCATCATCGTCATCATCATCAGCATCATCAGTATCAGCAACATCATCGTCATCGTCACAGTGATCGTCAACATCATCAACATCAGCATCATCCACATCATCATCAACATCATCAGCATCATCACCATCCCTCATGCTCCTCAGCCTCATCCCCCTCCTCCTCCTCCTCCCCAAGCATCATCATCAGCAGCACCAGCATCAGCATCGTCAGTTGCGGCATCAGCATGCTCATCATCATCATCATCATCAGCATCATCATCATCATCATCATCATCATCATCATCATCATCATCATCATCGCCATCATCATCGGCATCCTCATCACCATCATACGCATCAACATCGTCATCGGCATGATGATCAAAATGATTGTCGTCAGAATCGTCGTCATCATCATCAACATCATCAGCATGATCAGCACCATCGTCATTATCAGCAGCAGCATCATCATCAACATCATCATCATCATCATCATCATCTTCATCTTCATCCACATCCTTATCCACATCCTCATCCTCATCCCAATCCTCATCCGCCTCCGCCTCCGCCTCCACATCCTCCGCAGCCTCCTTGAGATTTTCCTTCCAGGAAGCTCCTCCTCGTCTGCCGACAAGGCCTGTGGGTAGGGCGAGCTGGGCGTTTCGCCTGGGACTCCCCCCCCCGCCGATGACCCCGAAGACGAAAACTTCCATCGGAAAGAGACGGGGAACGTTTCAAAATGTGGTTTTCGCCTAGCGCCACGCGCACTCGTCATATAAGCGTCCGCCAATCGCACGAATGGACGGACATTGCTTTTCAGAATGTGGCACTCGCATTAGCACTGCGAACATTCGCCTCAAAAGTTTCCCACCATTAAAAGGATGAACGCGGTCCTTTTCAAAATGTGGTTCTCGCCGCAGCGCCACCTCCATTGGTCATCTAAGCTTCCGCCAACTACACGAATGGAGGGAGATCCCACCAGCCCTTTGGGCGTGAGTGGTTTAGGGAGCCCGCTCTGTTCTCAACCCCCCTTCTTCCCCTTCGGGGAGGGGTTTACCCCTCCCCCTACCCCCTCCCCCTGGACCTGGAGAGGGGGTTCCGCGGGTCGTCAAGGGTGTCAGTTTCGACTCCTGGGAGTGCCAAAAAACAACACCCCTCACGAGGATTCTGGCCCCGACGGGGGGGAGCCGAAAAAACCCTCTCCTCTTCTTTGAAGCCAAAATCATTGATGTTCCTACGGTTTGGGTCACATGTTGGCCTTCTGAGGGGGCAGCGCTCATTACAGCTCATAGCAAAATCATTGATTTTACTAAGGTTTTGGGCTCATTTGTCCTTCTCAGGGGGCAGCGCTCAGTTGCGCATCTGAGGAGGTCGCAAGAGGCCCCAAGATGGCCCCAAGAGGCCCCCAGGAGGCTCCCAAGAGGCCTCCAAGAGGCCCCCAAGAGGCCCCCAAGAGGCCCCAAGAGGCCCCCAAGAGGCCCCCAAGAGGCCCCCAAGAGGCCCCAAGAGCCCCCAAGAGGCCCCCAAGAGGCCCCCAAGAGGCCCCCAAGAGGCCCCCAAGAGGCCCCAAGAGGCTCCAAGAGGCCCCCAAGAGGCCCCACGAGGAGCCCGAACGACTCACACCAGACGAGGGGCCCGAACGACTCACACCACGAAGAGCCCGAACGACTCACACCACAAGGAGGGGCCCGAACGACTCACACCAGGACGAGGCGCCCGAACGACTCACACCACGAGGAGCCCGAACGACTCACACCACGACGCGGGCCCCGAACGACTCACACCACGAGGAGCCCGAACGAGTCACACCAGGAGGAGGGGCCCGAACGACTCACACCAGGACGAGGGGCCCGAACAACTCACACCACGAGAAGCCCGAACGACTCACACCAGGACGAAGAGCCCGAACGACTCACACCACGAAGAGCCCGAACGACTCACACCAGGAAGAAGGGCCCGAACGACTCACACCAGGACGAGAAACCCCAAACGACTCAAACCACGAGGAGCGCTTTCTCTCCCTCCTCCTCCGCCTCGTCCTTCTCCCGCTCCCCCCACAAGGAGGATGTACAAGGAGGCGGGAGGAAGGAGGAACAGGGGAGATATGCGGGGCCAAGCGGACACACGCCTGAAAAACACGACTGTCGGCATGCTTCGCAAGAGTTGCTGCTGTGAGATGGGCTGGTGGGGATACGCGAAGCGTAAAGAATTCCTTTTTAAACATGTGGTTGTCGCATTAGCGCTGCGAACATTCGCCTCCGACGTTTCCAAAACTTGCAAACATGGGCGCGGCCCTGTTGAAATTTGTGGCTCATGACTAAGCACCACGCAAGTTCGTCATAACGTGTCCGCCAATTGCACGAAAGGGGGGGGATCCCTTGCCTCTGAAGTTCCCAACAGGTACACGCATGGGCGCTGTTATTTTCAAAATATGGCTCTCGCCTCAGCGCCGAGCACTCTCGTCCCAAAGGCTTCCACCAGCTACGCAGATGGAAGGCGGCTCCTTTTCAAAATGTAGCTCGAGCCTTAGTGCCGCACACAGTCGTTTTCAGAGCTTGAACCAGTTACACGGATGGAGGGGGTCGCTTTCAAAATGTGGCTCTCGCCTCAGCGCTAGGCACGTTCGTTTCAAGAACTCACCCCGACTACACGGATAGAGCCGATCCGAATTCAAGATGACGCACTCGCCTGAAACTGCCTCAACAGAAATGCCAGAAATGCAAACTGTGTCATTATTAATGCAATTTGAGTTATGCACGTGGGGCGAGAAATGCCGCAAAAAAAAACTGTTCGCGGTATGGAGTGCGGCTCACTTTCAAAGTTTGACTCTCGCCTGACACGTCGTAAGATCGTTGAGCAACAACTAAACGGATGCAGGGCGGTTCCTTTTTCAAAACCAAGCTCCCACCAGAATTGCGGGACCATGGGGCGCTTGTCTTTCATTGACGGCGCTTCCCGCCGTGAAAACAAATTCCTGCATGGACTGATGAGGGAAAGACTTAAGACCGGTTGCATTGCAGTTCCCTAGATACATATTGGATCGACTCTGGTCCTCATGTTCCGCCGCTTCGTCCTGCTGTTCTTCCTCATTATGTTCCTTTTCTTCCTCCTTCTCCCTTCTTTCAATCCTTCCATGCCCTCCGCCCTCCCCCTCGTTCTCCCCCACGTCCTACCCCTCATCATCATCATCATCATCATCATCATCATCATCATCATCATCATCATAATCATCATCATCATCATCATCATCATCATCATCATCATCATCATCATCATCATCATCATCATCATCATCATCATCATCATCATCATCATCATCATCATCATCATCATCATCCTCATCATCCTCATCTCATCATCATCCTCATCATCCTCATCATCTCATCATCATCATCATATCATCATCATCATCATCATCATCATCATCATCATCATCATCATCATCATCATCATCATCATCATCATCATCATCATCATCATCATCATCATCATCATCATCATCATCATCATGAGCAGCAGCATCATCATCATCATCATCATCATCATCATAATCATCATCATCATCATCAGCATCATCATCATCATCATCATCACCATCATCATCAGTTGCCATCATTATTATCATCATCACCATCATCATCACAATCAGAATCACAATCATCAGAATCATCATCATCATCATCATCATCATCATCATCATCATCGGCATCATCATCAACCTCATCATCATCATCAGCATCATCTGCATCATCATCAGTACCATCATAATCAATACCAGTATCATCATCAGCATCATCATCACAACAATAATCATGTTCACCATCATCATCATCAGCATCAGCAACAGCAGCAGTATCACCAACATCAGCAGTATCATCATCATCATCATCATCATCATCATCAGCAGCAGCAGCATCATGGTCATCATCAGCAGCAGCATCATCAGCATCATCGGCATCAGCATCAGCAGCAGTAGCATTAGCATCAGCATCATCATCATCATCATCATCATCATCATCATCATCATCATCATCATCATCATCGTCATTAACACCATCTGCATCGCCAGCTTGCTACTCCCTATCTTCCTGCTCCCCCACCTATTCCTTCCCCTCTCCGAAGATCACTTCGACCGACGAAGATCGACGACGGAGACGACGACGACAACGACGACGACGACGACGATCACGCAATCGACGACGACGACGACGACGATCGACGATCGACGACGACGACGATCGACAGCGGCAGCCTCTGCACGATGGCCCGGGCCGCCGAGGGCCGCCGAGGACCCCTGGTTGGCGGCCAATTGGCGGCGGCGGCGCCTCCGTCGCCGCCGGCGGCGGCTGCGGCAGCGGCGGCCGCGGCGACGACGGCAGCGACGACGACGACGAGGGCGACGACGACGACAACAACGACGACGACGGCGACGACAACGACCACAGCGACGACGACGACGACGACGGCGACGACGGGGACGACAACGACCACCGCGACGACGACGGCGACGACGACGACGACGACGACGGCGACGACGACGACGACGACGGCGACGGCGACGACGACGACGACGGCGACGGCGACGACGACGACAACAACGACGGCGACGACGACGACAACGACCACAGCGACGACGACGACGACGGCGGCGACAGCGACGACTACGACCACGGCGACGACGACGACGACGACAGCGACGACGACGACGGCGACGACGACGGCGACGACGACGACGACGGGGACGGCGACGACGACGACGACAACGACGACAACGGCGACGGCGGCGGCGGCGGCGGTGACGACCTCCGTCGCACTGTCCGTGGCGGCCGCAGGCCCGCACCCCTCGCTGGACGGCGAGGAGCCCATGCGGCGGCCGGGGCCCCTGCGCTCCGCCACTGAGAACGTCGTCGGACGTCGTCGTCGCCGTTGTCGCTGGACGTCATCGTCGCCGCCGTCGTGGTCGTCCGTCGTCGTGGTCTTCTTCGGACGTCGCTGTCGTCCTCGTCATCGTCGCACATCGTCGTTGGTCTTCGTCGACGTCGGAATGGCGAGGAAAAGAAAGCGGGGAGGGAGGGAGGAGAGGGCGGGAGGGAGAGAGAGAGAGAGAGAAAAAGAGAGAGACAGACAGACAGACATACAGACAGCCCGTAGTGCAGAAGAGTCTGCCCCAGCATGACGCCGGGCCGCGCGCAACTGTCACTTGTGCTCTCAAGTGTCTTGCCAACGTATTCGCTGCCTTCCATCGCGTCGCTGGGCATGCACGTGGTGCCATAGGTGGCAATCCAGTAGCCTCGTCCCCCACCGCCCGCTACAGGCCGACTGTATTTTATCGTGGAGACGCCTCTAGGTATCTTGAAAACCATTAACCCAATCACGCACGCCGCATTTATGAGCTAGGTCCAACGCTGCAAAAGTAGAACGTTCGATACAATCCACCCAATCTTCGTCAGGGAGCCGCCGTGCACCAATAATCATTATGAGCATCTGTCGTTGCGCACTCTGCAGTTGTCGAAGCCGTTCCGATGTGACCACCCATGCACCAGAGCCATACATCACACACGGCGCAATGATTGCTTGGAACAGCCGCGTGCGGTGCTGCATCTTGATGCGCCGGCTGCAGAACATGAACTTGTGCTTTGCGAGCGCTGCCCAACCACACCCAATCCTGCACTGCAACTCCGTCTCAAGATAAAAAACCAAAGAAAGCTGGCGCCCCAAGTATTTCTCAGACTGACCGCGTTGAAGCACTCGCACATTATTGCCCCTGTACCGCAGAGTGGCCAGCCTGTATTCGACGCTCGTCCGAATTACTGTTTCGCCCATGTGCACTCTGAGACCGTATCTGCGCGCTTCCTTCTCCAGATCAACAATCATTATTGACGAATCTCTGGCAGAGGATGCCACCAGAAACAAATCATCAGCGAATCTGAAGTTCGTGAGGGGGTCGCCGGGGCTGCCAATGACCATGCCGTAAGACGATCCAAAGCGTTTGTGGTTCAGGCTAGCCCAACGCGCATTCAGCTTCCGAAAAACTGCCCCCATGACGACGACAAGTAATAAAGAACTAATAGGGTCACCTTGCTTAACACCGCGGAGGATGTCAAACATTCTGCTGTTGGTGCCTGCCGTGACGCACGCCGACCCTTTGGCATACAATCGTTTGAGCACGTTGATAGATTCAAAAAACCTCGGTTAAACACGGATTTCAAAACCGAATTTCCCGAACACAACAAAAAAATGTCGCAACAAGAACGATCAAAAAACCTGCACCCACACTTGTGCGACCCCTTGAGACAGTCATCGGTTTTCACGATTGTCACAACATGCTACCAAACGGGCCTCTCGCGCGCGCGTGTCTGAATCGCGACAACACCCTTTTTTGCGCGCGTGCTGTCGCAAGAATTTGTTTTGCAAAAACGGGGCCACATGTACACGGGCGCGTTCTCGCGCGCGCATGCCAGGATATTTTTCTGTAGCAATAACAACGGGGGCTCGTAGTGATCTCAACACCGAACGTCCCGAAAACAAAGATTTAAATATACATATATATATATACACATACATAGACACGTGGCTTGCAACATTAATTGTCAAACGACGCCTGCGCTCGCGAATGGTTCGGAATTCCATCGGTTTTCAACATGTTCATTCAACGTTGCCACACCGGTTTCTCGCGCCGCATGTCGAAATCATTCGAACGCCCTTCCGCGCGTGCTGGGGGGGCACGATCCGTCAAAAAATACTACGCGGTCCACTCTCGCGCGTCGTCCGCGCGCGCGTGCCGAACACATTCCAAAACCTCCATCACCGACGCGAGGACGCTGTCATCGTCGTCGGCGTGATCAGCACCGGCGCCATCACTGAACGTGCGACCGTCGTCAGCAAAGCTAATGTCATCATCTTGCCTACAATTGTCGACGTCGCCAAGATACCGCGCACGACCAAATCGCCGACTCGCACTGAAGTGCCCGCGGTCAGCGCCACAGCGGCAGCGTCGGAAAAACTAGTTGGCAGCTGCGCTCGCGAGCATGCGCGCTAGCGCGGCCGCGAGGATGCGCCAGGCAGCGCCGATAAGTCATCGCAATCGCCGACGCATGGGCTGTGCAAACCAAGTTGTGGGTGGGTGGGTGGGATGATCGCGCGAGCAGCGGGGTTGACAACTTCCAGTTCGGCAAGGCGAATTGCATCACGTAGCCGTTTTTTTCCCGAAGATGTTTAGGATTTGCCTCCCCCGGGACTTTCCACTTTTGTATTGCAAGTTCCGTATGACTCTGCCCCAACCGTCCAAACGAAAAATAAATTCGCACCATCGTAGGCAGTCCCTTATCAATCCCCCCATCATACTCTGCAAAAAACCATATGCGCACCCACCTGCTTATCAATATCATCCATGTTAAGAAACCTGTTGCCACAACCCCCATCAAAAACGGGTCGTCGCGCGCGCATGCCAAAATCATTCAAAGTCCGTGGGTTTCGTGGAAAGGAATAGAAAAAAATAATGAACAAAAAAACGCACGCGTTCTTGCGAATTCTTCTGGGCGTCATGGTATTTCCACCTTGCCATCAAATGTTATAAAACGTGCCTCTCGCGCGCACGTGACGAAATCGTTCGAACGCTCTTTGCGCGCGCTGTGTCGGAGGAGTCCGTTTGCAAAAGACAGGGCGAAGTGCACGCGAGCGCGTCGTCGCGCGCATGCTGAAATGCGTCAGCAACCTTATGTGTCGCACGGATTGTAACATCGAGTGTCCCAAAAAAACAAGCATATGTAGATAGACACGCGGATTTCAAAATCAGCTTTCAAAACTATTGTCTGGGTTCGCGGTCTTGCGAATGTTTATAGAAACGCAACAAGTTATCAACATTACATCAAGCTCGACCAAAGGGGCCTCTCGCGCCGCATGTCGAAATCGTTCGAATACCCTAAGGACCATGCGGGCCACTGAGGCGCGCCGTCCGCGCGCGCATGTCGAACTCCACCCAAAACCTTCTGACGCGAAGACATCGTCATCGCCCATCGGAATGATCAGCATCGGCGCCGTCACTGGCCTTGCCGTCGTCATCGTCATCACCGTCACCACCCTCGTTACTGCCATCATCGTGTCTACCATTGTCGACGTCGCCAAGATACCGCGCCTTTCCACGTCACCGCCTCGCACTGAAGTGCCCGCTGGAGAGTACCCGGCGGTCAGCGCCACCGCGGCCGCGTCGGTCGCGCCAAACTAGCTGGCCGCTTCTGCGCGCGAGCATGCGCGGGCTAGCGCGGCCGCAGAAATACAACCGTCAACACCACGCACTGACCGCAATCGCCGCCGCATGGGTTTTGCAAACCAAGTTGCGGGCGGGTGGGTGGAATGATTGCGCGAGGAGTGGAGTTGACAACTCCACCTTGTTCAAGATTAGTTGCACAGCGCAGATTGCACAACGTAGACTGCACAACATATGTTGTTAGAAACACACTGCTTGGGATCCACGCTGACTAACATCAGCTTCAACTCCGACACAACAACTTCTTTCACAACGCGGGCCCCTGGAAATCTTGACCCCTTCCCCTGGAACCCGACTCAGCGAGGCGAGGATACATCCACATCCACCGCCTGTGGAACCGACGTCCTGTGACCCCAGCGGACGGTGGCATTGCATACACTGGCGCCCCAGGGGGCCCGAATATCTCCGCCATCGCCTACCGCCTGTCGAGGTCTCCGAAAACCGATCCTCTGGGCGGTGGCTCTGTAGAGATACCCGGGAGCCCGACCTTTGCCCAGCCCGTTCTCTGACAACCCAGACGGAGCCCGAGGGCAGCGGGGGAAGGAGGGACGTCGTCGTCATCATCGTCCGTCGTTGACCCAGTCGTCGGTCGTCGTCGTCGTCATCGTCTGTTCCCACACGCATCGGGAGCGCCCCAGATCGGCGGCACTGGACGGAGGCCAATACAATACCCGGGAACCCGACCTTTGCCCAGCCCGTTCTCTGACAACCCAGACGGAACCCGACGGCGGCCCACAGACTCCGAGCCCCGAGCCCGCACCGGCCAGTCTGGCCGCGCGCCGACGCGCGGCCTGTACGAGGCACGGGTCGGTCCTCGAACCTCCACGCCACGAGGCCCCTCGCCCACTTAGTCACTCCTCCTCCTCCTCCTCCTCCTCCTCCTCCTCCTCCTCCTCCTCCTCCTCCTCCTCCTCCTCCTCCTCCTCCTCCTCCTCCTCCTCCTCCTCCTCGGAAGCTCGGCGAGGGCTCCTAAAACCGTGGCTGCTAAAACGGCCCTCCCGGAAGGAAAAAAACAACTTCCCGGAATGAGGCGCGGCACGCGAAACAGTCAACGGGCTTCTTCCCGGAAGGACGAAGACGACTTCCCGGAGGTCGATTTTAGCAGCCACGGATTGAGCAGCCCTTGCCCGGCTTCCGATCCTCCTCCCCTTCCCATCCTCCTCCTCCTCCTCCTCCTCCTCCTCCTCCTCGTGCTCCTCTGCCTCCTCCTCCTCCTCCTCGACACGCGGGGCCGGGTCTTCGTCCTATTCTCGTCTCTCACTGTGATTATTATTTGTATGGTAAATGTTCGTCTTATGGTTCTTGATCGTGTTACTGGCGTTCTTGTTATGAGTATCATTCGTGCTGAAACTATGACTACTGATACGAATGGACATGGTACTGTTGTTGTTACTCGTTATGTTAGTATAAAGAATAGTATTACGAGTCTTAGTTCTTGCATGCTTCTTCTTAGTACCAATATTACTGTTAGTACTCAGCTCACAATGATTATCCTTCTTCGCAATATGACTGTGAGTACTGCTCTTCTTAAGAACCGTTTTCTCATTGTTCGCATAATGAGAACTATCGAACTTCTTATTATCATGATTACTCCGCCTCCTCCGTGTACCCTCTTCCCTTTGCGTCAAAACCCAGGTCTCGGGCGGCCGCTCGGGACGATTCTGGCACCCCTGAACGCTCTCGACGAGGCGCAAGAGATGGAGATCATCCCGAGGCAGGACAGCCTCTGGGAGTCGAGGCCGGTCTCGAAGACCTCCCCGCCCGCCATCCTCCGTTCTGCAGGGGTGCACTCTGACCGAAAAATGTTACGGGAAATCCAGCCGTGGAGACGAGGCGCCCCAGGAGGCACAGGTCGGGGGCGCGCAGACACGGATTAGCGACCCACGGACCCGGCGCGCGGTCACCAAATCCATGGATCGGGGGAAATGCCCTCCCCAAAATGCGGCTGGTGCCGCCTCGCTCGGCGGCGGAAATCCGCGATTCCGCAGAGAAAAGCGGGAGCCATCGCTAATCCACGCCCCCTTGATCCATGTTTGCGATCGCATGAAGAGGAAGGCCCCCCGAGCGCCCAACGCCTCGAACCTTGAAGTTCGCGTTCGTTCCTAGACCCTCCTCCCCAGACATGTGCGATGTCTTCGTTTTTTCCATACAGGGTTGCTGGAGGTTCCGACCATTTCCCCAGGGCCAGTTACTCATCCTGGAGCCCGGCGACGGCCCCCAAGGCCGAAAACGGTCCAAAACCTCAGATGGCGATTTCGTTCACGACGCGAGCACTCCTGGGTCGTGGTCCCCCTCCCCAGGCTCAGGGGCAACGCTCGGGGGGGAGCCAGGTCAAGGGGGGGAAACCTCGAGCGCGAATCGGCGGGATACCGCCGATAGACTGGCGATAATCGGGCCCCCGATTCCGACTCCGCACGGTCCTGGGAGGAGCGAGCTATCGGGCCCCATGTCGGCGAGGAATCGGCGACGGGGGCAACCCCCCCGGAGCTTCTCCTCCCCCCGCGCTGCCCGTTGGTGCTCGACCCCGAGCTCCGCTCGCTGGCGGCCGCCTGGAGCGACCCCAGCACCCCAAAGACGCCCCCGACGAGGCGCAGCTGCTGGGGAGCATGCCGAAGCTCGGAAAACGAGGAGAATCTACGAAAGTACTGAAACCGGGTCCAAAACCTACAACCTCTCCAGCATGCCGAAGCTCGGAAAACGAGGAGAATCTACGAAAGTACTAAAACCTGGTCCAAAACTCACAGCCATCCTCCCAACGTGGTCCCTGACAGGGACAGGCGACCACCCCGCCGACCAGCCGTAACTGAGGGAGGTGTGGTCCTTACCCCCCTGGGGGAACCCATCGCCTCGACGATCTCTCGAGAGGAGTGTCGAAATCGATGGGTCCCCGAGGGGGGTAAGGACCACAGCTCCCCCAATTGTGGCTGGCATGCCCCGTGCGCGGCCCGCCCGGCCGACCGGGCAGCCGCGCAGGCGCCCACGGGGCGCCAGGGGGGGCGACGAAGCCAAAATGGCTGCGCGGCGGCACGCCGAGGTGGCGCAGAGCGCGCCGCCGTCGCGGCTGCCGTCCGTCGTCGTCGTCGGCGTCGTCGTCGTCGTCGTCGGCGTCGTCGTCGGCGGCGTCGTCGTCGTCGTCGTCGTCGGGGGTCGTCGTCGTCGGAGGTCTTCGTCGTTGTCGTCGGCGTCGTCGTCGGCGTCGTCGTCGTCGGCGTCGTCGTCGTCGGGAGGCGGCCACGAGCCGGCCACGGGTGGCGACGCGGCAAAACCTCGGCGGACCCATCCTCCTCTACTCCTCAGCGGCACGAGCAAGCACCCGTGAGCGGAAGCACTGCTGGGGGAGCCCGCGCAATTACGCTGATGGAGGGCGGCTCCTTCTCCGCATTGGCCTCTCGCGCAGATGTCCTGTGATCCTACGGGCAGAACTGGGAAGCTGTGCAACAGCTACACGGATGCAGGGCGGCTCCCGCTCGGAGCGGGGCTCTCGCGGGGTACACCCTGCGAAATGCTTAAGAAATCATGGGTTAAGAAATTCATAGTCTCAGAAATGGAATAAAACCCAGAACTTCTATCAAAATCTTGGGATTTATATTGAAAAGTTAAGAATAATCGAGACTCTGGACGAAAACTGAGGTTTTCTTAAGCATCGCCTAAGGCGTACGCCGTGGAGCTGGAGCACCACCGTGTCGTGTTCCTCGCAGCTCGAAGGGCGGAGGGCCCCACCCTCTCAAAACCACGGGGCTCCCACGTGGAAGGCCACGGGGCGCTCGCCCTCCAAGGGAGCGCTCTTTATTTCGCAGCGAGGAAGGATGACTGCAGGAGTCGGTGGGAAGGGGGCGTGCGACGGGGCGGCGTATACCGGCACCATTGATACATGTTGGCTCTACCCTCGGTCCTCCTCGTCCTCCTCCTCCTCCTCCTCCCTCTCCTGCTCCTGATCTCCCTCACCAGCAGCAGCAGCAACATCGCCGTCATCATCATCAGCGTCATCAGCATCATCAGCGTCATCGGCATCATCCGCATCATCATCGTCGTCATCGTCATCATCAGCATCATCAGCATCATCATCACCATCATCATCATCATCATCATCATCATCATCATCATCATCATCATCATCATCGTCATCATCACCATCACCATCATCATCATCATCATCATCATCATCAGCAGCAGCAGCAGCATCATCATAATAATCATCATCATCCTCATCATTGTCATCAATCGTCGTCGTCGCCGTCGTCATCAGAAGCAGCAGCATCATCGCAGTATTTTCTGCCCCCGTTCCTCCTTCCTCCCTCCCTTCCATCCCTCCCATACTCCTCCGTTCCCTTGCCTCCCTCATCCTCCATGCTCCTCCTTCCACTTTTCCTCCTCCCGCCTCCCTTACCCCGCCTTCCCTCGTCTTCTCATTCCCCGCGCGCGACGCGAAGTGAAGCTGCGCGCGCGGTGCGGCAGGGCCTCTTCCGGCTCCTCCTCCTTCACCTCCTCCACCTTGGCGGGTGCCTGTCGCAGAGAGGGGGAGAGGGAGAAGAGAAGTAGAAAGAGGGGTAGGGAGAGAGGGATTGCGAGAGAGAGAGAGCGAGAGAGAAAGGGAGAGACACAGAGAGACAGCGAGGAATAGACAGAGAGAAGCACAGAAAGCTACAGACCCCTGCGTGCCGACGACTGCGTGGGCGCATGGTACCCGCCCCTGCGGTCCTCGCGTGGACTCAGGCCGCTGCCGTCGGCGAAGTAAACCCCGCCTCTCCATTGGATCCTGCTGCGTTGGTCTCCTCGATAGTGTCGACCACGTTGAATTTGTGCGGTGGCTGGTCCTCCTCCGCGGGCTCCTCTGGTGCTGGTCTCGTTGTGCCCTTCTGCTGCTGTTTGAACGAGTCGAGTGACTTGACCTGGCCGGGCATGGAACCTGCTGCCGCTTGCCAGACTGGTGGGGAGCTGCGCTGCTGACCTGACAATGCTCTGCACGCTTTGAGTTCCGCCTCCGTCAGGTCTGGCAAGTGATCTGGGCCGAGCTATCCCGCGCGAGCTGCCTGGGCAGCCTGCTGCTGCAAGGCCGGCACACGATGAGCTGCCCCCACTGCTGCTCGAGCTGAAGCTGGAGAGGCCTTCTAGGATGATCCCGAGGCTGATGCAGTAGCTGAAGTTGCTGCCGAAATAGAAGCCAACGATATCTGAATGGTCGCCAATGCCTGTGTCAACTGGGCCATTTGTGCTGTCAGTTGAATCTGCCCCGTCTGAAGTTCGGCAATGACCTGTGGCATGGCTGGGGCTGAGCTGGTGGCCGTCATGACGCTGCCGCTGCCAGGGGTGGAAGCTGATGCTGGGCCTGGCTCGATCTGCATAGCCTCTGGCCGTTGGTTTCGGCTGGTGAACCGCACGATGCGCGGGGTACCAGGCGCGGATGGTGGAGCTGATGATGCACGTTGGGCTGCCGATGCTGCTGCAGCTGCTGCTACTTCGGCTTGCTGCTCCTCCTGAGATTGTAACAGCCTGAAGTGTCCGAGCAAGAGGGTGGCCTGCTCCGCGTCGCGTTGCAGGGTGGCACGAGCGGCAGCCGCGCGAGCCAGCGTGATCTTGGCCTCCTCCTCGGCTGTCTTGGTTTCCGTAAGACGCTTCAGGGCCCGCTCCAGGTACTTCTCCTGGTTGGCCACTCGGTCTCGCGGCGCGTAGGCGTGGATGTGCATGTACAAATAGACACTGTACTCGGTCTCGATGGGGCGGAGCATCTCTGCTGAGGCTGTAAGAGCCTTCCTGCTGGACAACTGGGCCTCCAAGGCTGACAAAGTCGACTTGATCTGGGACCTGTAGGCTGCCAGCTCCTTGGTCCCGCTCGGTGGGTCTACCCAGCACGAATTTTGGCGGGCGTCTGCGGGGGAAGCTGGGATCAGTCCGTGCGAAGTGGACACTGGAGACGAAGACTGACTCTTAGCTGGAGCTGGCTGTTCCGAAGAAGCCCGTGAGCCAGTTCCCGTAGTAGGTGCTGGTGTCGATTGACCCCGATGCCCTTCTGACTGTCTGGGTCTGGATCTTCCTCTGGAACGGCCATGGCTGCGCTGCGGGGCTGGATAACAATGCACACACCATCGCGATTACTGCCAGTTGACGGCGTTGCACGCTCCGCAACGCCGTGTGTCGGGGCCTGCAGAACGCCACGGTGGATCTGGGTCGCTGGGCATGCTGCTGCAGCTGTGGTGCTGCTGCAGGAGAGCTTGGGCGGTCTGCACTCGCAACAGGGTCCTGGCCTGGCTGCGAGCCGCCCTGGCTCTCCTGTGGAGGGAGGGAGGAGGAGGAGGAGGAGGAGGAGGAGGAGGAGGAGGAGGAGGAGGAGGGTGAGGGAGGGAGGAGGGAGGGAGGAGGAGGAGGAGGAGGAGGAGAGGGGGAGGGAGGGGAGGAGGGAGGGAGGGGGGAGGAGGGCCAGCTGGCTCGGGCGGTCGTCGGGGCGCCCCGCGGCGAGGGCGGCGCCCTCGCGTCGCCGCCGGGGCGCAGGGCTGCGCCGAGGCGGCGCCCTCGCCGCCAGGAGCGCGGCGCCGAGGCGGAACACTGCCGGCCCGCGGCGCCCCCGCCGCGGCCCGGCGCCCCCCCGCGCGGCCTCGGCGCGGCGGCCTCGGCGGTCGGCGGTCGGCAGCGCCCTCGCCGCTGAGGCTGCGCCAAGGGAGCGCGGCGCCGAGGCGGAACACTGCCGGTCCGCGGCCAGTGGCGGCGGCAGCGGGCCTGCGCGTCGCCGATGTCCCGAGGGGTGCGCAGCTACGGGGCAGCTGCACCCAGGGCCCCCAAGCCGGGACGGCGGCTGCCGAGGAAGGAGGGAGGAGGGAGGAGGAGGAGCAGGAGGTGGAGGAGGAGGAGGAGGAGGGGGGGAGGAAAAGAGAAGAAGGGGAGGGAGGAAGAGAGGGACCCGTGTCCAGGTCGTGCCGGTGTAACGGGCCGACTGGGCGCGCCGAAAAGGCACCCTGCAGCCTGGGGTCTTGCGCGACCCGCGGCGCCCAGGGCCACGCCGACGCACGGCGCTGGCGCGATTCGGCGCTGGAGGTCGGCCACACGCAAGAGGGGCCCCAGGCAGCAGTGACCTTCGGTGAGCGGTTTCCCAATTAGGAAGGCACCAACTATACACCAACACCGATCCTGGCCAGGATCGCCCTGGGCCCAGGATCGGTGTATACGCCCTCCTGCCTTGGGCAAGAAGGCATATACACCGATCATGGGCCCAGGGTGATCCTGGGCCAGGATCGGTGTTGGTGTATAGTTGGTGCCCTCCGACCAATGGCGGGATGGGGGAGCCACCCCCAGGCGCGCCAGCCGCCGCCATCGCATCGCACTCAGCGACTTTCGGCGATTGGAGGGCCCCAGAGGGCCCGCACCCAGGGTCACTCCGGCGAAGGGTCACTCCCACGTGGAGACGAAGAGGAAGGAGGAGGAGGGCTAGTTCCTGGAGAGGAGCCGCCTCAACCCGGCTTGCCAGTCCGACCGGCCCGAGTGCGGCCATCCAGCTCCGAAGGGAGGGACGGGAGGAGGAGGCAAGGAGGGTGGGCCAAGGCTGAAGGGGAACATTGATGCGCGGAGAAACGTCCCCATCCGACAAGTGGTGGACACGCCTCCCCCTCCCGCCCCCGCGGGGGGAGAGGAAGGACGCCCACAGTAACCCCAAAATCCGTGCGAACTGACCTCCCCAGAGCTCGGCGAGACGAGAAAGGAAGAGACCTCCCGCCAGCACTGGGGCACAGGCAACAAGGAGGCTGACTCGACCAGGACGGCATCAGGCCACGCTGCGGACCAAGACGGCCCCAGGCCGTCCTGGTCAGAAGGCCAACGGCTCAGGCGGTGAACACGCACACCCGGGTCACCCAGGCGGAGGAGGCTGGCCGAACCCCTGGCCCGAGGCTCACTACTGACCACCTCCCTCTGTCCCCCGGCATTGGTCACGACCACGAGCTCCTCAAGGGAGTCAAGACTAAGGCCCCTCAGCTGGACAGAAACAGCGACACCAAGCTGCCGCCGAGGACGTCGGCAGGGAGAGCACCGACAGCAATCTCCAAATCGGCTCGGACAAGACTCCAGAGTTCAGGCGAGATATCTGCAAATCGGAACAAGCCTCGTGAGATTAGAAAGGGATGCGCTGGCGTCAGGGCCTGCGGCAGCCTTTGGCTCAGCCCAGCCGAGCCCCAACTGGCCCACCAGACCCTTCACGCCCAGCCGAGGAGCAGCGGGAGGGATGGGTGGGGAGGGAAGGGCGAGAAAGGTGGAGAGGCAGGGGGAGAAGCGGTGCGAGGCCGAGGGAGAGGACGGGGGTGGGGAGCAGGCGACTCAAGGACCCGAAAACGGCCCGCACTGCCGGGAGCACGGCCTCGGACCTCGGACGGCACAGGGGAGCCTCAACCAGCACCAGCCCGCCCGAGACCCGCCTGGCCCTCCAGCTGGAAAGGAAAGAGGCGGAGCGAAGCGAGGGGAAGGGAGGAGGGAGGAAGAGGAGGAAGAGGAGGAGGAGGAGGGCGGAGGAGGAGGGCGGAGGAGAGCGGAAGAGGAGGGCGGAGGAGGAGGAGGAGGAGGAGGAGGAGGAGGAGACCCATCGGTCACGACGACCAGCGGGTGGCCCACGCCGACCGCCCCCGCGGGCAGACCACCGCCTGCCAGTGGCGGCCGCCATGCTGGGCGCGCTCTCCCCGGCGCGCGCGGGGGACGAGGAGGGGGGGGGGCAGCGGGGTCGGGGGATGCAAGCCCAGAGGTGCCCACAGCTTTTTCGCTGCACTGTGCAGCACCGTGGAGCCGCCCAGGCCTCGTGAGGGCACTCTGGAGGCCGCCGAGGACCCAGGATAATCCTGGGGACACCAAGGGCCCCAAGGGCATCACTATAGCGCAATACCCAGAGGAAGAGGGGGGGCGTCAGGGGCCTACTGTTAGGTCGGACCTGTCCCCCTACCAGGGGACTTTGGACGAAAAATAAGAAGGTAAAAAAATACTCCAACAGTACTCCAAAATAAACAAAAACTCGTCCCCTGACCATTTCTTAACCTATTTTTGAATATTCCTCCTGAAGAGGGACAGGCCCGACTTGAATCTACTGACCTGTGTCGATGCAAGCCCAGGCCAGTCGGCCTTTGCAGGATCCTGCGAGGTCCTGCAGGATCCTGTGCGCTGGCCGGGGTGATTGCAGCCCTGGCTTTGCAGGATCCTGCAAGACCGGGCGCTCTGGCTGACCCCCACTTGCACTGACCTGCCCGGTTTCCCCCGGGGCCGTAGGCGACCCGAGGAGGAGGAGGAGGAGGAGGAGGAGGAGGAGGAGGCGGAGGAGGAGGAGGAGGAGGAGGTTGGAGCTTGGAGGAGGAGGAGGAGGAGGAGGAGGAGGAGGAAGAGAAGGAGAGGAGGAGGAGGAGGAGGAGGGGGAGGACGGGTCGCCTAAGCCCTTCGGAGAAACCCTCCACACTGACCCCCCTCTCAAGGCTCCCGAAGGCGCAGGCGCCCGATGGGGCCGTTCGCGGGGCGATGCCCCCCAGTGGCGATCCCGCCCATG
>CAUYUJ010021792.1:0-2500 GCA_963575745.1 Prorocentrum cordatum | reverse complement strand
GTTCCGGGAGCCATGAAGGGGCCTCTGAATGCTATGGGAAGGCATTTTGAAAACACCCTGAGGCGTTTTCGAATCCGTTGCTGGGACCATTGGAGGCCTTTCGGAAGCATTCAGGAGGTCTCCTAGGGCCGTTTGAGGGCGTCCAGTGAGCCTCGAGGGGCGGGGCGCTTGGGGCCATCTCGGGGTGGAGAGCTCTGGGAACACCTTCAAGTTTCTTATCTTGCGCCTCTACTGGGGCCATATTCGGGGTCTCTTGGGCTCGTCCTGGGTGCCCTTGGGGTCATCTTCGGCTGTTCCTGGATTTTCTTATAGCGTTTGGGGGGGTTCTTGGGCCAGCTTGGGGCGATCTTGGGTCTTTTTGGGGCGGATCGGGACGCTCTGAAAACGAAGAAACGGATGTTGTTGGAATAACGTCCTTCCTGACAAAAATAAGCGAAATCCTGCGTTTTGGGGACCCTCTTGGGGATAGTCTTGGGGCCGGCGTGAAGTGTGCTGGGGGTCTTGCGGGCTGCGTTGACGCCAGCGCGGAACGTTCTGGACGTCTTTAGGCCGCATTGGAGCGCCCGCCCGGGGCATCTTGGCCAGCGGGGGGGACGTGGAAACGATCGGGGTTCGTTTCCGAATCGCATCGCAACCCCCAGATTCGCGCGAAAGGGCGGAGAAGCCTGAAATTTGGTAACGGGAGGGTGGGGGGCATCCCTGAGGAAATTACTATAGGAGAAGGAGCACGTTAGCCAGCGTGGACCCCAACGTGTCCTCTCGCAATATACGCTGTGCTATGCATGTGATGAGACAATATGTGGTGCAATATACGCGTTGCGATCTAAGTGGTGCAACATATGTTGCGAAATTCACGTGATGCAATGTATGATGTGAATATATCTGGCGCAATCGACTTGGCGCAATATATTTGGTGCAACTTGCGTTGTGCGATCTACGTGGTATAACCCGTGTGGCGCAATTGACGTGGTGCCTCGTACGGGATGCAAGCTTCGTGGTGCAATCTATGTGATGCAATCGATGTGGTACAAACAAGTCTGTTCACGGTGAATTGTAAGTTCCACTGCTCGCGCAATCATCCCACCCACCCACCCGCAACCTGGTTTGCAAACCCATGAGGCGGCAATCGTGATGCCTGCCTGGCGCTGTCGCTGGCTGGCGCATCGCTGCGGCCGCGCTGGCGCACACAGGCTCGGGCGCACAGCGGCCAGCTAGCTTGGCGCGACCGACGCGGCCTCGGTGGCGTTGACCGCTGGGGACTCCCAGGCGCATCTCAAAATACGCGCTGATGCACGGGCGCTTCATTGCGAGTGGTTGACTCGGGCGGGCGCGGTATCATGGCGACGTCGACAACGGCCGACACGATGATGATTGCAGCGATGGTAATGACGCTGCTAGCGACGACGATGACTATGACGACGGCGAGACAAATGGCGGCGCCGACGCTGATGACGCCGATGACGATGATGGTCTCCACGCGTAGGTAATGAAGTTGTTGGCAGGATTTCGAAATACGCGCGCGGCCGACGGTCGCGAGCGGCCCACTTGGTATTATTTCACAGGGATCATGCTCCTCCTCCTCCTCCTCCTCCTCCTCCTCCTCCTCCTCCTCCTCCTCCTCCTCCGCCTCCTCATCCTTCTCTTCCTCCTCCTCATCCTCCTCTTCCTCCTCCTCCTCCTCCTGCTCCTCCTTTTCCTCCTCCGCCGCCGCCTCCGCCTCCGTCTCCGCCGCCGCCGTCGCCGCCTCCGCCTCCGCCTCCGCCTCTGCCTCCGTCTGCGCCTCCGCCTCCTGCTCCCCCTCCTCCTCTCCTCCTCCTCCTCCTTCCTCATCCTCGTACTCCTCCTATTCATCCGGCTCGCGTTTCGTCCCCCATCCTTCTCCTCCTCCTCCTCCTCCTCCTCCGCCTCCTCCGCCTCCTCCTCCTCCTCATCCTGCTTTCCTCCTCCTCCTCCTCCTCCTCTTTCCCTCCTCCTCCTCATCATCATCATCATCATCATCACATCATCTCACATCATCATCATCATAATCATCATCATCATCATCATCATCATCATCATCATCATCATCATCATCATACATCATCATGACTCATCACCATCATCCCATCCCTCATCCTCATCCTCATCCTCATCCTCCTCATCATCATCATCATGATCATCATCATCATCATCAGCATCATCATCATCATCATCCTCATCCTCATCCTCATCCTCATCCTCATCCTCATCCTCTTCCTCCTCCTATTCATCCAGCTCGCTCTTCATCCCCCATCCTTCTCCTTCTCCCCCTCCTCCCGCACCTGCTCCTCCTCCTCCTCCTCGTCCTCCTCCTCCTCCCCCCTTGCTCCTCTTCCTCCTCCTCCTCCTCCCCCCTCTCCTCATTCTCCTCATCCTCCTCCTCCCCCTATTCCTCCTCTTCCTCCGCCTCCTCCTCCTCCGCCTCCTCCTCATCGTCATCCTCATCCTCGTCCTCCTCCTATTCATCCAGCTCGCACTTCAT
>CAUYUJ010021791.1:115000-133451 GCA_963575745.1 Prorocentrum cordatum | reverse complement strand
CCCAAGACGGCCCAAGAAGCGCCCAAGACGGCCCAAGAGCGCTCCAAGAGAGCCCAAGACCGCCCAAGGCGGCCCCAAGACGTCCCAAGAGGCCTCCACGACGCCCCAGAAGGCGCCCACGAGGCGTCCCAAGAGGGTCCCAAGAGGCCAAAATCATTGAATTACTTAAGGGAAACGTGCATTTTTAGCATATACGGCTTTTCGCCTTTCATGGCGTTGAAGACGGTCCAAGAGGCCCCCAAGACCGCCCCAAGACGGCCCAAGATGTTTCCAAGAGGCCCCCAAAATAGCCCAAGAGGGCGCCAAGACGGGCCAAGAGGCGCCCAAGACTGTCCAAGAGGCCCCTAAGAACGCCCCCAGAAGGCCCAAGAGGCCCCCAAGAGGGCCCCAAAACGGCCCAAGAGGGCGCCAAGACGGCCCAAGAGGCGCCAAGACGGCCCAAGGCGGCCCCAGGACGGCCCCAAGAAGGCCCCAAGAGGCCCCCAAGAGAGCCAAAAGACGGCCAAAGGCAGTCTAGTCCCTTCACCCCCGCAGCCCAGAAGCTCCCAGGAGGCCCCCAGAGGCCCCCGAAAAGCCCCCAAAGGTCCCCAAGAGGCACCCAAGAGGCTCCCCAAGAGCCCCCCAAGAGGCCCAAAATACTCCCAAAGGCTCTTAGCACCGCGGCTCCCAAGAGCGAGCGGTGACGTAATCGAGCTGATGAGACCAAAGCTCCCAACCGAGAGCTGCGACGTAATAAGTTCTTGACGCCAGGGCACAGGGACGGGCGGCAACGCGTGGACAACGAGCGGTCCACGCAAGGACAACGCGGGGTTCTGGAAAGCTGGCAGCCCAAACGCGGAAAACGCAACGCGACCCGACCGCCCCCTCCAAAACAAGAAACGCGCTCAAAGAAAGCTCCGCGACTCTCCGAGGCTGAGATAGGACAGGAGCGAGGGGAAGGGAGTCAATAAGAGGTGTAAGAGCGGACGAGCCAGCGATCTCGTGCGCTCTGAAAGTAAGTGCGCTTTCCGTCCCCGTGCCAAGCAGGTCTAATTGCCTTCCCGCCTCTTTTTTTTATCGAGTAGGACGGCCTTCGGGGCTTAAAAACAGCGTTTCGCTCGAGACATCATCGGAGAACGCGTCTTGGGCGCTTCTTGGGCCGTCTTAGGCGCCTAAGACAGCCCAAGAAGCGGCCAAGACGGCGCCCAAGACGGCCCAAGACGGCCCAAGAAGCGCCCAAGACGGCCCAAGAGCGCTCCAAGAGAGCCCAAGACCGCCCAAGGCGGCCCCAAGACGTCCCAAGACGTCCCAAGGATGGCCCCATAGTTTTCTTTCAATGCGTCTCCTGGTCCTCCTTCGTCCCCGCACGTGCCTTGGGCCATGAGTCTGCGACCCCCGCTTCTGCACGCCCCCCTCTTGGACGCCCCGGGCAAGGAGGCCCAGAACGGTCACGCGTATGAGTGACCTTTCGCCGGAGCGACCCTTGGTGCGGCTGCACCAGGGTTCCCAGATGGCTGCATCGGGCGGCGCCATGGCAGTAGCTCGCCCGCTCGGTTTTGGCCCTCCCGGCGCTCCCCCAAAGCCGCGCACCAAAGGTCCTATACGGTCACTCCTGTACGTGGCCGACCGGGTGGCCTCCAGGGCCTCGCGCAGTGCCCGCGCGGGGCCCCTGGCAACCCCCTGCCCTCAGGCCGCGCCGTGATGCGGGACCCCGTCTGCGCCGCAGGCGCCGGCGGGCCGGCGCTCGCTGCCGCCTCGCACCTTGGGGGGGACTGGCCCGGGGGGGGGGGGGCCATCGGAGTCCAGGGGATCCCTCGGAGTTCGGGAGGAGTTTTGCGCCCTTCTGGTCCTTCTCTTCGGGTGCGGGCAGAGCGCCTTCGCAATTGCAGCATCTGGCATCCAGCTTCTGACCCTTGGTGCGTATTCCTCCAGCAATGGTTTTTAAGGAGGAATCTTCTGTAAGGGCCCCTATGGTAAGGAGGCCCGAGTAAGAATGCCTTTGGTGAAGAGTCCTCTGAGGATCCCTTCAGCAAGGAGGCCTTGATGAGGACTCATCGGCCCCCCATCGCCCATCCATCGCCGATCGTGAGAGGAGGAGCAGGTGCCGCTACCGCTACCCCCTCTCTTTTTGTGCTTGTCTGGGATTCCTCAGAGGCCCTCGTCGCCACGCCTGGGTTCGCTTCGAAGTCTTGGTCAGACCGTGCCCCGGGAGAGGCGTCGGTCTCTCTTGGTGTCCGCAGACCGGGGCCGATTCCAGGTTGTTGGCTCCCTCCCTGGGTCAGTCCCCTCCCCTTTCGAGTCCCCTAACCTTCGCTCCTCGTTGTCGCCGTCTTCGTTGTCCTCGCTGCGTCGTCGTCCTAGCTTCGTCGTCGTCGTTGTCGTCGTCGTCGTCGTCGTCGTCGTCGTCGTCGTTGGTAGTCGTTGTTTTCGTTTGTCGTCGTCGTCAGTCGTCGTTGTCGTCGTCGTCATCGTCGTCGTCGTCTTCGTCGTCGTCGTTGTCGTTTCTCCAGGCCTCCCAGATTAAATGGGGCCTCAGGATCGCGCCGCTTTGACGATGCGTCTGCGTAGCAGCGCAATCTGGAGTGTGATTTTCTCTGTCATGCCTCCACCAGTGCGTCGGTGATACTTCGGCGACGCGGTGAGATCCTCCGACTACACCTACTCGTCGTCGTCGAGTGTCGTCGAGTGTCTTCGTCGTATTCGACTTCGCCTTCGTCGGCGTATTCGTCTATGTCGTCCTTGCCTGGAGCATCTAGTCGAGGATCGAGGCGGTTGTGCGTTTTGCGGCGGTGTTTGGGTTCCCAGAGGCTTGTGGAGATCTGTGGGGGCCACTGGAGGCCTCCTCAAACACGACGGAGGTTTGCCGAAGTTTTTCGCAAACAGCATCAGATCGTCAGAGTACCTGGTCTTCATGAGCCTGTCGTGAACACCGTCCAGGCGCAAGCCGTCGCGGCGCAACCTCGCTGTTCACAGCTGCAACCTCGCTACCTGACTCCAGCGCTGCGTTGAACCGAGCGGAGAAGAGGAACGAGGCCTGTCCACGGATAGAGTCGGGACTGTGCAGAGCGCGGCTAGGCAGGCAGGATGACCTAGGGCCCGTCGACCCATTGCTCTCGCCATGCGCGAAGCAGCGAGCCGGAACAGTCCCGTCGCACGCTTTCTGTACATGGATGCTGTTTCCTTGCGAGGAAGTGCCGCCGAAACCGTCACCCGCCAGGCGAAACACAAATCTATCTGAGGCCTCTTGGATTGTCGTTCGGATCTCGTTGAGGCCTCTCAGGGGCCTCCTGGAGGCAGTTTTGAGGCCCCTGGGAAGCTGTTTTGGGGCCTCGTGGAACTTCCTTTGGGCCTCTTGAGGGCCTCTTGGGGCCTCGTGGGGGCCTCCTCGGGCCCTCTTGGGGCCTCTTGGGGATCTTTGGGCGTCTCGGGGCCATCTTGGGCCGTCCTCAGCGCCTCTTGCCGTTTTGAGGCCCCCTTGGGCCCGAAGGTTACATGCGGGAAGCCGCGACGGTGCCCAGGGGAACCGCGGCAAGCCCAAGAAGATTTGGCCCACTCCGTGTCCATGTGCACGTTGGCCGGATGCCTTTGGGTCTTTCTCGGCTGGTCATGGGTCTTCTTGGGCATTTTTGCAGGCCGTCTTGGGCCCGAGGGAGATCGCTGCTTTTGGCCTCCCGGAGGCCTCCCGGGGGTCGTCTCGGCGTCTCTCGGGTGCCTTGGAGCCCCTTGGGGCGTCTAGGGGCCATCTTTGGTCGCCTGGGCCCTTCTCTGTTGTCATGGCAGTCTCTCGAGCCCATCCTGCGGTCCACTTCAAGCCTCTTGTGCGGATCCGCAGACGCGGGCCCGGCCCGCGCGGGCCGGAGCGGATGCGGGGCGCGCGCGTGCGAATCGGGGCTTCGCGCGGGCGCGACACGGGGGAGGGGCGCTGGGGAGCAGCCAGCAGGGGCAGGGGAGCCCGACGAAGCGAGGCAGGAGCAACGCGTGCGAGGCCTGGGGAGGGGGCGGGGGGGGGGGGCGGGAGGGCGAGGCGTCTGTCCTCGCGCCGTCCCCCTCCCGTCCTCGGGCCTCGCGCGCCGCCCTCCTCGGAACTCCCTCGCGGCCCTCCGTGGAGCCCGCTCGCCCTTCGTGGAAGCTGCCTCGCCCTCCTTCGCATGCGTCTCGGCTGCCCAGCCCCGTCTGGCCCCCTCAGCGGTAGGAGGAGGAGGCGGAGGAGGAGGAGGATGGGCGGGAGCGGAGGAGGATGAGGAGGAGGAGGAGTAGGAGAAGGAGGAGGAGGGAGGGAAGGAGGGGAGAGGAGGATGCGAGGAGTAGGAGGAGGATGAGGAGGAGGAAGGACTAAGGAGGAGGAGGAGGAGGAGGAGACGCGAGGCGGAGGAAATGGGAGGGAGGAGGATTAGGAGGAGAGAGAGATTAGGAGGATGAGGGAAGGGGGGAGGAAGGAGTATGGTTTAAGGAGGAGAGATTATGATGGAGGAGGAGGAGGAGGAGGACAATCTAGTCGAAGGTCGTAGGAGGAGGGCATGGGGGAGGAGAGAAAAACATATATACATATATATATAGAGAGAGAGAGAGAGAGAGAGAGAGAGAAAAACAAGAAAAAGAGAAAGAGGAAGAGAGAGAGAGAGAGAGGGAGCGAGGGAGAGAGGAGCAGGAGAAACGAGGATCGTGAGAGGGAGGAGGTGGGGAGGAGGGGAGATGAGAAGCAGGCGACAATGCAGCGAGTGAACCAAGCTAAGGAGGAAGAGGAGCTATCTGGCCAACCAATCCCCCCGCTTTGTGCACATACCCCAAGTATATCCCTGGAATCATCGTTGCGCCAGTCTTGGCGGTCCGGAATCTGGATTCAGGCGGGGGCACATAGCGCACGAGGGACCCGAAGGGAAGGAGCGGTGCCTCAAATCTACATCTGAAACGGCGCTCCCAACTTGACTGTCCCTCCTCAGGGGTCCTAGTGTTGTAGCAAAGACAGAAGTATCGGACGGCGTAAGTCCAATATGGTGGTGGAAGACCGGCCTGCATGAGCAAGGCTCTAGTCCCCATCTGTACCACGCCATTTGCGCGTTCAGCAACGGCGTTTTGTTGCCCGCCAGCCCGCCGCTCTGGCCGTCGGGCGACGCGCCCGTCTCTTCTCGAGGAAGGCCCCCTCGCGAAGGCGGGGGCCCTCGAGGAAGGCCCCCTCGCGAAGGCGGGGGCCCTCGAGGACGGCCCTCTCGAAGGCGGGGGCCCTCGGGGAAGGCCTCCTCGAAGGCGGCGTCGGGCGACGCGGCCGTCTTCCCTGGGGGAAGGACCAACGGCAAGACTTGAAACTGTCGTAGCTCCGCGCGTATTCCTTTGGTCGGCGCTGAGTCACCCCCCAAGGCGTCGTCGGGGACATGACCAGAAACCGTCGCAGCTCCGCGCGGATCTCGCTGATCGGCGCTTTGCCCCCCCTGGCGGCGTCGGGCGACACGCCCGTCTTCCCTCGAGGAAGGCGCAACGACGTGACCAGAAACTGGCGCAGCTCCGCGCGGATTTCTTGGATCGGCGCGGAGCCCCCCCCAGCGGTGCCTCCGGCCGCCCCTGGCGCGCTCCGCTGCGCCAGCGTGCGGGGCCCAGCGCCGATCCAAAAAATCCGTGCGGGGCTCCGGCAGTGTTGGTTTACACAGGTTTTAACTGTGCAGTCCCCGCTCCCACGTTGCGCTTTCTAGGGCTCCTACACCTTAGGCGATGCTTAAGAAAACCCAAGTTTTCGGCCAGAGTCTCGATTATTCTTAACGTTTCAATGTAAATCCTAAGATTTTAATAGAAATGTTGGGTTTTTATTCAAGTTCTGAGACTATGAATTTCTTAACCCATGATTTCTTAACCATTTCGCAGGGAGTGCACAGGTTTTAACTGTGCAGTCCCCGCTCCCACGTTGCGCTTTCTAGGGCCCCTACCTTCGAGGGGTCGAGGAGTTGGTGTCCCTTCCTCGGCAGGAGGCGGCGGGCGCAGAACGAGTGCTGGCCCCCGCCAGCAGAAGCCGACGAAAGTAAGAACGGCACGCCCCGCCGAGGGATGCACACTTTGGGAGATTCAGGGTTCCTTGATCGAGCCACATTTTTTTTTTTTGTTTTTTTTTTCTCTCTCTCTCTCTCTCTCTCCCTCTTTCTGTTTCTCCCTCCCTCCCTCTCCCTCTACCTTTCAGAGGAACGAGAGGACCTTGGCGGGCCACCAGGCAGCAGCATGGGGCGAGACCGACCCGCCCACCTGCCAACTCGGCACGGCGATCTCAGGGGAGCCACGGGCGAGCTCCTGCTGAGGCGCTCCCTCGCCCTCCTCCTCCTCCTCCTCCCCTCCCTCCTCTCCTCCCCCTCCTCCTCCTCCTCCTCCTCCTCCTCCTCCTCCTCCTCCTCCCGCCCTCGCCTCCGCCTCCGCCTCCGCCGTCCGTCTCCTCCTCCTCCTCCTCCTCCTCTCCTCCTCCTCGTCCTTCCTCCTTCCTCCTCCTCCTCCTCCGCCTCGCCTCCGCATGCCGCCTCTCCTCCTCCGCCTCCTCCTCCTCCCTCTCCCCCCTCCTCCTCCTCCTCCGCCTCCTCCTCCTCCTCCTCCTCTCCTACCTCCTCCCCTCCTCCTCCTCGTCCCTCCTCGTCCTCCTCCCTCCTCCTCCTCCAAAAAAAAGAAAGAAAAAAAAAAGCCTCCTACCTCCTCCCCATCTTGTCTTCCCTCTCGTCTCTCTCCCCCTCGCCCCCCCCCCATCCCACCCCCGAGACGGCTCCGCCTACGAGCGCGCAGCCATCGAGGCGCACCTGGCGCGTGCGCCCCGCGGCTCTGCGGCGCCCTCGCCGGCCACGGGGCGGCCGCTGCCGTCGAGGCCCGCGCGGGGGCTCGGGGCGGGCGGCCCCCCCTGCAGGGGGGGCGGCGCGAGGGGAGCGGCCACCGAGGAGGAGGAGGAGGAGGAGGAGGAGGAGGAGGAGGAGGAGGAGGAGGAGGAGGAGGAGGAGGAGGAGGAGGAGGAGGAGGAGGCCGGTGCCCGCCCGTGGGCTCCCCGAGGGCGCCTCGTGCGGTGGGTCGGCTGTGCCGACGTTGTCCTGCCTGGGGCGGGCGGGTGCCTCGCACGCTGCTGGGCGGGCGTGCCGAGGCTCCGCCCGCGGGGGGGGGGGTCTCGGGAAAGGCAGAGGCTCAGAGGGGCCTCGGGGCTCCTGCACATGGTTCGTGCCCAAGTCCTCGACAGTTTTTTTTGAAGTCTCTGGCAGGCCAGGGCCCTTTCATTTCTGATTGTTCTGTCCTGGGCCCGTTCCTGGCCACCAGGGGGCCAGGAACAATTAGAAACGAGCACAAGTAGAAATGAGCACGATAAGAAATGAACGACGTGTACAGTCCACCCGTATCAGAGGACGCACGGTAAGGATGCAGGGGCTTCTGAGGGCCATGTCGACCCTCTGCGAGCGGGGCGCTGCCAGCGAAAGCGGCCAAAGACGGGCCGAAGGGGAAGGATGAAAGGGTAACCTCAGAAAGTCTCTCATCCTCGCTATGCGAGTTGATTGTAAAAGGCCTGATGGCCAGAGGGTTCCAAAGGGAGTTTTGAGGGACATGGGTTTTCCATAAGTCCCCGAAGGGCTCCGCATGCCCACCGCGACTCCCCTGGGGGACTCTGTGGAACCCCATGCCGCGCAAAAACCCTCTGGAACCCTCCAGGATCAGAAGTCGGGCGGGCTTCTGGGAAGCCCCCCCCGCGGCCGTCTTGGAGGCCCCGCCGCCTTCTTGGCCTCTTGGAAGCCCCGCGGCCTTCTTAGACGCTCACCTCCCTCGCGCCCATCCCCTGGCGGGTGCCGCCAAGCTCGGGGAGGCCGCACCAGACGTCTCGGCGGCCAGCTTGTCGTCGCTATCTTTGGGCATCTGGAGGCTGGTGTCGGGCCCCAGGGCCGTCGACGTAAGAGTGACCTTTCGCCGGAGTGACCTTTGGTGCGGGCCCAGTGGGTTCCCACGACCGCCGAACGCGATGCGATAGTAGCGTCTTGCGCGCCCGTGTTTGGTCCCCCCGCTGCCCCCCAAAAGCCGCGCACCAAGGGTCACTCTTACCCAGGGTCACTCCTGCGTGTAGCCGGACTCGGGATCACAACCCCCAGCCACAGGGCAGCCGCTGCCGTCGAGGCTGGATGGACTCGGGGAGGCAGCCGCAGAGATCTCGGCGGCCGATTCGTTACAGTTTTCCAGCACCTGGAGGTCAGTTTCGAACCCCAGGGGCTGTCGAACAACCACTCGGGGATGAACACTTGGCCTTGGGGAGCGGGTCGAGAGGTCCTGGTGCCGACGCATCGAACAAGTCAAAACCCTGACTCCTTCGGGTCGTGGAAAGATCTCGTACTGTTTTCAGCCTCCAGGAGTCCTCCCGCGTCCCTGGGACCGTCAAAGCGCTACTCAGGACGAAAAGCGGGTCCCCAGGAAGGGGTCCAGACGTCTGGGGGGCCGCGTTGAGAAGCCAGTCCGCGGGGAATGCCACGCTGTAGTCGGCTCCGCGTAAGAATGAGTGACCCTTCGCCGGAGTGACCTCTGGTGCGGGCTCACAGGGCCCCCCAGGACTGCCCTGCGCGCGCTGGATTCGGCCTACCCGCGGCCCCCTGAGCCGCGCACCAGGGGTCAGTCTTGCCCAGGGTCACCCTTGCATGTAGCCCATGTAAACAGAAGCACGGCGTCGGCTGGGCCTGGGGGGAGCGGCAGCGGGGAGGGGGTGCGGTCTTTCGGAGGTCTCTGGAGTGCACCGGCTCCGTACGATCACGAGCAGGAATGTTATTACGAGGACGGAGGGGTGTTGATGATGCTGTTGTTGATGATGTTGGTGATGCTGATGATGTTTATGATGGTGATGATTGTGATGCTGATTATGCTGATGATGTGGATGAGGAGAATGAGGATGATGATGATGATCAGGATCCGGTTGATAATGATTGTAATATTGTTTTGGCTGATGATGATGTTGCTGTTGCTGCCGTCGATGATGATACTGTGATGAGGATGATGCATCTGACTATGAATATGAATGTGGAACTGCATATGCACATGAATACGGACATGAACTTTTGGATTACAACGACGACGATGCTGATATGGTTGATGATGATGTTGACGATGCTGTTTATGCTGCTGGCGATGATGATGATGCTGTTGATGCTGATGCTGATGCTGATTATGTTTTTGTTTTGGTGATGATGATCACGCTCATGATGCTGATGCTGATGCTGATGCTGATGCTGATGATGATGGCGGTGATGATGCTGATGATGATACTGAGGATGATGCACCCGTCTATGAATCTGAATATGAAAATGCATATGCAAATTTATACGGATATGAAGCTGAGGATGACAACGACGACGATGATGATGATGATGATGATGTTGACGATGCTGTTTGTGATGCTGGTGATGATGATGCTGATGACGATGATTATGCTTGTGATGCTGATGCTGATTCTGATTATGCTGATGATGATTATGATGTTGACGATGATGATCATTATGCTGATGCTGCTTTTGATGATAATGATGACGGTGATGCTGATGATGATGATTATGCTGTTGATGATGATGGTGTTGATGCTGCTGCTGCAGCTGATGATGGTGATGGTGATGGTGATGATGAAGTTTCTGCTTTTAATGATGATGGTGCTGTTTAGTATTATTGTCTTTATGCTGATGATGGTGCTTCTGCTGCAGCCGCTGACGTTGATGATCACGATGCTGATGATGATGCTGCTGCTGATGATGATGATGACGATGATGATGCTGCCGCTGATGATGATGCTTATGATGATGCTGCTGATGTGCTGTTTTTGTTATGATGAGGTTGCTCATCCTGCTTGCTGCTGCTGATGATGGTTGTTGTGATGATGCTGATGATGAGGCTGCTGATTATGATGCCGGGCGTGGTCTTACAAGGCCGGGAGGTCGACGTTTTGTTTTGCTCTTTTGCCGGGCGTGGTCTTACAAGCCCGGCTGTTCGATGGTTTTTTGTCTTTTGTTTGCGTTGCCCCCGCTTCCGCTTCCAGATGCGTGGCCCCGCGCCTGCCTCAGGGCCGCGCCCAGCCCCTGCAGGCCCCGCCCCACCAGAGCCAGCCCAGCCCCCACGAAGCTCCGGTTTCCCCCAGGGGGTGGGAGGTGCACGGGCAATCCGCAGCTCGCTGGAAACCCTACCCCCAAGCAGGCCCCAAAGGCACCATTAGGAATTGAACCCAAGAAGGTCAGATTGTGGGAAGAGATATTCCCCATTTTACTACAATTCGGCACATACAGGGGAAGGAGGGCATATGATTGCCCTATTCTATGGCACGTCCCCTATTCTAGTAGTGGTGGTGGTGGTCGTCGTCGTCGTTGTGGTGGTGGTGGTGGCGGGGGTAGCGGTGGCGTGCGCGGTGGCAGTGCGGCGGCAACGGTGAACGCAGCCGTGAGGGGGGGGTGGGCGGCGGCTGTGGTCGCCGCAGTGTTGGTAGTGGCTTTGCATGGGCGGTGGCAGTGGCGACAACAGCGGCGGCGGCGAGCGCGGCCGCTGTGGGGGGCTGAAAAGGTTTGGGAGCCGCGGCGCTGGGTGCTTCAAACAAGCAGCGGCCGAGGTGGTGGCGGCTGGGCAGCCAGCGGCAGTGGGAGTGATCGTGGTGTGGGCGGCGGTGCCTTTGGCGGGGGCGGCAACAGCAGCGGTGGGGACAGCGATAGTGGTGGGGCAATGCTGGGCGGGGGCCGGGGGGGGCGGTGGCCGCGGTGATGGTATTGGCTGCGGCGTGCCTGGGGCAGGCGCGTTTGCTTGCTTGCTGGATAGTGGCGGCGGGGCTGGGTCGCGCTGGGGGGGGTGGGGGTGCGGCGGGGGGTGGTGGCTGTCGGCGCAGCAGCGGCGGCGGTGGTGGGCCCGGTTGGAAATGCCAGAGGCAGCGGCAGGGTTGGCGGCCGCGGCGGCAGCGGTGGCGGGGGTAGCGGTGGTGTGCGCGGTGGCAGTGCGGCGGCAACGGTGAGCGCAGCCGTGAGGGGGGGGGGCGGCTGTGGTCGCCGCAGTGTTGGTAGTGGCTCTGCATGGGCGGTGGCAGTGGCGACAACAGCGGCTGCGGCGAGCGCGGCCGCTGTGGGGGGCTGAAAAGGTTTGGGAGCCGCGGCGCTTGGTGCTTCAAGCAAGCAGCGGCCGAGGTGGTGGCGGCTGGGCAGCCAGTGGCAGTGGGAGAGATCGTGGTGTGGGCGGCGGTGCCTTTGGTGGGGGCGGCAACAGCAGCGGCGGGGACAGCGATAGTGGTGGGGCAATGCTGGGCGGGGGGCGGGAGGGGGGGGGGCGGTGGCCGCGGTGATGGTATTGGCTGCGGCGTGCCTGGGGCAGGCGCGTTTGCTTGCTTGCTGGATAGTGGCGGTGGATGGCTGGGTCGCGCTGGGGTGGGGGTGGGGGGGTGGTGGCTGTCGGCGCAGCAGCAGCGGCGGTGGTGGGCCTGGTTGGCAATGCCAGAGGCAGCGGCAGGGTTGGCTTGGCGGCCGCGGCGGCAGCGGTGGCGCTGGCTTTCGCAATGGGGGCGATGGCAATTCTAAATTTCTGAATTCCTGAGTATGCAAAGCTGTAAATACATGTAAACGGCCTTACTTGCACAGAATCCTTTCTACAGTGATTTCCCCCGCAATGACAATGGCAACGCTAGAACGCGTCCCTTCATGTAGGCTGCTCAGGCCCCACTAGGAATTGAACCCAAGAAGGTCAGATTGTGAGAACATGGATGCCCCATTTCACTACATTAACATTATTTTACCTGGGAGGGTTGGGCATATTTCGCCTGCTCCATTCCACTGAATTGTGTCATTTCACTACATTACCAGCAGATTCCGAGAAACAGGCTCCCGGCAAATTCCCAGGAGTGAAGGCCATGAGGCCCTAAGCGCCCTGGCGCCATCGTCCCAGGGCCTCCTCGCAAGCCTCAAATCCGCCAAGGCCTTGGCTCTATGGAGGCTACAGGGGCGCAGACGCCCCAATCCCCACGACAGTTTCCCTTCGGGGCAATCGAACTGCGGGCGCGAAAAAAAAATGCCCGCAATTTTCAAGGAGATTAGCTCTGCGGGCCGGAAAAAAAGTGCCCGCGCCCCCCTGCCACCTCTGGGCAATCGAAATGCGGGCAGGAAAAAAACTGCCCGCAGTTTTTCAACGAGATTAGCTCTGCGGGCCGGAAAAAAAATGCCCGCCCCCCTTCGAAGTGCGGGCAGACAAAAAAATGCCCGCAGTTTTTCAAGGAGATTAGCTCAAGGGGCCAGAAAAAAATTCCGAATATATGTTTTTCCAACTGAGACCTGCAAGAAGTACTACTGGGATTTGAACCTGTGATGTGCAGATTCTGTCCTAACGCCTTATCGGTCAGGCCATGCAGTCGAGAAGATCAGATCGCCCCGCCGATATGGTTCATTTTGTGGCCCTGGCCCCTGTGGAGGCGACCCCTGCCTCAACAGAAGGCGCGCCCGTGCGAGCCAGCCCGGGATGGCTGGGGGCAGCGCTGCTGGGGGCACCGCTGCTGCGGGCGCCCCTCGCCTGGGGCTGCGCGAGGGCTCGCAGGCCCGTGTGTTTGGCCTCCGTCGTTCAGGATGGCGCTCTCGCCCCAGCGCGGGCCCCTTTCCTCCCGCGCCCATCCGCCCGCCACCACCGCGCCGCACCACCGCCACCACCACCACCACCACCACCACCACCACCACCACCATCACAACCACCACCAGCACCAGCACCAGCACCAGCACCAGCACGAGCACCAGCACCAGCACCAGCACCAGCACCAGCACCAGCACCAGCACCAGCACCAGCACCAGCACCACCACAACCACAACCACGCACACACGCACGCCCGCCCGCACGCACGCGCACCACCACCCACCACGCACGCGCGCGCGGAGCCACAGGTCCGCTACGACACGCGTCCGCGGATAGAGAAAATCAGCGCCATGGTGAGGGGTGGGAGGGAGGGGTAGGACGTCAGATATGACGCGAGCCCACCTAGCTTGTCCTCCTCCCCCTCCTCCTCCTCCTACGCCTCCTCCTCCCCCTCCGCCTCCTGCTTCCTCCTTTTCCTCGCGTTCATATTCCTGCTCCTGCTCCTGCTCCTGCTCCTGCTCCTGCTCCTGCTCCTGCTCCTGCTCCTGCTCCTGCTGCTCCTGCTGCTCCTCCTCCTCCTCCTCCTCCTCCTCCTCCTCCTGCTCCGAATATCATCTTCCTCCTCTACCTCTCGCTCCTCCACCGCCTCTTCCTCCTCGCCCTCCTCCTCCTCCTGCTCCGCCTCCCGTTCCCCCCCTTTCCTCCTGTTCCCCTTCCTTTTCCTCATCCTTTTCCTGCTCCTCCTCCTCCTCCTCCACCTCCTCCTTTTCCTCCGCCTCCTCATCGTCATCCTCCTCCTCCTCCTCCTTGGCCTCCTGCTTCCCCCGTTCCTCGCATTCCTCTTCCTCCTCCTCCTCCTCCTCCTCCTCCCCCTCGTTCTCCTCCTCCTCCTCCTCCTCCTCATCCCCCTCCTCACGCGCAACGATGCTGAGCGGAACCCCTCTGTGGCTTCCAGAAAAGCCTGGGCGACCGAGAAGGGCCAGAGGAACAACCGCGGAAGGACGACTGGAACATCGAGCCCCTTCCGAATCCAACGCGTTCCTCCTTTCAGCGTCTAGGCTGCGCGCACCCCTCAAGTAAAAATGCCGATTCACTGCGCGGCCCCGCCGATGCACGGCCCGGCGCTCCCCGGGAAAGGCTTGACAGCGCGCAAAAAAAAATAAAAAAGAAAAAAAAAAAAAAAAATAGAAAAAAAAAAAAAAAAAAAAAAAAAAAAAAAAAAAAAGAAAAAAAAAAAAAAAAAAAAAAAAAAAAAAAAAAAAAAAAAAAAAAAAAAAAAAAAAAAAAAAAAAAAAAAAAAAAAAAAAAAACAAAAAAAAAAAAAAAACAAAAAAAAGAGTTGTCCCCACGCTGTCGTCTCCGCTCCCCCCCCCCCGCCCCCCGTCTGCGCGGGGCCCAATGGGGCGCCCTGCACGTTGCCAAGTATCGCCTTCTGGAATGAGCCCTGACATGTTTTCTTTGCTGGGAAGAACCCGGCGGGGGCTCCTGCAAGGGGCCAGCCCAATAGGGCCACCTGTGAATGGAGCCCGTCTATGCCTTCTGCATGGGCCCCGCCAAGGCCTGTGGATAGGGCCGACCATGGCCTCGTGCGAGGAGCCCAGGAAAGCCTGCTGCAAGGGGCCAAGGACGCCCCGTGCACAGCATGCCTCAAGGTCCTTGAAGGCTCCGAGGGTTCTAGCAGCTTCGGCCCCAGATACTTTGGGAAGCCGCGGGGGCAGCGAGGCCCTGGCGCCTGGGGCCCTGGGGGCCGTGGGAGCGCCCAGGCGCCCCGAGCCCTGGAAGACCCTGGCCTCTAGTAGTAGTAGTAGTCGTGATTGCCCTGCATTCCTTTGCACTGCGTAAAATTGCTGGGCGATGCTGCGCGATCCTTTGCATCGCACAGCCGTCTTGACGATCGCCATCACCGTCGCTTTGCCGTGCCCATTTTGGCTCAGGGTTCGCGCAGTGGGGGGCCTCTTCCCACTTGCGCTCTCGGTGATCTCGCAAGCTGTGCTCTTGGCCCTCATGTCTGGCCACCAGCGCGCTCGGGAGAGTTCAGCGGCCTCGGGGGCCTCGCTGGCTTGCCCGGGATGCCGACGCCCGCTCCGCGCAGTGCGGGCCCTCGCCCGGGAGACCTGCGGCAAGTGCCACGAGAGGGCCAAGGGCGGCTGGCTGCAGCACTGCGAGCCCTGCGGGGCGCTGATGTGCCACAGTTGCGCGGCCGCCGCCGCGGGTGCTGCCGCCGCCGCGCCGCCCGGCGCCGCGCCCGTGGCCAGCGACAGCGACAGCCCGTTGCTGCCGCTGGCGGTGCAGGAGGCCATCGACATGGCCGAGGACCCTACGCCTCAAGCAAGCACGGAGGACGAGGCGGCGGATGACCTGGAGGGCCGGCCGTCGGCCGTGGACGTGGCGGCGGCGGCCGCCGCCGTGGCGGAGGCCGATCCGATGGCTGACCTCTTCGGCGACTTCAGCTCCTCGGACGACCCGGACGCAGCGCCGCCGAGCGCGGCGGCGCCGAAGGGCAAAGCCAAGGCGAAGGCCAAGGGGAAGGCCACGGCCAAGAGCCAGGGCGAGGCCAAGGCCAGGGCCAAGGGCCAGGCGGCTCCGGGCCCGCCGCATCGGGGGCTGCTCGGCCGCGGCGTCCGCCGCGCCGAGAAGTGTCGAGCCCGCGGGGCTGCGAGCGGGCGGAGGCCTGTGGAGCGGCCGGCGGGCGGGGGCGCCGCCGTCGAGGACTCGGGCGTCGAGTTCGGCCCGACCGCTCGCGAGGAGGCAGCGGCGGGGGAAGCGGCGGCCAGCCCCGACGGCGACGGTAGCGGCGACGACGCCATGGCTGACCTTGCCAGCGCGTGGGCGGAGGCCGCCGCCGAGTTGCAATTGCCTCGTCGAGGCGGCCAGGGCGGCTGGCGGGGGGGCCGCAAGCGGCGGGTGGCGCCCGTGGGGGACGAGGCCGAAGGGCTGGAGGACGCGGAGGAGCCCGCCGCTCCCCACCCAGACGACGCCATCCCCTTCGAGGTGGTGGCGTTGCTGGACGCGGCAGACGCGGATGTGCCCGAGCCGCGGCGGGACGCGGTGGCGCGCGCCCGCGCGTCCATCGGACCCCGCCGGCTCATGCGCCCGTACGCGGCCAAAGTGCCGTACGGCGGGCCGACGGCCGCGGGCCGAGTGCGCCACGGGCATTTGGCGCGGGCGGGGAAGGCTGGCCGCCCCCTCTGCGCGCAGGTCCTCTCGGACATGGTCGACGGCCGGGACGTCGTGGCCGTCCTGGGGGACTGCGGCATCCTCCCGCAGAGGGCCGCGTGCGATGCGCCGGGTTGTGGCGCGCCGGGCGCCGCGCAGGACGTGCGCGTCTTGGAGAGCGAGCACGCGGCCCGTTCAGCCCAGAGGGGCGCGGGGCAGAGGGCCGCGCTGCACAGAGGGCCGCAGGCCGTGCGCATCGGGGGGCGCGAGGTCGCCGTGCGGAAGGAGACGGCGTACTACCGGTGCGGGCGTTGCGGGGGCAAGCGCGCCGTTGGGCTGGACGCCGAGATCTGGTGCGGGAAGTATTCCCTGCGCCAGAACGCGTCGCTCTTCTGCCGGTGGTCCAAGAGCTTGGAGCCGTCGACGGAGGAGCTGGCTCTGGACTGCTGGCTCGACCACGAGCGCCTTGTGGAGGGCTGGGTCCAGGGCGCCCGGGCCACCGTTGCCGAGTACCAGCTCTGGCAAAACTGCACCGAGCAGCTGGGCGGGCCGGGCGCGGAGGTCGAGATCGACGAGGTCTGCTTCCGCGCCCGCTGGGCCGAGGGCGCCGGTGGCACATGGGGCCGCGAGTGGCGCCGGTACATCGCGGCCCACGAGCGCCACGGCGGCAAGTTGGTCCTGATGGCGCTCCCCCCCAGGTGCGCCTCGGGCCAGGGCCAGGGAGGTGGCGGGGCTCTCTCGCACGAGGAGCTCCACGACTTCATCCTCCGGCCGAAGTCCGGCGGCCCGCCCCTGCTGCGCCCTGGGGCCATGGTGCACACTGACGGCGCGAAGGCGTACCGGAACCTGGATTGGCGGACGGCGCACGACGCGCCGCTTCCGGCTTCCGGGGAGGACGTCGTGGGGGCCGCCAACCTCTGTCCCGGGGAGTGGAGGCGGGAGACCTTCCGGGAGTGCTTGGCGCGGTGCGCGGCGGAGCGGCGGGACTGGCGGGACCGCCGGGAGGAGTGGGCGGCGAAGTACCGCCATCTGCGCCTCTGCCACACTTCCGTGTGCCACTCGCGCAAGGTGGCGGGGCGCGTGGAGCGGGAGTTCACCGCCATGCGACTCGTCCACGTCCACCCAGACGACGTGTCGGCTGTCGAGGAGGTGGGCCCGCGCGCGGGGCAGTGGGGCGGCCCTGAGTGGACGTGGCGCGTAGGGGGCACGCAGACCGTCGACGGGCATTGGCGGAACCTGCGGCGGGGCGGCTCCCACCGCGGCGTCAACGCGTCCCTGACTCAGGCGGTGGAGCAGGCCGTGCTGGTGCACCAGTGGGCTTACCGCGCCACGCCGTCCGCCAACATGCTCACGCACCTGGGCAAGACGCTGGCCGCGTTGCGGGCGCAGCGGGCCGCCGATCTCTCCCTGCAGGGTCCGTCCCCGTCAGAGGTGCCCGCGGGCAGCCCCTGGGCGCGGCGGGACGCAGCCCTCGCCAAGGCGGCCCGCAGGGAGGCCGTTCGCGAGAGGGCCAGGGCGAAGGCCAAGAGGGCTGCCGGCGCCTCCGCCGCGGCGCGCCGGCGGGGCGGCCCCGGCGCCGCCCCCCCCGCGGCGGCCCCGGCGGCCGCGGCGGCCGGCCCCCCTGGCGGGGCCGCGGCCGGGCCTCGGGCCGCGGCGCCCAGGCCCGCGGGGGCGGCGGAGGCCGCCAGCGACGGGCGCAGAGCGGACGGCCAAGCCTTCAAGAGGCTCCGGCGCGGCCCCTCGGCCCCAGGCATTCGGCTGGGCTTGCCGCTGGGCGCCCCCGACCCGCGGCTCGACCCTGCCAGGCGCTGGCGGAGCCGCTTCCAGGACGTGGCTGACGAGGAGCGCGCCGAGCGCGCGGCGGAGCAGCGCGCGGCGGAGCCGCCCGCTCCACCGAGCCCGCGGCCGCCCCAGCATCCGCCTTTCCAACGCGGGGACTTAACGGTTCTCGGCGGCCGCGTCCCTCCCCAATGGAGGGGGGTTCGCCTCAGCTAGTTCTTCGTTTCGCTTTCGCGCGCAGCATTCTCTGCCCACATCTCTGTTCGGGCCCGCAACAACTGCGGGCAATTCAGCTCCGGTGCTGCATTTGCAATATGTGCCATTGAGCTTGCTCGTGATGTGTGTGTGTGTGTGTCTCTGCGTGCGTGTGACAGGAAATTATTGAACCTCACTGAACACGTGTCGTGTGCGTGTGTGTGCGTATGTGACTGTGCATGTGTGTTGTTTCAATTTTGTCTGCATCTGCCATTTAAGCTTTAATCTTAAACATAAAAACATGCCCAGTCGATGATCCGCCGATGATAAGCGTAGCCTGGGACAAGACGCATTCAGCTGATGTATGAGGGCACAAACAACACAAATAATCGGCTACGCTTTCAATCGGCGGTAGGGATCCGGGGGCGCCAGCATGCATCGTAGCACCAGCCGCCCTGGGTCTGGGTCCGGGGTATAGATCCAGGGTCCCCGGCGCGGCTCCGGCGCACGGCCGGGCGCCTCCACGAGCGGGGCGCCCGGACCGACATCGGGGCCCAGATGCGCGGGGCGGCACGAGTCGAAGCGCCAGGGATGGGTGGGATATTGAAACCAGGTATGTCTTCAAGCGTTCGTGGGGATGCGAAGGGATTGCGGCGTTTTCGCGATGCCGCCCCAAACGGGGTGCGATGCATAGCGGCTCCTGAGGTTGCAGGGCCTCTTCCTTATCTTCACCTATCCTCGCCTTTTTCCTGGATCCTCACATTCCCCGTGCCTCATCCCTTCTCGTGCATGACCG
>CAUYUJ010021791.1:82500-110000 GCA_963575745.1 Prorocentrum cordatum | reverse complement strand
TCTCTCTCTCGCTCTCTCTCTCTCTCTTGTTCTTCTCTTGGCGACGACTACGACTACGGCTACTACTACTACTACCACTACTACTACTACTACTACTACTACTACTACCACCACTACTACTACTACTACTACTACCACTACTACTACTACTACTACTGCTACTACTACTACTAGTACTACTACTACTACTACTACTGCCGCTACTACTACTACTACTATTATTACTACCACTACTACTACCACTACTACCACTACTACCACTACTACTACTACTACTAATACTACTGCTACTACAACTACGACTTCCACTGCGACCACCACTATTACCACCAATACTACTACTACTACTACTACTAGTACTGGCACCACTACTACTACTACTACTACTACTACTCCTACTACTACTACTACGACTACGACTACGACTACTACTACGACTACGACTGCGAGTACTACTCCTCCTCCTCCTCCTCCTCCTCCTCCTCCTCCTCCTGCACCTACTACTACTACTACTACTACTACTACTACTTACTACTACTACTACTACTACTACTAACTACTACTACTACTAACTACTACTACTGACTACTAAACTGCTGCTGCTGCTACTACTGCTTACTAACTACTACGGGGCTACTACTGTTACTGCCTAATACTACTAACTGCTTACGACTGCGACTACGACTACACTACGACTTCGGAGGGAGACTGAGTACAAGAACATTCTGAAACGACTGCGTTCGGCCCAACTTCGGCCGCGCTCCCCGCCGCCGCCGCCGCTGCCGACAACACCGACCACTCCGCCAACGCCGCCGCCATGCGGGCACCCCTACCAACAAACGGGCGACAAACCGCCGCCCCCAAATATTGCTGCCACCACCGCAGCCGCCACTGCTGTTGCCACACGCGCCACAAACACCACCACCACCACCGCCACCAGGCTGTGGCGAGTACAATGGTACGCCCCCCGTGTGCAATGGTGCGCCCCCCCCAACCAACCCCGAGAAATGAATATTGTTACTCAATCTCGGACGTGGCTGTCCGCAGGTTCTCCAGGGCTCAGCGCGCCACTCCGCGCAGCCCCCAACCTCGGCAGGGCTTCGGTGAAATTGTGGAGAATGGGGCCAGAAAGCCCCCCTGAGACTCCCAAAATGTAGTGATATTGCAACTGCAGCGGAAATCACTGTAGAAAGAATCCTGTGCAAGTAAAGCGGTTTAAT
Organism: Prorocentrum cordatum; assembly: GCA_963575745.1. Classification (NCBI taxonomy): domain Eukaryota; class Dinophyceae; order Prorocentrales; family Prorocentraceae; genus Prorocentrum; species Prorocentrum cordatum. Next base: position 108,780 of record CAUYUJ010021791.1, on the reverse strand, counting down.
GTCATTGGGGGATTTGCACACGCGGGCAACGAGGAATTTAGGCACATGAGCGCCGTGCTGGGGCGCCCTGCGCAGAGCCAAGAACTCCCAATTTGCGATCCTCTGTTGTGCCTCCAAAGCTTTGAGGCCCCCACAAGCACGGCCGCCGCGGCTGCCGCTGCCACTGCCACTACTGCGAATGCCGCCGCCACCGCCGCCACCCCTGCCGCTGCTTCTGGCATTGCCAGCCGCGCCCGCCGGCGCCGCCGCTGCTGCCACTGCTGCACCAGCAGCCAGCCCCCCCCCACTGCTACCCCGCCTGCGCGACCGCGCCCGCCTCCGCCTCTGCCACCACACACGCCTGCCCTGCGGCGCGCCACAGCCACTACCACCGCCGCGGCCAGCGCCCTTCGCCCCAAATACCGTTTCCACCCTACCACTATCGCCGCCGCCGCCGTTGCTTCACCGCTGCCGCGGCCACGCCCCCCACTATCCGCCCCATGCGCCGCCGCCACCAACACCACAGCCGCCCCCAGTGCCACTGGCTGCCCTGCCGCCACGGGCCCTGCCGCTGCCGCTGCCGCTAGTTCGAGGCACCCAGCGCCCCAGCGCTCGCAGCGCCAACGCCGCAGCCCCCAGAACCTCTGCAACCCCAACCAGCGGCCGCAGCGCCAACGCCACAACCCCCAGAGACATCCGACCCCGCGGCCTATGGTCAAGGCCTGAGGCCAGTCCTCGCGGGGCGCGCAGGGAAACGGGGGGTCTCTCTCTCTCTCTCTCTCTCTCTCTCTCTCTCTCTCTTGTTCTTCTCTTGACAACGACTACGACCACGGCTAATACTACTACCACTACTACTACTACTACTACTACTACTACCACCACTGCTGCTGCTACTACTACTACTACTACTACTACTGCTGCTACTACTACTACTACTACTACTACAACTACTACTACTACTGCCGCTACTACTACTACTACTATTACTACTACTACTACCACCACTACTACTACTACTACTACTGCGACTTCTACTGCGACCACCACTATTACCACCAATACTACTACTACTACTAGTACTAGCACCACTACCACTACTACTGCTACTACAACTACCACTGCTACTACTATTAGTGCTACTACTACTCCTACTACCACTACGACTACGACTACGACTACTACTACGACTACGACTGCGACTCCTACTCCTACTACTACTCCTCCTCCTCCTCCTACTACTACACTACTACTACTACTACTACTACTGCTACTACTACTGCTACCACTGCTACTGCTACTGCTACTACTACTACTACTACTACTACTACTACTACTACTACTACTGCGACTACGACTACGACTACGACTGCGCGGCCCCAGCGGCGGCCGCGATCCCCGCCGCCGCCGCTGCCGCCAACACCACCACCGCCAACGCCGCCGCCCATGCGGCACCCCTACCAACAACGCGGCGACAAAAACCGCCGCCCCCACCAATGCTGCCACCACCGCAGCCGCCACTGCTGCCGCCACACGCGCCACAAACACCACCACCACCACCGCCACCAGGCTGTGGGGAGTACAATGGTACGCCCCCGTGTGCAATGGTGCGCTCCCCCCACCAACCCCGAGAAATGAATATTGTTCCTCAATCTCGGACGTGGCTGTCCGCAGGTTCTCCAGGGCTCAGCGCGCCATCCCCAGAATGAGGCCAGGAACCCCCCCTGAGACTCCCAAAATGTAGTAATATTGCAACTGCAACGGAAATCACTGTAGAAAGAATCCTGTGCAAGTGAAGCGATTTAATTCCAGTAGGGGATTTGCACACGTCGGGAACGAGGAATTTAGGCACATGAGCGCCGTGCTGGGGCGCCCAGCGCAGAGCAAAGAAATCCCAATTTGCGATCCTCTGTTGTGCTTCCAAAGCCTTGAGGCCCGCACAAGCACGGCCGCCGCGGCTGCCGCTGCCACTGCCACTACTGCGAATGCCGCCGCCACCAGCGCCGCCACCGCCGCCACCCCTGCCGCTGCCTCTGGCATTGCCAGCCACGCCCGCCGGCGCCGCCGCTGCTGCCACTGCTGCGCCAGCAGCCAGCCCCCCCACTGCTACCCCGCCTGCGCGACCGCGCCCGCCTCCGCCTCTGCCACCACACACGCCTGCCTGCCGCTGCCGCTGCCACTAGTTCGAGGCACCCAGCGCCCCCGCGCTCGCAGCGCCAACGCCGCAGCCCCCAGAACCTCTTCAACCCCAACCAGCGGCCGCAGCGCCAACGCCACAACCCCCCAGAGACATCCGACCCTGCGGCCTATGGTCAAGGCCTGAGGTCAGTCCTCGCGGGGCGCGCAGGGAAACGGGGGGTCTCTCTCTCTCTCTCTCTCTCTCTCTCTCTCTCTCTCTTGTTCTTCTCTTGAAGAAAGCCACAAAAAGTGTATGTCATCCCGGCCTTGTAAGACCACGCCCGCCATTATGATTATGCTTATGCTGGCGATGCTCCCGCTGATGCTGATGGTGATGATGACGACGATTCTGAAGGTGATGAGGATGATGATGCTGATTTTTTTATGGTGATGATGGCGCTCATGATGCTGATGCTGGTGCTGCTGATGATGACGCTGGTGATAATGCTAATGATGAAGACGATGCTGCTCGTGCTGATTCTTATGATGGTGATGATGCTTCTGATTATGATGAAGACGAGCAGCATGATGAGGATGATGATGATGATGATAAAAATGATGATGACGACCACGATGATAGTTGTGATGATGATGCTGATGCTGCTGATGATGCTTATGCTGCTTTCGGTGTGTTTTGTTTTGGCTTTAGATATGCTTACGTATGATGATGATGCTTCTGCTGCTGATGATGATGGTGCTGACGCTGCTGACGATGCTGCTGCTGCGGATGATGCGGATACGGATGACGTTGACGGGGATGATGCTGTTGATGATGATGTTGATGATACTGATGTTGATGATGAGATGCTGCTGATTAGGACGATGGTGCTGATTCTGCAGATGATGGTGATGCCGACGACGACGCTGATGATGATGATTCTGCTGCTGATGATGTTGATTCTGATGATGATGACGACGGTGATGTTGACGATAATGATCATGATGCTGATGCTGCGGCTGCTGCTGATGATGCTGACGATGCTGCTGATGACGATGATGCTGATCATTGGGATGATGATCATGACGATGCTGCTGATGATGATGATGATGATGTCGCTGCTGGTTGCTGGTGATGTGGGTACTGATGGTCATGCTGCTGGTGATGATGCTGGTGATGGTGATGATGATGATGATGATGATGGTGATGGTGATGATGAAGTTTCTGCTGCTGATGATGGTGCTGATTGTTGTTATATGAATACCGTTCTCACGATGGTGCTGTTGCAGCCGCTGACGTTGATGATCACGATGCTGATGAGGATGCTGATGATACTGATGACGACGACGATGATGATGATGGCGATGCTGATGATGTTAATGGTGATGATGATGTTGCTGCTGATGATGGTTGTTGTAATGGTTATGGCGATGCTGCTCATGCTGATGATGATGCCGATTCTGATGATTCTGAGAGTGGGAAGAGGAGGAGAAGGAGGAGGAGGGAGAGGATGCGGAGGAGAAGGGCGAGGAGGACGATGAGGAGGAGGAGGGTGAGGAGGGTGAGGAGGAGGAGGAGGAGGAGGAGAGGGAGGACAACGAGGAGGAGGAGGAGGAGGAGGAGGAAGAGGAGGAGGGGGGGGGAAGGAGCGGACGGATGAGGGATGATGATGATGACGACGATGATCATGATGATGCTGCTGCTGCTGATGATGATGCGGACGATGCTGCTGATGCTGATGATGCTGATGATACTGCTGATGCAGCTGTTGCTGATGATAATGATGCTGCTGCTGGTGACCATGCTGAGGATAATCATGATGATGCTGTTGATGAAGATGCTGCTGCTGCTGCTGATGCTGATGCTGATGTTGATGATGATGCTGCTGATGATGATGATGACGGTAATGCTTCGGCTGCCGATGATGACGACGATGATGCTGAAGCTGATGCTGGTGATACTGATTATGCTGATGCTGATGATGATTATGATGCTGATGATGATTATGCTTACCATGATGATGCTGCTGATGATGCTTCTGCTGCTCTTGATGATGCTGATGCTGAAGAAGACGGTGATGCGTATGCTGAGGATGCTTATTATGATGCTGCTAACGCTGACGATGATGCTGCTAACGCTGCTGATGATGCTGCTGTTGCTGATGCTGATGATGCTGATGATGCTAATGCTGATGATGATGCAGATGATGCTGCTGTTGGTGCTGAGACTGATGATGACACTGATGAGGATGATGCTTATGAGTATGATGCTGCTGCTGATGATGGTAGTTGTGACACTGATGATGATAATGCTGCTGATGATGCTGACGGTGATGACGATGCTGCTGATGATGATGATGATGCTGCTATGATGATGATGATGATGATGATGATGATGATGATGATGATGATGATGATGATGATGATGATCATGATGTTGATGATGATGATGATGATCTTCATGATGTTGAGGATGATGATGATGATGCGGAGGAGGAGGAGGAGGAAGAGGAGGAGGAGGTTGAGGAGGAGGAGGAGGAGGAGGGAGGGGAGGGGGAGGGGAGGGGGAGGAGGAGGAGGAGAGGAGAGGAGTAGGAGGAGTAGGAGGAATACTGATACTAATAATGAGAAGGAGGAAGTGAATAATAACATGAATGGTTAGAAGGAGAATGAGAGTACTAAAACTACTACTGAACTTACTTTACTGTCACTGTACTACTACTACTACTACTACTACTACTTCTACTACTACTACTAGTAATACGCAGAAGACTGAGACTAATACTACTAAACGTCACATGACTACTACTTTGAGTGATACTACTACTACGACTACTTACTACTACTATACTACTGCTGCTGTTGCTACTACTACTACTACTACCACGACTACTACTACTAGTATTATTACTACTACTACTACTACTTTTTCTACTACTACTACTAGTACTACTGCTGCTGCTACTACTACTACTACTACTACTACTACTACTACTACTACTACCACTACTGCTACTACTACTACTACTACTACTATTACTACTACTACTACTACTACTACTACTACTACTACTACTACTACTACTACTACTACTACTACGAATACTAATACTAATACTAAAAATAACAATACTAATAACAACATTACTAACACTAATACTACCAATAGTAATACTAACAAACGTACTAATAATACTGATGAGAGGAAGAGGAGGAGGCGGAGGAGGAGGAGGATGCGGAGGAGGCGGAGGAGGCGGAGGAGGAGGACGAGGAAGAGGAAAATGATGAAGAGGAGGAGGAGGAGGAAGAGGATGATGATGATGATGAGGAGGAGGAGGAGGAGGAGGAGGAGGAGGAGGAGGACCTTGCCACCCGCTCCGAAGTTGGGCGGATGCCAGGGCCGCGGCAGCTGCAGGAGGAGGAGGGAGAGGAGGAGGAGAAGGAGTAGGAGGAGGTGGAGGAGGAGGAGGAGGAGCAGTGAAGAGAGGGGACAGGGCGCACGACGAGGATGTGATGGAGGAGGGAGCAGGAAGACAGATTGGCAAGAGGAGGAGGATGGTCAGGAGGACGACGGCAGCCTGGCAAGCGAAGACCCAGAGACATCTGGAGGCCCAAACAGATTGGTAAAACATGTGCCCCAGAACCTTGATCCTCGACTGTCATTCCTCGAAGCTCGTTCTTCGATCTCCTCCTCCTCTTTCTCCTCCTCCTCCTCCTCTTCCTCCTCCTCCTTCTCCCCCTCCCCCTCCCCCTCCCCCTCCCCTCCTTCTCCTCCGCCTCCTGCCCCTCCTCCTCCGCCTCTTCCTCCTCCTCCCCCGTCGACGACGAAGACGACCACGACGACGTCGACGACGGCGGCGGCGGCGGCGGCGATGTCGGCGGCGACGGCGACGGCGCCGACCGCGGCGGCGGCGACGGCCTGCTTGCCTGCGGCGGCGCGGCGCCAGGACCCTGGTGCCCTGCCTACCCCTCCGGCAGCTCGCCGAGCAGTGCCGCGCGCGCCTGGGAGCGCGGGCCGCGGCGAGCCCGGTGCGCGTCGCCTGGCGGAGGATCGAGGGTCGAGGTTTGAGGGTCGAGGGTCGAGGGTCGAGGTTTGAGGGTCGAGGGTCGAGCATTGAGCATTGAGCATTGAGCATCGAGGTTTCGAGGGTTCAGTTTCTATCTTACGGTTGCTTGGCATCGCTCGTGCCTGTGCGTTTCTTCTCGGCGAGGGTCATCGAGGAGCATCGTGGATCACGTTTCGAGAGAAACGCACGGCACCGAAACGTGCATCGAGATTCGAGGGTCGAGGCTACACGTAAGAGTGACCTTTCGCTGGAGTCCTTGTTGGTGCGGGCACACGAACGCGATGCGATAGTAGCGACCTGCGCGCCCGGGTTCGGCCTCCCCGCGGCCCCCGAAAGTCGCGCACCGAAGGCCATTCTTGCCCAGGGTCACTCCTGCGCGCAGCCAAGCGTCGAGTTCCTATGCCGCGGTCGGGGACTGAAGGCCTACCGTGTCGCGCCGCCTGCTCTGGTCCTGCTCTGGTCCTGCTCTGGTCCTGCTCTGGTCCTGCTCTGGTCTTGTTGTTTTCGAACTCTCACTCTTCAAAAATAATTATTGTTGATCCCCCCCCACCGGTGCACATTGATTTTTTTCAATTGAAGTGCCCCCCCTGGCGCTCGCACCTTGTTTTTCGTCAAGGAAAGTCTTCCTGCTCAAACTGGCCCCCTGGCCCCCGGGTTACAACAACAACGGCTCCCGCCTGAGACTTCCTCACAATTTAGCCAGGACCCCCGCTCCCGCCCGAGACTTCCTCGCATGTTATTCAAGAATCGCGCTCTCGCTTGGGACTTCCTTACGATTTATTGAGGAATCGCTCCCCCTGCGCTCTGGAGTCGCGCTCTCGCTGGAGACTCGCTTGCAATTTACTGAAGAATAGCGCCCTAGCGTTGGAATTTCTTGCAATTTACTCCAGCGCCGCGCTCCGGACACCCAGGCACCCAGGAGTCGCGCTCACGCTTAGGACTCCTTCACAGATTACCTAGGAATCGGGATCTCGCTGCCCTTCGTGGCCCCGTTGCAGCCCTTCGTGGCCCCCTCGCTTTGTTTCGTGGCCCCGTTGCAGCCCTTCGTGGCCGCCTCGCTTTGTTTCGTGGCCCCGTTGCAGCCCCTCGTGGCCTCTTCGTTGCCCTTCGTGGCCCCGTTGCAGCCCTTCGTGGCCCCCTCGCTTTGTTTCGTGGCCCCGTTGCAGCTCTTCGTGGCCGCCTCGCTTTGTTTCGTGGCCCCGTTGCAGCCCTTCGTGGCCCCGTTGCAGTCCTTCGTGGCCCCCTCGCTGCCCTTCGTGGCCCCGTTGCAGCCCTTCGTGGCCCCCTCGCTTTGTTTCGTGGCCCCATATATGTATGCCCTTCGTGGCCCCCGCTCGTTCGCGCCCGTGGTGGCCCCATGTGCATGCCCTTCGTGGCGCCGTTTGTGGCCCTCTCATTGTCCTACGTGGCTCAGGTGCTACCCTCAGTGGCCCCATCGTTGCCTTCTGTGGCCCCGCATTAACTGCCCTTCGTGGCCCACGCTCGTTCGCGCCCGTTGTGGCCCCATGTGCATGCCCTTCGTGGCGCCGTTTGTGGCCCTCTCATTGTCCTACGTGGCTCAGGTGCTACCCTCAGTGGCCCCATCGTTGCCTTCTGTGGCCCCGCATTATCTGCCCTTCGTGGCCCACGCTCGTTCGCGCTCTTCGTGGCCCCATACGCATTCCCTTCGTGTCCCCGCTGTCGCCCTTCGTGGCCTACTTCGTGTCCTTCGTGGCCCTGCTGTCGTTCTCTCTCGCTCTCGCTTTCGCTCGTCGTCGTCGTCGTCGTCGTCGCCGTCGTTGCCGTCGTCGTCGACGTCGTCGTCGTCGTCGTCGTCGTCGTGGTCGGTCCCCTGTCCGTCCCTCTTGGGGTCGGGTCGACGGTCCGCGGCCGCCCCGCCGATCAGCGCTGCCGCTGGCCAGGCCGACGGTCCGCGGCCGCCCCGCCGCTTGCTTGGGCCCGGCCTGCAGGGAAGAAAAGTACACCCCCCAAAAGGGGTTCGATCGAAGACGAAAAGGGCGGGTATCGAGGGTTTGGGAAATTCGCGTTGTTCGACACTCGAGCAGATAAGGGCGAACAGTCTTAAACTGATTGTTGTTGTTGGTGTTGTTGTTGTTGTTGTTGTTGTTGTTGATGTTGATGTTGATGTTGATGTTGTCGTTGTTGTCGTTGTTGTCGTTGTTGTCGTCGTTGTCGTCGTTGTCGTTGTCGTTGTCGTTGGTGTTGTTGTTGTTGTTGTTGTCGTTGTTGCTGTTGTTGTTGTTGTTGTTGTTGTTGTTGTTGTTGTTGTTGTTGTTGTTGTTGTTGTTGTTGGTGTTGGTGTTGTTGTTGTTGTTGTTGTTGTTGTTGTTGTTGTTGTTGAACTCTCATTCTTGAAAATAATTATTGTTGATCACGCCTCACGGGCGCACATTGTTTTTTCAATTGAAGTGCCCCCCCGGGGCTCGCACCCTGTTTTTTGACAGGGCAAATCTTCCTGCTCAAACTGGCCCCCTGGCCCCCGCCCGGGTTACAACAACAACGGCTCCCGCCTGAGATTTCCTCACAATTTAGCCAGGACCCCCGCTCCCGCCCGAGACTTCCTCGCATTTTATTCAAGAATTTCGCTCTCGCTTGGGACTTCCTTACGATTTATTGAGGAATCGCTCCCCCTGCGCTCTGGAGTCGCGCTCTCGCTGGAGACTTGCTTGCAATTTACTGAAGAATAGCGCCCTTGCGTTGGAATTTCTTGCAATTTACTCCAGCGCCGCGCTCCCGACACCCAGGCACCCAGGAGTCGCGCTCACGCTTAGGACTCCTTCACATATTACCTAGGAATCGGGATCTCGCTGCCCTTCGTGGCCCCGTTGCAGCCCTTCGTGGCCCCCTCGCTTTGTTTCGTGGCCCCGTTGCAGCCCTTCGTGGCCGCCTCGCTTTGTTTCGTGGCCCCGTTGCAGCCCTTCGTGGCCTCCTCGTTGCCCTTCGTGGCCCCGTCGCAGCCCTTCGTGGCCCCCTCGCTTTGTTTCGTGGCCCCGTTGCAGCCCTTCGTGGCCCCCTCGCTGCCCTCCGTGGCCCCGTTGCAGCCCTTTGTGGCCCCGTTGCAGCCCTTCGTGGCCCCCTCGCTGCCCTTCGTGGCCCCGTTGCAGCACTTCGTGGCCCCCTCGCTTTGTTTCGTGGCCCCATATATGTATGCCCTTCGTGGCCCCCGCTCGTTCGCGCCCGTGGTGGCCCCATATGCATGCCCTTCGTGGCCCCGCTGTCGCCCTTCGTGGCCCCCTCGCTGCCCTTCGTGTCCCCGTTGCTGCCCACAGTGGCCCCGTCCTTACCCTCCGCGGCCCAACATACGTATGCCCTTCGTGGCCCCCGCTCGTTCGCGCCCGTTGTGGCCCCATGTGCATGCCCTTCGTGGCCCCGCTGTCGCCGTTTGTGGCCCCCTCATTGTCCTACGTGGCCCAGGTGCTACCCTCAGTGGCCCCATCGTTGCCTTCTGTGGCCCCGCATTATCTGCCCTTCGTGGCCCACGCTCGTTCGCGCTCTTCGTGGCCCCATACGCATTCCCTTCGTGTCCCCGCTGTCGCCCTTCGTGGCCTACTTCGTGTCCTTCGTGGCTCTGCTGTCGTTCTCTCTCGCTCTCGCTTTCGCTCGTCGTCGTCGTCGCCGTCGCCGTCGTTGCCGTCGTCGTCGACGTCGTCGTCGTCGTCGTCGTCGTGGTCGGTCCCCTGTCCGTCCCTCTTGGGGTCGGGTCGACGGTCCGCGGCCGCCCCGCCGATCAGCGCTGCCGCTGGCCAGGCCGACGGTCCGCGGCCGCCCCGCCGCTTGCCGGGGCCCGGCCTGCAGGGAAGAAAGGTATACCCCCCAAAAGGGGTTCGATCGAAGACGAAAAGGGCGGGTATCGAGGGTTTGGGAAATTCGCGTTGTTCGACACTCGAGCAGATAAGGGCGAACAGTCTTAAAATGATTGTTGTTGCTGTTGTTGCTGTTGTTGTTGTGTTGTTGTCGCTGTTGTTGTTGTCGTTGTCGTTGTCGTTGTCGTTGTCGTTGTCGTTGTTGTTGTTGTTGTTGTTGTTGTTGTTGTTGTTGTGTCGTTGTCGTTGTCGTTGTCGTTGTCGTTGTCGTTGTTGTTGTTGTTGTTGTTGTTGTTGTTGTTGTTGTTGTTGTTGCTGCTGCTGCTGCTGCTGCTGCTGTTGTTGTTGTTGTTGTTGTTGTTGTTGTTGCTGTTGTTGTTGTTGTTGTTGTTGTTGTTGTTGTTGTTGTTGTTGTTGTTGTTGTTGTTGTTGTCGTTGCTTTATACCTGCGCGAGCGAGGCCGCCCCTTCGGCGTAGTCAGGGAAGGCGGAAAGCAGCAGGGCAGGCAGCAGCGGCAGCAGCAGCCAGCCGTGCGGGCGGCGCCCCGGCGCGACGCGCCGGGCGCGTCCCGAGCCCTTCCGAGCGGCCACGCCCCGAGCCCTTGCGAGCCTCCCGCCCGGCGGTGCGGTGGCGGCGCGCCAGCAGCTGTCGCGGGCTTGGCAAGTCGCCGGGGCCACTCAGGAGGGAAAAACAGACAGACACAATTAATCGTCGACCCCCAGGAAAAAAATGGGGAGTGGGGGGGCAGGCAAAAACCCAGAAAATATATGACAATATGGGGAATCCTTGTATTTGTGTGTATTTACTTGTGCGTCCCAGTTCCCCTGCAGCCACCGCCGCGGAAGACCGAGGGCACTTTCTGCCCGTGGTCCTCTTCCCTTCAGGGGAGTTCCGTCGTTGCGAATGTGGGGGCCACTTGGTGCAGGCTTCGTTGTGCAGGCGGAGCTGTGCAAGCCGTGTGGTGTAAGACATGAGGTGGAAGCTATGTGGTGTAAGCTGCGTGGTGTACGCTATGTGGTGTAATCTATGTAGTGCATACGCTATGTGGTATTAGCGATGTGGGTCAGAGTGCGTCGTGGAAACTCTGTGGTGTAAGTTATGTGGTGCGGCGGCGGACGGGAAAAGGGGCCGCCTGGCCCGCAGACGGGCGCAGTTCCTCGGAAGACACGTGAGGCAGAGTAAGACATCCTAGGTGCAAGTGGTCGTGCTCTCGTCGCCACGGCTGGATCCGCTCCAGAATTCCGGTCCAAGCGCACTCCAGGAGAGGTCCATGGGTCGACTCGTGATGTGGGAGAGGGAATTCGACGATCCAGGGTCGGGGGCGAGGATCGAGGAGGAGGCCGTGGGCCTGTGGAGGCCTCTGGAAGTGCCAGAGGACCCTCCGGGGTTTCCTTCCGACTCTGAGGCCCCCAGGCACCATCGGAGACCTTCAGAGGTCGTCGTCGTCGTCCTCGTCGTCCGTCGTCGTCGTCGTCGTCGTCGTCGTCGTCGTCCTCGTAGTCGTCGTCGTCGTCGTCGTCGTCGTCCTCATCGTTGTCGTCCAAGTCCTCGTCCTTCTTCCCCTCCTCCCGCTTCCTGTTCCTGCCTCTCCTTTGGCCTGCTCTGCCCCTCCTCTAAGGAGGACGCGCACCGACCTACCTATACCTGAGCCCTCCACCTGCCCCTCCGACGCTGTGCCTCGTTCTCGTCTTCTTCGACAAGGGGCCAGCCAGACGTGCAGCCTTCTCGAGGGCGCTGAGCAGTGCAGTGCCTGGCGCGCCTGGCCAGGGCGAGGGGGCCTGGAAACTCTCTACGCCCCACGCGGATTGTTCTTGGGTCTGCGCTGGGCCACCCTTGCCTGGCGCGCGGAGCGCGCCCTGGTGGCGCCGCCGGCGGCGCCACCAGGGCGGGCCAGCGCAGATCCACGAGATCCGCGGGGACCGTCGGAAGCTTACTATATGTCGTGGGAGAGAAAAGTTTTGGGAGGCGTTGCGCAAGGGGTTGTGCAACGGGGTTTTGCGAGGGGCGTGCCAGGTCGTGCAAGCGGTGGACCGGGTTTTTGCTTCGTGCCTGGCGGGTAACGCGCAGCTGCGCGAACTCGGCCGCCGGCATCCAGACGGACTGGTGGCATCGTGTGGTGGTCAGTTGCTGGTGCTTCGCGAGTTCAAAAAAAAAAGGTTGTGCAAGCGGTTGTGCGAGGCGGCTCTGCGAGCTCCCTTCGAGGCCCTGCCTCCCTGCAGGCCGCATCGCGGGGCGGCGGGAGGGAGCGGCGGAGACGGCTCCGTCGAGGCCCTCGCCCACCTGTCCGGGTGCCCGCGGCAAGCCACGCCCTTGGCAGACCACACCTTTCGGGCCGTGAGGAGCCAGGAGGGAAAGAAACACACAGACACAATTCATCGTGGATCCCCCAGAAAATACGGGAAACTATGGGAAGTGGGGGGGGGGGAAGGGGGAAACAACAGCAAATATAGGACAATAGGGGGAATCCTGTTGTTTGTGTATATTTATTTGTGTGTCCCAGGGCCCCTTCAAGGAAGGCTGCAGGCGTGATCGCGGGGCAGGGAGGGCCGGCGAGGCGAGGAGGCCACCACCGCCCCACGCCACCTCCGCCCTGGAGCCCGGATGGGGCGGGTCGTGGCTGCCCTGCCTCTCCTCCGTCTGGCCCTCCTCCTCCTGCTCCCCCTCCACCTCCCCCGTGTCCTCCTCCTCCTCCTCCTCCTCCTCCTTCGTGCTCGTTCCTCCCTGCCTCCCTCGGCCCTTCTCCTCTTCCTCCTCCCCCGCCTCCTCCTCCTCCTCCTCCTCCTCTTCCTCCTCCTCCTCCTCCTCCTCCTCCTCCTCCTCCCCCGCCTCCTCCTCCTCCTCCTCCTCCTCCTCCTCCTCCTCCCTTCTCCTCCTTTCACCTCCTCCTCCTCCTCTTTCTCCTGACGCTGACGCTGCAGACAAGAAGGTCGATGTCGACGTTGCTACCCCTCCCCCTCCTCCTGCTCCTCCCTCCTCCTCCGCCTCCTTTTCCTCCTCTCTCTCCCTCCTCCGCCTTCTCATCTTCCTCGCCTGAAGGAAAGCGGTCCTGAGGGTCCTGGGCCCCGGACCCTGGGGCTTTCCCTGTGACCAGCCTTCCGTCCCGAGTCGTTATCTCTTTGTCCTGGTGCTCGCGGGGGGCTTTCGCGGCCCGGGAGCGGCGAAGAATTTATAGGACGCCTCTTCTTGCTGGACTTTGTCCTTTCACGCTAAATCTTCCTCCTCCTCCTCCTCCTCCTCCTCCGCTCTCCTCCATCTTCCCAGTAGAGTGTAGGTCCGCATCTGAGCTGAGCTCCGCGGACGCAGCTGCGTGCGCTTCTTCTCCCCCTCCTTCCTCCTCGTGGTCCTCTCTCCTGTCGCCTCCTCCGCTTCCCCCTCCTCCGCTCTCCTCTCCCGTCCTCCCTCCCCCATGCTTCCTCCTCCCTCCCCGCTCCCTTCCCCCTATCCTCCCTCTCCCCTCCCGCCCATCCTCTCTCTCTCCTCCTCCCCCACCCTACGGCGGGGGTGTTCGTTCAGGAATTCGCCCAGGAGGCCCCAGAACCAGAAGAATTCCTTATCTGATGAGGGTGCTCCACGGGCTTCCACACCCCGGACTCCTTATCCAAGGGTTCCTTGACCAATGCTGCATTCACCCTATATCCTCAGCCTCCCCCAACCTCCCCCAGCCTCCCTCCCTCCCCCGCCCGTCCGCTCGGTGCCGCCCCTCGCGCTGGTGGGAATCCGCGCCGTGCAGCGCACGCTGTCCTTCCTGGACGCCCGCTCGCTGGCGAGGCCAGGGGGGAGGGGGCTCTCCCGCCGGAGGCCGCGGAAGTTCGGGGAGCATCGAGGATCGGGGAGAAGAGTAGATGGTGATGATGATGATGATGCTGATGATGATGATGATGATGATGATGATGATGATGCTGATGATGATGACGACGATGATGATGGTGATGATGCTGCTGATGATGATGCTGATGATGATGACGATGGTGATGATGCTGATGATGATGCTGATAATGATGACGATGATGCCGATGATGATGCTGACGATGATGATGCAGATGATTCGGATGACGATGATAATGCTGATGATGATAACGATCATCATAATGATGATGCTGGTGCTGATGATGACGATTTCGCTCATGCTGATGTTGGTAGTGATGATGCAGATTGTAATGCTGATGCTGTTGACGATGATGATACAGGTGATGCTGCTGCTGATGATGCTGATGATGATGATGCTGATGATGATGCTGTTGATGATGATATTGATGATGCCGATGATGATGCTGATGCTGATGCTGATGATGACGATACCGCTGCTGCTGACACTAATGATGATGACGATGATGATGCTGATGATGATGATGATGCTGATGATTAGGATGATGATGCTGACGACGATGATGATGATGATGATGATGATGATGATGATGATGATGATGATGATGATGATGATGATGATGATGATGATGGTGATGATGATGATGATGACGATGATGATGATTCTGCTGATGATGATGATGATGATGCTGGTGACGCCGATGATGACGATCCTGATGCTGATGAATCTGATGATGATGATGATGATGATGATGATGATAATGATGATGTTGATGTTGATGATTCTGATGATGATGAGGATGCTGATGAGGCTGACGATGCTGATGATGCTGCTGATGATGCTGATGATGACTATGATGATGCTGATGGTGCTGATGCTGATGCTGATGATGATGTGGATGATGATGATGATGATGATGATGATGATGATGATGATGATGATGATGATGATGATGATGATGATGCGGCTGATGAGGATAATGTTGATGCTGATCACGATGATGATGCTTGTGGTAATGATGATGCTGATGCTGATGCTGGTGATGCTGATGATTCTGATGATGATGCTGATGATGCTGATGATGACGATGCTGATTCTGATGCTGATTATGATGATGATGATGATGCTGTTGCTGATGCTGATTGCGATGATGATGGTGCTGATGATGCTGCTGATGATCATGATACTGCGGATGATGATGTCGATGATGCTGATGCTGATGCTGATGATGATGACGATGCTGATGCTGATGATGATGCTGATGCTGATGGTGATGGTGATGGTGATGATCCTGATGCTGATTTTTCTGATGCTGATGCTGTTGATGATGATAGTGATGATGACGAGGATGGTACTGACGACGCTGACGATGATGCTGATGATGCTGCTACTGATACTGCTGATGGTGATGATGCTAATGCTGATGCTTATGATGATGATGCTGATGATGCTGCTGGTGATGATGATGCTGATGCTGATGTCGATGATGATGGTAATGACGATGATGATGGTGACGCTGATGATGATGATGCGCCTGATGATGCTATTGATGATGCTGATGATGACGACTACGATGCTGCTGCTGCTGAAAATGATGATGACGATGGTGATGAGGATGATGATGCTGATGCTGATGATGATGACGATGCTGCTGGTGATGCTGATGATGCTGATGATGATGATGATGATGATGATGATGATGATGATGATGCTGTTGATGCTTATGATGATGATAACGGAGGCAAAGATGATGCTGATGGCGATGACGATGCGGATCATGTTGATGATGCTGATGTTGATACCGATGCGGAAGATGATGCTGATGCTGATGCTGATGATGATGCTGTCAATGACAATAATGCTGATGATGCTGCTGATGATGCTGATGATGATGCTGATGCTGACGATGATGATGATGATGATGATGATGATGATGATGATGATGCTGATTTAGGTGCTGATGATGCTGATGCTGATGACGATGCTGATGCCGCTGCTGATGATGATGTTTATGATGATGCTGATGATGATTATGTTGACGATGATGATGCTGATGACGCTGATGCTCATGATGCTCAGGTTGATGATGATGCTGATGAAGCTGATGCTGATGACGATGCTGCTGATGATGCTGGTGATGATGATGCTGATCATGATGATGCTGATGATGATGCTGGTGATGATTATGCTGACGATGATGGTACTGATGATGACGATTGTGGTGACTGAGGATGGTGGTGCTTATGATGATGCTAACGAGCATGATGCTGCTGATGGCGATGACGAAGATGATGCTTATGATGGCGATGCTGATGGCGATGGTACTGATGATGCGGTTGATGCTGATGCCCGTGCCGATGATGATGCTGTCGATGCTGATATAGTATTACGCTGATGACGATGATGCTGCTGCTGATGATGATGATGATGATGATGATGATGATGATGTTACGGATGATGCTCATGCTGATGATGCTGATGCTGCTGATGCTTATGATAATGACGATGATGATGCTGACGATATAGATAAGTATGATGCTGATGATGTCGATGCTGATGCTGATGCTGATTATGCTGATGATGATGCTGATGCTGATGCTGATGATGATGATTATGCTGATGATAGTGACGATGATGATGAGGCTGATGATGATGATGCTGATGATGCTGATGCTGATGACGATGATGATGATGATGATGATGATGATGATGATGATGATGATGATGATGTTGGTGATGTTGATGATGCTGCTGTTGCTGATGCTGCTGCTGATGATGCTGATGATGATGCTGATGATGATGATGATGCTGATGATGAGGAGGAGGAGGAGGCGGAGGAGGATCGAGGAGGATCGAGGAGGATCGAGGACGAGACGAACCGAGAAGGACAACGCAGGATGGAGAGGAGGAGGACGAGGAGCAGGAGGAGGAGGAGGAGGAGGAGGAGGAGGAGGAGGAGGAGAGGAGGATCGAGGCGGATCGACGAGGATCGAGGGGCGAGGAGGACCGAGGAGGACCGAGGAGGAGCAGAGGAGGAGGAGGAGGAGGAGGAGGAGGAGGAGGGAGGAGGAGGAGGAGGAGGAGGAGGAGGAGGAGGAGGAGGAGGGGGATCGAGCCGCCGTGGCTTGCTGCATGTGTGACACGGCGAGGTCCCCCGGGGGCACGGCAGGACCGTCTTCCCCTCCCCGAGCAGCTCTCCGCAGTGGTCGGGCGAGTCCGTCTCTGCGGG
The DNA here is from genome assembly GCA_963575745.1 of Prorocentrum cordatum. Classification (NCBI taxonomy): domain Eukaryota; class Dinophyceae; order Prorocentrales; family Prorocentraceae; genus Prorocentrum; species Prorocentrum cordatum. The sequence continues at coordinate 91,764 of CAUYUJ010021791.1, read as the reverse complement.
GTGGCCTGTGGAGGCCGCCTCGTTCTCGCCCGCGGAGGCCCCTCCGGGCGAGGCCGCGCGCGGGCTCTCCTCGTCGCTCGCTTGCCGTTCGGCTCTGCTCGCGGTTGCCGCGAGGATGCTGCGCAGCGGGGGGGAAAAAGGAGGAGGGCCAGGGTAAACGCAGGACTCATCCACGGTATACCCTCCCTCCGAGGTGCCTCTACAGAAGCCCCCCACACAATGAGGGTTCAGCTTCACAGGCCGAAGTGCTGCAGGATAGTGCGGTAGAATGAAGTGCAAAGACAAAGAAACGACGAGGTCCTTTTTTAAGGGCGCAGAACAACTAAGCGAGCAGCCAGTGAAGGAATAGTGCTCCCCCTCACCTCCCCAACCCTCCTACCCATCCGATCCCGCACGTGAGACGAGCCCTCACCGAGAGCAGTTCTCACGGAGGGCAGCTTGAAGTCAGCTTCGAACAATCCCTCACCGTGGGAGTGGGCAGAATGATGAAACTGCCGCCTGGGTGATGCATGTGGCGTGGATGCCCTCGCCAAGGGCCATCGCTTGAAACTGCGGTTTGAACGAATCAGCGCAGATCCTCCCCCGCCAATTCTTCTGTCTCATCTCCCCTCCCCCCCCGCAAACCCGACCCTCCCCACGAGCAAGGGTGGCCCTTGCCGAAGGCCTACATTACACAGGGCCTATGTTACGATGCCCTGAGCTCTATATTGGACCAAACTGGCGACCAGGATGCTGCATCATTTGCGTGCCTGCACCATCGTACTGTATGTAAGGCGGGTTGTCAGACCCTGCACTGCTCTTTGGCAGCAATGTGCATCCAGAGGGATGGGAGAAATACACGAAGGAGGGAGGAGGAGGAGATAATGAACTGACAGAAACGGAGGGAAGGATGAGGGCTGAGTATGCGGCTGTACGTTATCTGCGCACTGGGTGCGCAGGTTGTGAAAAACGCCCCCCCGCCGCCCTAACCTCCGAGAAACACCCCTCCACACCTCCACCTCATGCTTAACATGGGGTTGGCGAAACATCAAGCTCGAGCAGCTCGGCGTTAGACAGTGCTGCCTCGGAGTGCTTTTCTACGGCAACTGAGCAAGATGATAAAGATCAACTGCTATGGCTGCCCGTGGTGCTTTCAGCACGGCACACAAGAACTTGAGACGGTCCTCCTCCATCCGCTCAGCCACACTCTCCACCACAACCTCCTGCTCTACAGGCGTCTCGGAACGAGCAAACCATCAAGCTCGAGCAACTCGGTGTTAGACAGTGCTGCCTCGCCGCTCTTTTCTACCGCAGCCGAGACGGAAGCCTGGGCAGCTGAGCAAGAGAGCAAGTATTCACTGGGATAGCTGCCCGTGGTCCTCCACAATCCATCTACAGAGTGAACAACGAATCACCGACCTGGGCAGCTGAGCAAGAGGGCCAAACTTTACTGGAATTGCTGCCTGTCGTGGTGCCAGCATGACAAAGGGCTTTCGACACGGTCTTTCTCCAACCACTCATCCATCTTCCGTCGTCTTCTCTGGTCCCATCCCGCCCGAACCACAAGACACAAGCGTCTCTCATTGGTGTGCGCTGTCATGTTGGGCACCAGAATACACAACGGAACGACGAGACGAAATAATAGCCTGATATTCCCCAGTGTTTCAAGTCTCAGCGGTGTGCAATTCGGAACGTACCTGTATCTCATTGTCCCATGGTTTGGTAAGAGCCTGGCACAAGTTTTCGAACTATTGTTCGTCAACGCCGATCGTTTGTATGAGGGCCTCGACGTCCCATCCGCGTTGGCACTTTCTCAGATTTTGCCAAATACCCATCTCGTGTACTCTTCTGTGTTGTAGTCGAAGTGGACGGCCGACTTCAAGAAGAGGCACAACAGTTCGAACTTGTTCAGGTTTATTGGTTCAAGGCTTTTCGGTTTCGTTCACAATTTTGTTTGGCAGAGAATATGGTCCAGCAGTCTGTTGTCGGGTTCCAGTCGCCCAGCGTGCCTTCAGTGCCGTTGAGCATTGCGTTTGCTAGGAGCGCTTGTCGCGCTCCTTGCCTAGGCTCAAAGTTTTCGGCCGAGGCGCTACACTGTGCTTCGCAATGCTGCCGCTGGTGTCGGTCGTGACTGCTGCTGGGGTAAGTTGTGATCGTCGGGGTCGGCGCTGCTGCTGATGGAAGCGGCGATGCTGCTGGTAGAGGCGGCGGCGTTGCTGCTTCAGCCGCCGGAGTCGGTTGTGCTCGAGGTAGTGGTGCTGCTGGGGTCGGTGGTGTGGCTGTAGGCATGTGCTGGAGTCGGTGGTGGCGGCGGTTCTGCTGCTGGAGTCGGCGGCGCTGCTGCTGGAGTCGGAGGTGCCGCTGGAACAGGCTGTGCGGCTGGGGTCGGCGTCGCGGCTGGAGTCGGCGATGCAGGAGTCGGTGGTGGCGGCGGTGCTGCTGCTGGAGTCGGCGGCGCTGCCGCCGGAGTCGGCTGTGCTGCTAGAGCCGGCGGCGCTGCTGGAGTCAGTGTTGCTCCTGGGTTCGGTGGTGCCGCTGGAGCCCGTAGTGGTGGACTCGGCGGCGCTGCTGGAGTCGGCGGTGCCGGAGTCGGCGGTGCTACTGGAGTCCGTGGTGCTCCTGGGGTATTGCTGGAGTCGGCGGCGCTGATGCCAGAGTCAGGGGTGCTGGAGTCTGTGACCCTGCTGGAGTCTGTGGTGCTGCTGGGGTCGGTGGTGCTGCAGGAGTCGGTGGCGCTTCTGCTGGAGTCGGTGTTGCTGCTGGAGTCGGCGGTGTTGTTGGAGTCGGCGGCGCTGCTGTCGGAGTCGGTGGTGCTGCTTGAGTCTGTGGTGCTGCTGGGGTGCTGCTGAAGTCAGTGGTGCTGCTGGAGTCGGCGGCGGTGCTGCTGGAATCGGCGGTGCTGGTGGAGTCGGTGGTGCTGCTGGGGGCAGTGGTGCTGCTGGAGTCGGCGGCGCTTCTGTTAGAGTTGGTAGCGCTGCTGCCGAAGTGGGCTGCGGTGCTGTTGGAATCGGCGGTGGTGCTGGAGTCGGTGGTGCTGCTGGAGTCGGTGGTGTTGCTCGAGTCGGCTGTGCTTCTGCTGGAGTCTGGTGCTGCTGGGCTCGGTGATGCTGCTGAAATCAGTGGTGCTGCTGGAGTCGGCGGCGTTGCTGCTGGTGTCGGTGGTGCTGCTGGAGTCGTTGGTGCTGCTGGAGTCGGTGGTGCTACTGGGGTCGGCGGTGCTGCTGAAGCCGGTGTTGCTGCTGAAGTCGGTGGTGCTTCGGCGCTGCTGCTGCAGCCAGTGGTGCTGCTGGGGTCGGTGTTGCTGCTGGAGGCTGTCGTGCTGGAGTCGGTGGCGCTGTTGCCAGAGTCGGTGGTGTCGGTTTCGGTGGTGCTGCTGGGAGCGGTGTTGCTGCTGGAGTCGGTGGTGCTGCTGGAGCCAGTGTTGCTGATGGAGTCGGCGGCGTTTATGTTGGAGTCGGTGACGCTGCTTGAGTCTGTGGTGCTGCTGGGGTCCGTGGTGCTGCTGGAGGCGGTCGTGCTGGAGTCGGTGGCTCTGTTGCTGAAGTCGGTGGTGTTGGTTTCGGTGGTGCTGCTGGGGTCGGTGGTGCTGCTGGAGTCGGTGGTGCTGCTGGAGCCAGTGGCGCTGCTGCTTCTGGAGTCGGTGGCGCTGCTGCTGCTGGGGTCAGTTGTGCCAGCGGAGTCGGTGGTGCTGTTGGTGGAGAGGGCGTGCACCTGGAGGGGGGCCTGTATGGGGGAGGTGCCGCCCGACTCCACGGGGGTCGGCTCGTGACGTATGGTCCGTATGGTGGCAACTGAAGGCGAGGTTTGATGCTACTGCTGGAGTCGGCGGTGCTGCTGGGGTCGGTGGTCGGGCTGCTGGTCGGCGCTGGTCGGTGGTTGTCGGGCTGTTTGCTGTGGAGTGGCGGCGGCGCACGTTGTGCTGGCACTCAAGTGGCACTGTGGATTGCTTTGGCGCAAGGGCCCGCGGCGCCGCTGCGGTTGGTGGGGGTAGACGCCCAGCGGCCAGCGCGGGACCGGCCTGGAGGTGGACGGAGGCGTGGGGGGCCACCGAGCTCCTTTGGGCGGTCGGGGAGAGCCAGCGCTGCGGGTATGCATCAAGGGCCGAGGTGGATGTAGGTGTGGGTGCAGCGGAGGCTCTTCGTGTGGGCCAGGTGGTGTTGCTGGTTGCTGAAGGTCGCGGTCGGCGCTCTGGTAGTCGTGAAAGCTGGCGTGGTGGTAGCTGCGCGCCAGTAGAAGCGGCGCTGCGGGCTGCATAACCAATTCGATTGATGGCTTTGCGGATTGGGGTGGACGTATTGTGGATGGCAGCTGAAGCCGTGCAGGAGGGAGACGAGCCAATGCCATGAGCCATGATCGAATGGTCCCTGATCTGAGACAAGTCTGGGACAGCAATCTTGAAGCCTGATGGGCACTGGCACGAGCCACCACCTCAAGAGATGAGAGGGTGCGAGAGGAGCAATGCATTGTGTCAAGCAGAACACGTCACGGCATCGGTCTTATGGTACGCGGCTGTCCATCTGCGGGCGACGCGCGGCCACGGTCCGAGCGGGCCACGGTTTCCTCCTGCTGCTCCTCCTTACATATTCCTCCTCCTCCTCCCCTTGCTGGACCCTCTGCTCCAGCTCTCCTTCCCCCTCTCCCTCGGGCAGCTCGACGCCACTGTGGGCCGATGTTCCTATGCGAAAGTTGTTTCTTATCCGTAAGGGCTTCGCCCCCTGCCTCCGGCCCCCTCTCTAGAGTCATCATCGTACATTGAACCGTTGGCGTTATCGAGGACGCCTACGGCGAATCACCGCCGCCCCCTGCCTTTTTGGACACGCCTATGTGGCCGAAAGTTGTGGCCAGAGGCTTGCCAAGCTATCGGACCATGTGTTTCCCGAATCGGTTTGGAAAGCGTTCGGGGAACACGGTGGGGAGGCTGGGCCGACTTGGGGCTTTCTTGGGGTGCTCCAGGGCCGTCTTGGAGGCCATCTTGAGCGTCTTGGGGGCCTCTTGGGCCGTCCTGGGGGCCTCTTGGGGCCGTCTTGGGGGCCTCTTGGGCCGTTCTGGGGCCGTACTGGAGACCTCTTAGGCGATCTTTGGGTGCACTTGGGCCGTCTCGGGCCGTCGGAAGGCCGAAAAAGCAAATGCCACAATCCTTCAAAAACTCACGGGACATGATTTTGGCCTTTTCGGGCCTTTCTGGAGGCCCTCTTGGAGGCCTCTTGGGCCGTCTTGGACCATCTTGGGGCCATCTTGGGCCGTCTTGGTGGGCTCCTAGCCCGTCTGATGCCGTCGGAAGCCGTTTGGGGGGCCTCTCTGGGCCGATTTGGGGCCCTTTGGAATGCTCCAGGGCCGTCTTGGAGGCCATCTTTGGCGTCTTAAAGGCCTCCTGGGCCGTCCTGGGGGCCTCTTGGGGCCGTCTTGGGGGCCTCCTGGGCCGCTCTGGGGCCATCTTGGAGGCATCTTGGCCGATCTTGGGGCGATCTTTGGGGGCTCTTGGGCCGTCTTGAGCCGTCGGAAGGCCGAAGAGACGCACATGCCAAGATTCTTGGAACACCTTAGGACAATCAATGTTTTTGGCCTCTTCTGGCCTTCCTGGAGGCCCTCTTGGAATGTTTATCCCAACCATCCTGTGGTGTTGGATCCTCGTTTTGATGAGACGGCGCCGCGCGTCCTTCCTTCTTCTCCTCCCGCTGCCCCCCTCCCTCTCCCCATCATCAGCATCACCGTCACCATCATCATCGTCATCATCGTCATCACTATCATCATCAGTTTGGCCCCCCCTTCACATGGTTCGTGGCCCCACCGAAGGCCCCAGTGGGTGCGTCCGCATGCGTCACCGCCACCCAGGACAGCGCTTCGTGGCCCCATAGGGAGCTCCACCGAAGGCTCCAGTGGCAGGGTCTGCATGCGTCACCGCCGCCCATTGCGGCACACTCCTCACACGGTTCGTGGCCCCATAGGGAGCTCCACCGAAGGCCCCAGTGGGTGCGTCCGCATGCGTCACCGCCACCCAGGACAGCGCTTCGTGGCCCCATAGGGAGCTCCACCGAAGGCTCCAGTGGCAGGGTCTGCATGCGTCACCGCCGCCCATTGCGGCACACTCCTCACACGGTTCGTGGCCCCATAGGGAGCTCCACCGAAGGCCCCAGTGGGTGCGTCCGCATGCGTCACCGCCACCCAGGACATCGTTTCGTGGCCCCATAGGGAGCTCCACCGAAGGCTCCAGTGGCAGGGTCCGCATGCGCCACCGCCACTCATTACAGCACATCCCTCGCACGGTTCGTGGCCCCATAGGAAGCTCCACCGAAGGCCCCAGTGGGTGCGTCCGCGTGCGTCACCGCCACCCAGTACAGCGTTTCGTGGCCCCCCAACGAAGGCTCCAGTGGCAGGGTCCGCATGCGTCACCGCCACCCATTACAGCACACACCTCACACGGATCGTGGCCCCATAGGGAGCTCCACCGAAGGCCCCAGTGGGTGCGCCCGCATGCGTCACCGCCACCCAGGACAGCGCTTCGTGGCCCCATAGGGAGCTCCACCGAAGGCTCCAGTGGCAGGGTCTGCATGCGTCACCGTCGCCCATTGCGGCACACTCCTCGCACGGTTCGTGGCCCCATAGGGAGCTCCACCGAAGGCCCCAGTGGGTGCGTCCGCATGCGTCACCGCCACCCAGGACAGCGCTTCGTGGCCCCATAGGGAGCTCCACCGAAGGCTCCAGTGGCAGGGTCCGCATGCGTCACCGCCACACATTACGGCACACCCCTCACACCGATCGTGGCTCCATAGGGAACCACACCGAAGGCACCAGTGGGTGCGTCCGCATGCGCCACCGCCACCCAGGACAGCGTTTCGTGGCCCCATAGGGGGCTCCACCGAAGTCCCAGTGGCAGGGTCAGCATGCGCGACCGCCACCCATTACGGCGCAACCCTCACACGGTTCGTGGCCTCATAGGGCGTTCCACCGAAGGCCCCAGTGAGTACGTCCGCATGTGTCACCGCCACCCAGGACATCGTTTCGTGGCCCCATAGGGAGCTCCACCGAAGGCTCCAGCGGCAGGGTCCGCATGCGTCACCGCCACCCATTACGGCACACCCCTCACACCGATCGTGGCTCCATAGGGGACTCCACCGAAGGCACCAGTGGGTGCGTCCGCATGCGCCACCGCCACCCAGGACTGCGTTTCGTGGCCCCATAGGGAGCTCCACCGAAGGTTCCAGTGGCAGGGCCACGGCACACCCCTCACACGGTTCGTGGCCCCATAGGGCGCTCCACCGAATGCCCCAGTGGGTGCGTCCGCATGCGTCACCGCCATCCAGGGATGCGTTTCGTGACCCCATAGGGAGCTCCACAGAAGGGTCCAGTGGCAGGGTCCGCATGCGTCACCGCCACCCATTGCGGAACACCCCTCATACGGTTCGTGGCCCCATAAGGAGCCCCACCGAAGGCCCCAGTGGGTGCGTCCGCATGCGTCACCGCCACCTAGGACAGCGTTTCGTGGCCCCATCGGGAGCTCCACCGAAGGCTCCAGTGGCAGGGTCCGCATGCGTCACCGCCACCCATTACGGCACACCCCTCACACGGTTCGTGGCCCCATAGGGAGCTCTACCGAAGGCCCCAGTGGGTGCGTCCGCATGCGTCACCGCCACCCAGGACAGCGCTTCGTGGCCCCATAGGGAACTCCACCGAAGGCTCCAGTGGCAGGGTCCGCATGCGTCCGTGCCAGCGATTTCGGCGCACCCCTCGCACGCTTCGTGGCCCCATAAGGAGCTCCACCGAAAGCGGTACCCACAATGCTGCACTCGCAGCTGCATATGGTTGGGTCTTTCGTCAGGCAACTTGGCCTCTTCTGGCCTTCCTGGGGGCCCTCTTGGAGGCCTCTTGGGCCGTCTTGGGCTAGCCTAGAGCCAACTTCGGCCATCTTGGTGGGCTGCTGGCCCTTCTGACGCCGTCGGAAGCCGTTTTGGCTGCCTCTATGAGCCGACTTGGGGCTTTCTTGGGGTGCCCCAGGGCCGTCTTAGAGGCCATCTTGGGCGTCTTGGAGGCCTCTTGGCCCGTCTTGGGGGCCCTCTTGGGGGCGTCTTGGGGGCCTCTTGGGCGGTCATGGGGCCATCTTGGAGGCCTCTTGGCGCTGTGGGGGCGATCTTTGGGGCCTCTTGGGCCGTCTTGAGCCGTCGGAAGGCCGAAAAGACGCAAATGCCAAGATCCTTCAACACCCTAAGGAAAATCAATGATTTTGGCCTCTTCGAGCCCTCCTTGAGGACCTCTTGGAGGCCTCTTGGGTCGTCTTGGGCCGTCTTGGAGGCCTCTTGGGCGAACGTGAAGGTATCTTGGACTCTCTTGGGCCGTCTCGGAGGCCGTCTTGGACCATCTTGGGCGGACTTGGAGGCCATCTTGGACCATCTTGGAGGCTATCTTGGGCCAACGTGGCCATCTTGGAACCCATCTTGGGCCATCTTGAGCGAAAAATTTGGGAATCGAGCTCCTTTCCGGGTGGCTGGCGGGACGCGCCAGAGCCCCAGGGGGAGTTCTTTTGGAAAAGAACCAAAACCAAAACCGAGAGGGTTCAGCACGCCGGGCACCCCTGTGGCAAGCCAACAGGGGGCGGCGGATCTAAGACGCCTACGGCGAATCACCGCCGCCCCCTGCCTTTGTGGAAGCGCCTATGTGGCCGAACGTTGAGGCCAGACTTGCCAAGCCATCGGACCATGTGTTCCCCGAATCGGTTTGGAAAGCCTTCGGGGAACACGTGGGCGTCTTGAAGGTCATCTTGGCAGCCTGGAAGCCATTTTGACCCTTTCGGGCCTTCTTGGAGGACGTCTTGGAGGGCTCTTGGGCCGTCTTGGAGGCCATCTTGAGCGTCTTGGAGGCCTCTTCGGCTGTCTTGGGGGCCTCCTGGGGCCGTCTTGGGCCTCTTGGGCGATCTTTGGGGGCACTTGGGCCGTCTCGGGCCGTCGGAAGGCCGACAGAAAGCAAATGCCACAATCCTTCAAAAACTCATAGGGAAATCAATGATTTTGGCCTTTCCGGGCCTTCCTGGAGGCCCTCTTGGAGGCCTCTTGGGCCGTCTTGGGACATCTTAGTGCCATCTTCGGCCGTCTTGGTGGGCCCCTGGCCCGTCCGACGCCGTCGGAAGACGTTTGGGGGGCCTGTCTGGGCCGACTTGGGGCCCTCTTGGAATGCTCCAGGGCCGTCTTGGAGGCCATCTTGGGCGTCTTAAAAGCCTCCTGGGCCGTCTTGGGGGCCTCTTGGGGCCGTCTTGGGGTCCTCTTCGGCCGTTCTGGCGCCATCTTGGAGGCCGCT
>CAUYUJ010021791.1:67500-77500 GCA_963575745.1 Prorocentrum cordatum | reverse complement strand
CACGCTGTCATCCCCGCCGTGGCCGCTGCCGGCCCTGGGACTGCCGCAGGCCCGCCAGCAGGCCCGCCGGCCGCCCCGGTCGCCGCAGACGGGGCCGCGGGCCTTGCGGCCGCCCGGGCTGGCTGGCCCTGGGCCCGCCGCAGGTCCCTCCGGGGCCGCTCGCCCTGCTGCCGACGGAGCCCCTCCTGCAGTGGGGGCCCCCGCCCCTGGGGCCGCCGTCGGCGCTGGCGCCGCCGCCAGCCATGGAGGCCTTCATGCCGCGCTCGCCGCCGGCCTGGGCCCCGCGCAGGCCGGCGCTGGCGACGACTTCCGCGCCCTGCCTGTCGCCTACGACATGGAGGAAAACGTCACCAGGAGTTTTGCGACGCTGTCAAGGAGGTGCGCCAGCAGAGCTGGCCTGACTGGATCGTGCTCGGCCCGTGCGCTGTTCTCTGGTGCGCAAGCTTTCTGCTGGAGGACGGCGGCTCAGCGGTGGGGCACCACATCGCCTTCCGCTCCGCGTGCCGCCTCGGGCTCGACGACCCAGCCATGCTGCCCCACTCGGAGCCGTCCAAGGTCTTTCAGACCGCGATGTGCTACCTTCAGCTGGACGTCAGCAGTGCCGCCTCGATGGAGCTCATCTGCCGCCAGTTCCAGCTCTGCGAGGAGAAGCTCAAGGATCGCATCTTGGGCACGACAGGGTCAGGGCTCCAGGTGCACGACGAGAGCTGGTCCTTCACGGGCCTCCAGAACACCAGGAGCATCATGGTGTGTCCCGCTCTTTCCAAGTGGGTCGCCGAGCAGGTGGCGGCCGAGATTGCAGTGCATAAGGAACGCCGCAAGGCAAGGGAGGAACGGGCGCTCGCCAAGCCGCCGCCGCCTCACCGGCGTCGCGGCGACAACGGCGGGCAGGGCTGACTGCTTGGCCATCCCGACAGATCACGGCTGCTGCCTGCGCCTTGGCCGCGCGCAGGAGCTCGCAACACAGGCCAATCGCTCCTGGTCGATGTCGGCCAGTCGTCAGCGAGACATTTTCCCTCTCTCCTTGCTCGAGGTGCCCGCCCAGCTTCCAGGCGGCTCGCGAGCAGTTCAGCGACGTCGGCAGCGGCTTCAGCATAGCGCGGAGCTGGCGAACGACGCGATTTCATCCCTCAACACGCTTGCTGGCGGCTCGCCTTGCGGGCTCGCCCAGAACGACTCTACGGCCCAGGCGCTCGCCAAGGAGCACATCACGGTCAAGTGCTTTGCTCTGGGCCCCCCGCCCCGAGACGTCAGTGCCCGCGGGGCCTTCGCGAGCTCTGTGGGAACGCCATCACCTATGGCGGCTCCTCCCCAGTCGTGCCTTGCAACAAGGACCTCGTTTCCTGGCCCGAGACGGGCGCCGCGCCAGTCTTCCTGACCGCCGCGCTCGCCCCGGAGCACCACACATGGTTGAGGGATCTATTGGCCAACTCGCGTCGTAGCACCGACGACGCCGACCGCCTTCGCAAGGAGCTGGGATTGGTGGGCCCATACTCCGACCCTGCCTTCCGCACCTCCTCGCACTACTCGGGCTTCGTCAAGCAGCTGTACTCCCGCGGCATGGTGCGGTTCGCCGCCGCCTCGGGTCGGCCGCCGTCTCTTGGGGTGTTCATGGTGGCCAAGAAGAGCGGCGCCCAGCGGATCATCTTCGACGCGCGATGGGCGAACCTACGCTTCGCGCCGCCGCCTCGCACGCAGCTGCCCGCGGCGGCGGCTTTCAGCCGGCTCGAGACGGCCGAGTGCGACGTCTGTTATTTCTACGCGGGCGACATCCAGAGAGCATTCTACGCCATCGCGATCCCTGACGAGCTGGGCGATGCCTTCAGACTGTCCATGGTGCGAGCCGAAGCCGTGGGCTGTCCGCCCGTCAACGGCCGCTCGACGCGGCCCGGCGACTGGCTCACGCCGCCCCTCGCCGCCCCCCCGATGGGCTGGAGCTGGGCCCTTCACCTTTGCCAGCTCGTGGTCGAGGAGGGCGTCCGACGAGGGGGCCTACCAGGCGAGCGGCTCGTCAGCGACAGGGCCGCTGCCGTGCCCCTGGCGCCGCAGTCACCTCAGGGCGCCGCCTACGTGGACAACTTCCTGGTGATGGGCGGGCCCCAGCAGGCCGTTGCTCCCACTGGCCGGCGCGTGGCCAGCTCCTTCGTAGTTCGCGAGGAGACGGGCGTCTCGGCGCAGGTGCAATTCGTGGGGCTCGAGTTGGACGGCGTCAACCACACGGTCCGCGCGTCGCGCAAGCGGGTTTGGCGCCTGAAGGCCGCCCTGGCCGAGCTCTTGGCCAAGGGGCGGTGCAGCGGAGACGTCATGGAGATCCTGATCGGCCGCTTGACCTGGGTCATGCTGATCCAGCGCTGCTCGCTGTCCGCGCTGTCTGCCGTCTACGCCTTCGCGTGGCGCGGCAAGGGGCGCCTGGTGGAGCTGTGGCCCTCGGTTCGGAGCGAGCTGATCGCGGTCATGGGCTTGCTTCCGCTGCTGGTCGTGGACGCCGGGCGCGGCTGCTGGCATCGAGTGCGGCTCAGCCGCCCAGGACGACGCGATCGGCTTCACCGCTGGGCTGCTCCAGGCGCACGCGGAGGCGGGCTCCTTCGACCCGGTCGACGCCGAGTTCATGCAGCCCGACCACTGGCAGGTGGTTCAGAGCTTCCAATGGGGGGCCGATGCTAACATCCTCCGTCTCGAGGGGCTGGCTCTGTCCTCGGCTCTTCGGCACTTGCTTCGTAGCCGGGCTGCTTTCGGCCGTCGGCTGCTCATCTTCGTCGACAATCTCGGCTTCGCTCTTGCAGTTGGCAAGGGGCGGTCCGGGGCCTTCCAGATCCCTGGCCCGCGGGGTCCGGCCCTCGGCCCGATGGGCCCCCTCAGAGCGCAACCCGTCGGACTACCCCTCGCGAGGCCGCCTCTACGTCAAGCGCGTGGCCGAGCCGGAGACCGTCTGCCCTGCTGCTGGTGCTGTGGCTGCTGATGCCGTTCCCAGCGCGCTGCTTGCCATCCCCCCGTTCCCCGCCTTCGGCGAGAACGGGGCCCTGCATGGTGCGGGCGCTGGTGCCAGATGCCTCCGCGTGGCAGGCGGGGCAGTCGCGGGTGCCGAGCATGGCGCAGGCGGCCGCTCGTCGACGCTGCCTGCCGCTGCCGCCGCCGCCCTTCGCCCTCTCGACCCTGACCGAGTTGCCTTGCCTGGAGGGGCGGTCAGTGGCGCCGGCGACCTACAAGGACTACCGCCACCGAGCTTTGGCCTTGCTCAACTGGGCGACCTTGGTCGGCCTGGGCTGGCAGGACCACAAGCAGCTGGGCGTCTGCCTGGTTCTCTTCCGGGACAAGCTGTTCTTCGAGGGCTTCACGGGCGTCGACGCCAGCATGGGATTTCTCCTCCACCAGGGCTTGGTGGAGCTTGCGGTGGCGGCCCTCGTCTCCTTCGTGGCGTGCCTTCGGCCCGGCGAGTGCGACTCGCTCGCGTCGCTCCAGCTGGTCGCCCCCGTCGAGGCGGCCGGAGGGGCCGCCGACGTCTGGGGCCTGCTGCTGGCGCCCGTGTGGATGGGGGCTCCAGGCATGACGAACACATGGGGCGACGCTGTGCTCCTGGACTCGCTGGCGCTCCTGCACCCTTGTCTCCAGGTTTGGAAGTCCCGCGCTCGGGCGCCGTCGGCCCGCATCTGGCTGTTCTCTCAGAGCGACCTGGCGGCGCGGCTGGCGGAGGCGGCGGCCGAGCTCCAGTCGACGGACCCGGGGGTCACGGAGTGCGGGCCCCGCCAAGGAGGTGCGTCCCACGTCCTCCCCCATCACCTCCGTTCGCCGCTAGAGGTGAAGCTCCGGGGCTGGGCGTCAGACTCAACGCTGAAGCGCTATCCGAAGCAGACGCATGTGATCTCCGAGCTCGCCCGAGTTCCCTCGCAGGTGGTGAACTATGGCGACCGCGTCTCGGCGCTGCTCGGCGACATGTTCGTCGGAACGGCCAGGCCTCTGGCGCCCCCCGCTCGGGCGCAGGCCTCGCCGGCGGCCCGGGCGCAGCGCCGCTGAGTGACCGCCTTGCGACGCCCCGCCTGCGCCCGTTGCTCCGCGCGGCGATGGCCGCAGCCAGTCGCAATCGTAAGCAGATTTTCCTTGAGCTCTTTGCGGGAACCGAGGGGCTCAGCCGAGGGGTAAGAAATCTTGGCTACGGAGTGATCGGTGCTGCTTTCGTTTCGAGGCCTTGGTTCGACTTAGATCGCCCGGTCATCCGGCGCACCCTCCTCGGCTGGGTCTCTTCGGGAGTTGTCTTGGCCGTCTGGCTCGGCGCCCCGTGCAACAGCTGGTCGCAGGCTCGACGTGGCCCTCCCGACAGCAGCTGGTGCAGGATCCGCTCACCTACAGCTATCTGGGGTCTTCCAAATTTAGAAGGCCGCGCCGCTGCCGCGGTCGCTCGAGGAAATAGCCAGCTGCTCTTTCTTTGACAGTCATTCGGGCCTGCGTTCGCCGGGGGATTCCCGCCTTCCTCGGGAACCCCGCCTCCTCCTAACGTTTGTAACCGCTCTGGGACACTCTTCTTTTGCACGCGACGGAGCCCATTGGCACGCAGTCACAGAACCCGAATGCCGCCACACACAGGGTTCATGAATCCTCTGGTGTGCGCCTGCCGCACCGACCAGCCTGCCGGCCCCCTCTTCGACCAGCTCACCGACTCCCGCACCGACCGGATCGCGGCCTGCGGCACCGACCAGCATGCCGGCTCCCTCCTCGACCAGCTCACCGACTCCGGTGCCGACCAGCTCGCCGATTCCCGCGCCGACCAGGTCACCGACTCCTGCATCGCCCAGCCGACTCCGAGCCGACCAGATCGCGTTCTGCCGCGCCGAGCAGCTTGCCAGCGCCTTCACCGCCCAGCTCACCGACTCCCGCGCCGACCAGATCACGGCCTGCCGCACAGACCAGCGTGCCCGTTGCCTCATCGACCAGCTCATCGTCTCCCGCACCGACCAGATCGCGGCCTGCCGCACCGACCAGCCTGCCGGCCCCCTCGTCTACCAGCTCACCGACTCCGGCGCAAACGCGACATGGAGCACGGGAGCTCCTCAACACATGATGCATGCTCCTGACTTTGGCATTGGTGTGGTCTCGGATCTTGGTTATAATTCCCAAACCACATTCGGCGCAGACATTGGCTTCGACCACGGCGACTCCGACCACCACGTGCACAAGCAGCTCGAGCGCTACCTCGGTGCAGACCACCCACCTGGAGGCCATAGACTTCGACGGCGACCCCGTACGGACCGAGCACGGCCTTGCACGGGCGCGGTACTTCCCCGCCTGCGATGGGGCCGGCAGGAGGGGAAAGAATGGCCACATTTTGTTGGAACGTTTGCCGCTTTAGCAACCATTGTGGGGCATATTCCTTTGTATATGTGGCGAAGCCCATTGGCACGCCCTCACAAAACCCGAATGCCGCCACACATAAGGTTAATAAATCCTCTGGTGTGCGCCCGCCGTGCCCAGAGTGACGAGGCAGGCGCGAACGCAACATGCACCGCTGGAATTCCTAAACCACCTGTTGCACGTTCTGGACTTTGACAGTGGTGTGCTCTCGGCTTCTGGTTGCATCTGCAAACCACCTTCGGCGCAGACATCGGCGTCGACCACAGCGACTCCGACCACCACGTGCTCAACCAACTCAACGATCTTCGCGGATTTTTACTGCAATATGTTACACATGTGGGCAGCAATTGCATTCGTGGATTCTGCAGCCTCGTCTTCGCCGACCCCGGCTCCCATTTCCGACTCCGGCTTCCGCGTGCATCTCTCCGACTCCCAGTTCAAGCCGCACTTCCGACGTCAGCTACAGTTCAGATCCAACGGTGAGTCCCGACTTGGGCCGGGCCAGCACGAATCGGTACAAACGTGAGACCTTTTCCTGGCCAGGTTGTGGCTCTATACTTGCGCCGTGGCCGCAACCTGTGGGGCAAATCCTGCCCCCCTCATCATTTCAGGACCACAAACATGTCACAGAGGCTGTGCGCGCGAGGGAGGAGGGGGAGGACGAGCACGTGACCGGGGCCATGGTGAGCGCTGTCATCGTCATGGGGATTCTCATCCGGCTGCTTTTCTGAACCTGGAGGCCGCCACACACGTCCACCTTGTTCGGCGAGGACGCCGCGGCTTTCCTGGACTCTCATTACATTTGCATCGGCGTCCTTGCCGGCTCCCTCACCGCCCCGCCCACCGACTTCCACACCGACCAGATCGCGGCCTGCCGCGCCGACCAGCGTGCCCGCTCCCTCATCGACCAGCCCATCGACTCCCACACCAACCAGTTCGCGGCCTACCGCACCGATCAGCCTGCCGGCCCCCTCATCGACCAGCTCGCCGACTCCCGCGCCGACTGGATCGCGGCCTGCCGCGCCGACCAGATTGCGGGCTCCCTCCTCGACCAGCTCACCGACTCCGGTGCCGACCAGCTTGCCGACTCCCGCGCCGACCAGCTTACCTACTCCTGCATCGACCAGCCGACGCCCGCGCCGACCAGTTCGCGGCCTGCCACACGAAGCAGCTTGCCGGCTGTCTCATCAACCAGCTCTCCCACACCCGCGCCGACCAGATCGCAGCCTGCCGCGCCGACCACGTTGTCTGCTCCCTCATCGGCCAGTTGACCCGCTCACCGACTCCGGCGCCGAGGGGAAAAATAGCCACACTTTGTTGCGGCGGGTTTCGCGTTTGTAACCCCTCTGGGACATTGTTCTTTTGCACGCGACGGATCCCACTGGCACGCAGTCACAGAACCCGAATGCCGCCACACACAGGGTTAATATATCCTCTGGTGTGCGCCTGCCGCACCGACCAGCCCGCCGGCCCCCTCGTCGACCAGCTCACCGATTCCCGCACCGACCGGACCGCGGCCTGCGGCACCGACCAGCATACCGGTTCCCTCCTCGACCAGCTCACCGACTCCGGTGCCGACCAGCTCGCCGACTCCCGCGCCGACCAGCTTACCGACTCCTGCATCGACCAGCCGACGCCCGCGCCGACCAGTTCGCGGCCTGCCGCACGGAGCAGCTTGCCGGCCGTCTCATCGTCCAGGTCTCCGACTCCAGCTCTCCGACTCCCGCGCCGACCAGATCGCGGCCTGCCGCACCGACCACGTGGTCTGCTCCCTCATCGGCCAGTTCGCCCGCTCACCGACTCCGGCGCCGACCAGATCGCGACCTGCCGCACCGACCAACTTTCCGGCAGCCTCATCGATCAGCTCTCCGACTCCGGTGCCGACCAGATCGCGGCCTGCCGCACCGGCTAGCTTGCGGGCTCCCTCATCGACCTGCTCACCGACTCCCGCTCTGACCAGATCGCGGTCTGCCGCTCCGATCAGCCTTTCCTCCTCCTCGTCCTTCTCCTCCTTCTGTGCTCTGCATGCGTTTTCTGATGAATTGGTGGTCTTCGGGCTGCCGTGTGCATGGGCCAGGCCCCTTTACAGCCGCCAGCGGCCGACCCCAACCATTGCGCTGGGCTTGCCCGCCCGCCGCCTAGGGGGGTCCATGCGTGGCGCGATGCCGCCACGCAGTGCCACCAGATATAGCCTTCACTTGTCCTGACTTTCGTGCTGTATGCTGTGGGTGTGCTCGGTCGCCCTTCGCCTCCTTTTCGCCCCCCTCTTCCTTCCTTTCCCTCTTTCGGCTCCTTCCTCCTCTTTTCCCCTGCTTTGTTTTTGTCCTGCCCGCGTGGGACCATCGTGCGTGTGCCGCAGGCAATGCCTTGTAGGTATACGCACGCGCGGGCTCCCCCTCATCGAACGCTCGTGTGGGACAATGTTGCGGGTGTCTCCGGCGAAGTCTGGGGTCGCTGACGCATGCACGAGCTGTGCACACCCTTTGCTTGTTCCTGCCTTTTCCTCCTCCTCCTCCTCCTTTTCACTCTGGCGTTTTCCTCGCTAGCTTGCCAGACGCTTCTCCGCTGCACGTGGTGGCGCAGCCTCGCTGTGGTGATCCGCAGTGCTCCGGAATCGTGGTGTCATCGTCGCCTGGCGAGGGAGGGGAAACAAAAAAGAAAAAATCCTCGAGAACCCCGCCTCCTCCTACCTCTGGTCCGCTCCCCCGCTCGTCAGACTCTCCTCTCTTCCTTTGTCTCAGAGCCTCGTTTTTGAACCCGTTGGCGAAAACGAACTGGGGTCCAAGCCTGGGGTAGCGGTTTCAGAATCACGCTGCCTAGTTTGTGCAATTCTCGTGGGGGCCGCTGCGTTCATTCTGGCAAGCATCACATTGTCCTCACGGGCCGTGACCCTGCTTCGGGCAAGCTTTGGACCCAGGTTGCCCAAAGTTACCCTCGTCGGATGGCCTCGACTTTCGCTGCTGCTATAATGAACTGTGTTCAAAGACAACATTTAGCACGCTTGCAGCAGCTTATAATATTCTAACAGTTTGACGGCCATTTTGGCCAAAAGCCTTCCTGGGACTTGGGTCCCTTCCTTCCCCTCCGCTCCTGGTCGGTGGTGGTGTTCCCCTTCCTGCTCCTTCACCTCCTCCACTGCCGGCTGATCTTTGGCGCGAGCCGGTCCATCGTCGTGTGCAGTCTGCCTGGCCTGCGAACACAACATCGATCTCTGGCTTGGGTGGAGCGCTGGATGGTCGTTCTCCGAATTTTAATCCAGAAGCGTAATGAGAGCCGCCAGATGCGTTCGCCCACAGGCTTTCACATTGCATCAGCTCCATAGCCATTTTCTCTCGCCCGCCCTCCCTTCCCTTCCTTCCCCTCCGCTCCTGGTCGGTGGTGGTGTTCCCCTTCCTGCTCCTTCCCCTCCTCCACTGCCGGCTGATCTTTGGCACGAGCCTGTCCATCGTCGTGTGCAGTCTGCCTGGCCTGCGAACACAAAATAGATCTCTGGCTTGCGTGGAGCGCTGGATGATAATGATGATGATGAAGATGATGATGCTGCTGCTGCTGATGATGATGATGATGATGATGATGATGATGATGATGCTGACGCTCATGCTGCTGATGATGGTTATGCTGCTGATGCTGATGACGACGCTGCTGGTGATGGTGATGCTGCTGATGATGATGCAGCTGTTGATGATGTTGATCATCATGATCATTCTGACGATTATGATGCTGATGCTCATGAGGATGATGTTGCTGCTGATGACGATGATGCGGCTGATGCCGACGATGCAGTTGATGATGATGATGATGATGATGCTGATGATGATGATACTGATAAGGACGATGCTGATGCTCATGGTGCAACTGGTGATGATGATGATGCTGATACTGATGCTGATGCTAATGCTGCGGGTGCTGATGATTATGCTGCTGCTGATGATGACGATGATGCAGATGATGATGCTGCTGATGATGATAGTAATGCCGATGGTGATGATGATGTTACCGTTGATGCTGACATTGATGCCGATTGTGGCGCTGCTGATGGTGATGAGGATGATGATGAAGAAGATGCTGCTGATTATGAGTATGGTGATGCTGATGGTTGTGATGTTGATGCTGAGGGTCCTGGTGATGATGATGATGGTGATGATGAGGATGATGATGCTGATGATGACGTTGCTGATGATGATGACGACGATGATGATGGTCATGCTGATGCTGATTATGATGGTGGTGTTGCCGATGGTGATGAGGAGGAGGATTATGAAGAGGAGGAGGAGGATGGGGAGGATGATGATGATGATGACGATGATGATGATGCTGATGCGGTTGACGAGGGTGATGGTGCGGAGGGTGATGATGAGTATGATGATGCTGATGATGGTGAGGGTGATGCTGGGGATCCTGGTGATGACAATGAGGATGATGATGGAGATGCTGATTGCAATGGTGATGCTGGTTATGGTGATACTGGTGATGTTGATAATGATGATGTTGGTGCTGTTGACGTTGATGCTGCTGATGATGCTGCTCATGGTGCTGTTGCCGATGATTCTGATAATGGTGATGGTGGTGGTGATGCTGCAGTTGCTGCTGCTGGTAATTGTGGTGATGTTGATGGTGCTCAGGATGAGGATGAGCATGAAGATGATGATGCTGATTG
>CAUYUJ010021791.1:45000-65000 GCA_963575745.1 Prorocentrum cordatum | reverse complement strand
CTGCTGAGGGCAGGGCGGGCGGCGCTTCTCGACGTCGGCTGCCGCCTGGTCGCCCGCGCCGCTGGCGGCGTTGCCGTCGTCTGCCTCGCCCACGGGGCTGCATAGAGTCGAACATCTACAGTGGAAACCAGTGCCAAGAAACACCCTGCTTGCCTCTGGGGTGCCCTGGGTTTCTTGGGCTTCGGTGGTCTTGCTGTGGAAAGCGTGACGCTCCCACGCCAAAAGTCAATGGACGTCCTAGGGTCTCAGGGTTGGGTTCCTCGTGGAAGGTTTCTTGTGGTCGCGCTCCTACTGTAGAGGGGGTTAGTCTTGGGGCGATGCCTCGACCCCCAAGCGCCCATGGATCGCTGATGGGGTCCGAGAGGCCCACCCCGCCCAGAAGCGTGGGGGTTGGTTAGACATCGGGGGCCTGTCGCCGATCTTTCCTCGATCCGTCGCCGATTCCAGGTACGTAGATGTGTTCCCTCCTGGGCAGGTCCCCTCTCACGTTGACCCTCATGACGTTTTTTCAGGGTTTTCTTCGTCCTGAGGCCGTTTTCGGGCCCCGGGGATCGCTAAGTATCAACTCGGGTTGAAAACCCGGCCGCTGGGAAGGGAAAAGATCGACAGGTATGGGGCCCTGAGATTCTAACATGTGGAGGCTGGTGAGGAGGAGGAGGATGAGGAGGAGGAGGGAATCTCGGCAGGTTTTCGGCCGTTTTCTGTTCCTAGAGGAAGAGGAGGTGGATGATTGGCGGCGCCACCGCCTTGTGCGCGCCGACTGGAGGAGGAAGACGGAACTCCTGACTGTCTTTGGTCGTTAGCGGCCTTCATGGGCCCATGCTGGGCCCCAGGGCTAGCAGAAGCGACTCAAGGTGGAAAGTCGGTCGCCAGACAGGTGTCCAGGTTTTTTTCGGGGAGCCACGTTGTGAAACAAATCACGGCGTCGGATGTGTACGGAGTCTACGGAGCAGGTGGAGGCGGAAGGAACGGAGGATCTATCAGGCCATCTTCTATCTGTTGAGCCCGCGTTGTGATAAGTTTTGCGCGGCGAGGAGCTGGTGGAGAGAGTGAAGGGCTGGGTTGCTGGGCTGGGGATATGCGTTGTGCCTGGGCATGTCGATGTAAAACCTCGTCAGTCAATCCGAGTTTCAGATGCTCTTCGGTCCCTACCCCGAATGTAGCTGTACGCTAGACGATAACGCCACTTCATGAATAAGTTTCAGCAGCAACCGATCAATGCTGACGTCAGCGCTGCGTTCGCGAGTGGCCCATCTTGTGTATAGCCGGTTCCCACGATGCTCTGCGAAGCACTGTTGGCCCTTTTGGTGTATGAACGTAGAGATGCGCAGCTGCAGATATTATACCGCGACGCGGAGCTACGATCTCGGGTAGCTATCCCATCTTGGCTGACCTCCTTACCGTGATCGTATCGGCTCCTTGTCCTATCATATCCTCAGCCCCTCTGATGATTTTTTGCACTGGATCCTCTGCGATTTCACACCCTCCCTTTTCTCCCAGCTCTCTCTCTTTCTATATATATATCTCTCTCTCTATCTCTCTCTCTCTCTCTCTCTCTCCCTCACTCTCTCCTTTTCTCCCACTGATCTCCGCGTCTTCTGCTTCTCGCGCGCTCCCTCCCTCTCCAACGGGAGCAGATGGGTGCAGGAGGGGGAAGGAGGTGGAGTTCGAGGGGAAGTTTGAGGTTTGATGATGATGATGGTGCTGCTGCTGCTGACGATGATGATGGTGGTGGTGGTGCTGATGATGATGATGGTGGTGGTGGTGGTGGTGGTGGGGTGGTGGTGATGGTGATGGTGATGAGGAAGAGGCGGATGTCTGGGATGAGGGGGGATCACATGGGGGAGCTGGAGTTCAAGGAGGATGATGAGAACGAGGAGGATTACCCTGGGCTCCCCAGACCTCCGACTTCGCGATTGCTTCACGACGCGGGCCGCAGACTTCTCGGCCCCGACCCCCGGGGCTGGCTCCTCGTGGCGGGTCGTTCATTGGATGGATCGACGGGGCCGGAGCCCAACGCTGGCCTCTGGAGGCCGACATCGTCGGGAAGCCTGCCATCCTGATTTGATCAAGACGTCCCGAAGTGAAGCGAAGGGGGTCCCCCCCTCCTCTGCGGCACGGATGCTTTTCGCCGGGGTTCGCTTTCGCCGGGCTTCGTTTCGCCGGGCTTCGTTCCGCCGGGGCTGGCTTTCGCCGGGGCTGGCTTTCGCCGGGGCTTGGCTTTCGCTGGGGTTGGCTTTCTCCGGGGCTTGGCTTTCGCCAGGGCTGGCGAAACGAACGGGGCGAAACGCACCGGGCGAAAGCCAACCCGGGCGAAAAACATCTACGCCCTCCTCTGCACCCCCCCCCGCCCTGTCTCCGCCCACGGGGGCCCGCCCTGCCCCAGGCGGCGGTGTGCGAAATTCGCCAGCGTGGCGGCCGGCCAGGATCCCCCCTTTTTCCTTGCCGTGTTCTGCCCGCCAGCACGCCCGAGGAGGGGCCTGTGGGAGGTGCGGAGGGCCCGGGGGACGGAAGGTCAGAGCGCCGAGTGATCAAGGGCAGCGCGCGGTCCAGGGACAATTGCCTGTTCGTGCCAGGTTTTTGCCGGATGGCGCCTTCCCCCAGTTTCTCCCGATCCGCTTCTGCCGAGGGTGCGTGTACTTTCTCCCGCATCATCCTGGCGCAGGAGTTATGCCGTATCACCCCGTGAAGGGTTTTCTCCGACCGCACGTGACGGACGCCAAACAGGGCCCTATACATTTACTAGCACCATGCCAATGTTGGATCATCGGGTTGCCCACGAAAGATCAGAAGTCCCGAAACGGTGCAGTGACCACACTGTCGGCTGAGTCAGTGGGGATCCTGGGTGAGCGCGCGGTTTTGGGACTCGGGTCGTTCTCCGCGCTCGTCTGGGGCGACTGGGGCCTCCGATGTCCCAAAACCGTTCGGTGGCGGACCGTGGATGTCGAAGCCACGCACCAGTTTTTGGGAGCCCCAAGAGTCAGTGGGAACGTTACAGGGGTAGGCCCAGGGGGGATGCATCGGCCCCCAATCGCCCACTGATCGCCCATAGGGGCCCGATAGCCCACCCCGCCAAGGCCCGTGCGGATTCGCTATCGGGGGCCCACCGCCGATCTATCGGCGATGTGTCGCCGATTCATGCTCGACGTCCCCCCCCCCCCTGAGCTGGTCCCCCCCCCCCTGCCGGTGCCCCTTGTAGAAGAAGGATGGCGAACGAACACACACATACCCATAGGGGGGACGGGGAGAGCTCTGGGTGCGTGTTGTCGGATGGGGGTCTCCGCTCGAACGGGAACCACCCTTGGGGTCCGACAGTCCGCACCACTACACATAGCCAGTCCTCCTCCCTCCGACTCCCCTTGTGGGTACGGGTGCGTGTTGTTCGTTCGTCAAAGGAGGAGAGGGGGGGAGGCGGGCTGGTCGTGCAGCGGCAGCCGCCGGCGTGATCTTGGGGCCCCATTTAGGTCTCTAGGAGGCCTAGGCATCTTGTGGCACTCGTCGGCCGATTCGGAGCCTCGTGGCCCGCCATGGGACCCTCTTGGGGTTCTCTTGGCCCCTCTCCGAGGGCCCTCTTCCCTCTCCGAGGGCCCTGGGGGTGCGTTGACGAGTTCGGCCCCCCCCCCCCGCTTTAATCGGACTTTGGATCCTGGGGGAGAGGGGAAGGGGGAGGGGATCCGCCAAATATCGCACACGCCTTGTCACCCCTGGCAGGCGGGTGTCGGCGGATTACTGGCATGTCTTTGTGCGTCCCATGATGTGTGCGTGTGTGTGTGTGTGTGTGTGGCAGCTGAGGGCGTTCTCCATCTCTCAAGCGGCTGTGGCGAGTCTTTCCCGCGGTCTTGCGTGTTCTCTCCCTGCCAGCTAAGCCTGGATGGCCGGTGCCAGTAGGTTGCATGCATCCTGAGCGATGCTGAGGGGCCGGCCGCAGCGTGCGTTTCGGTACACTTTTTCCGCCTCGTCGCCGCTCGCGAGGCCGCGATCGCCGAAACCAAGTGTGTGTGTGTGTGTGTGTGTGCGTGTGGTGGTCTCTGAGTGCTCTGGCGTGCTCAGACGCGTGCGCGCGATTTGCGTGCGTGCGCGTGCTCAGAGTTGCGTGCGTGCGTGCGTGCGTGCGTGCGTGCGTGCGTGCGTGCGTGCGTGCGTGCGTGCGTGTGTGTGTGTGTGTGTGTGTGTGTGTGTGTGTGTGTGTGTGTGTGTGTGTGTCGTGTGTGTGTGTGTGTGTGTGTGTGTGTGTGTGTGTGTGCGTGCGTGCGTGCGTGCGTGCGTGCGTGCGTGCGTGCGTGCGTGCGTGCGTGCGTACGTGCGCGTGTGTGTGTGTGGATATGTGTATATGTATGTGTGCGTGTGTGTACGTGTGTGTAAATGTATGAGTGCGTGTGTGTGTGTGTGGATGTATACGTGTGCGTGTGTGTGTGTGTGTGTGTGTGTGTGTAAATTTATGAGTACGCGTGTGTGTGTGTGTGTGTGTGTGTGTGTGTGTGTGTCTGGCGCGAGCGGGGCGGCCTCCTGGGAAGTCGGGGGGGCCTCTCGGAGGGCGGGGGGGGCTCCCTGCGGCCAGAGGGGGAGAGAGGGTGCCGACACCGCGGCCGTCTCGTGGGCGGCCCTCGCCGGGCTCGCCCCGGACTCCTGGTCGGAGCGCGCTCCCGCAGAGGTCCGGGGAGGCGTGGTGTCTTTTCTTGAGTCCTTCCACTGTGAGAAGGGCCTTGGAGTCTTCTCAGAAGGCTCTCAGAAGCCCGGAGGGCCTGATTCTCAGGCGTCCCCTGCCGGCTCAGAGTCTCCCAGGCCTGCCTAGAGAGCCGCCCCCCCCTCGCACCACCCCCTTGCGCGCGCCGCCAAGAGAAGGTGCTCGATGCTGTTGGGACTTCTGGACCCTCTCTGGTCTCAGGAGGCCCCAGAGGCCTTGCCTCGTCTGCTGCTTCGATCTTCTGTTTCTGCTCCTCCTTCCAGCTTGCCGCTCGGCGCATGAGCTATTGTTGGTGGCTGGCCACCCTCTCAGAGTCCTAAGCGGCATTCGTGAGGCTTCGCGTAGATGTCATTGCCATCGAAGGCTCCTCGACATTTGCTCGCTTGGTCATTTTCTTCTTCTTCTTCTTCTTCTTCGTCCTTCTTCTGCTTCGATGCGCCAGGCCCGCCGCGGGTTTCGCACAGGCTCCCCCCTGCCCTTGCCTCGCCAGCCATGCAGTTCCACAGGGGGGTCACCAACCGGGGAGGGGAGGGGTGCCACCAGCTCCTCCTGGAAGTTGAGCTCCCAGGGCCGAAGCTCGAGGAGGGCCTTGGACGTCTGGGGTCGTCCTGGGGAGGCCCCTGCGAGTGCGCCTGGGGGCCTACTGCTTCGAGGGGAGGGCGCGCCCTCGAGGGAGTGGCGACCCCCCCAGTGGTGCCCCACCCAGTGGCATCGCCCCATCCGTCCTGCCCCTGCCCCGCCCGCCCTGCGGCCGGCGGGGGCGTCGACGCAGGGGGCGGGCGGTCGGATGTGCGGCGGCATGGCCAGCACGAGCAGAACCATCGCTCCCCAGCTCTGCGGCGGGAGCGGCAAAGCCTGAGCCCCCGGGCTGCTGCAGCGGCCGGATGTTCTCCGGAAGCCCCCAAGGTCGGCCAGGTTGAACAAGCGGCAGGACACTAGACACGCACGATGAGACGTCTTGTGATAAGTCCCAGTTGCACTCTTGTCGTCGGGTCTTGAGCTTCCTGAGGTGTCCCGGGGCCTCTGCGAGCCCCCAGGGGCCATCGAGGGATAAGAACCGTCCGTACGGCACCTGTTGGCCAACCGATGTTATCCGTAAGGGCTTCGCACCCTACCGCCGGCCCCCTTGCTATCATAATGGTATATATCAGAGTCGCGTCGGTGCGTCTCGGCGCTGCCTTGGCGCATCTGGAAATTCATGCGGAGGCGGATCGGAATCATCAGCGCATATTGAGACGTTGGCGTTATCGAAGACGCCTACGGCGAATCACCGCCGCCCCCTGCCTTTTTGGAAGCGCCTATGTGGCCGAACGTTGAGGCCAGACCTGCCAAGCTATCGGACCATGTGTTCCCCGAATCGGTTTGGAAAGCCTTCGAGGAACACGTGGGCATCTTGAAGGTCATCTTGGCCGTCTGGAGGCCATTTTGACCCTTTCGGGCCTTCTTGGAGGACGTCTTGGAGGGCTCTTGGACCGTCTTGAAAGCCATCTTGAGCGTCTTGGAGACCTCTTGGGCCGTCTTGGGGGCCTCTTGGGGCTGTGTCTTGGGCCTCTTGGGCGATCTTTGGGGGCACTTGGGCCGTCCCTGGCCGTCGGAAGGCAGAACAAAAAGCAAATGCCACAATCCTTCGAAAAAAACAATGGCAAATCAATGATTTTGGCCTTTTCGGGCCTTCCTGGAGGCCCTCTTGGAGGCCTCTTGGGCCGTCTTGGGCCATCTTAGGGCCATGTTCGGCCGTCTTGGTGGGCTCCTGGTCCGTCTGACGCCGTCGGAAGCCGTTTGGGAGGCCTCTATGGGCCGACTTGGGGCCCTCTTGGAATGCTCTGGGGCCGCCTTGGAGGCCATCTTGGGCGTCTTAAAGGCCTCCTGTGCCGTCTTGGGGGCCTCTTGGGGCCGTCTTGGGGCCCTCTTGGGCCGTTCTGGGGCCATCTTGGAGGCCTCTTGGGCGATCTTTCGGCGATCTGTGGGGGCTCTTGGGCCGTCTCGGGCCGTCGGAAGGCCGAAAAGAAGGAAATGTCAAAATCCGTAAGAAACCTTAGGAACATCAAGGTTTTTGGCCTCTTCTGGCCTTCCTGGAGGCCCTCTTGGGGGCCTCTTGGGCCGTCTTGGGCCAGCTTCGAGCTAACTTCGGCCATCTTGGTGGGTTCCTGGCACGTCTGACGCTGTCGGGAGCCGTCTTGGGGGCCTTTCTGGGCCGATTGGGGGCCCTCTTGGGGCGCTTCGGGGCCGTCTTGGGGGCCATCTTGGGCGTCTTGCAGGCCATCTTGGGCGTGTTGGAGGCCTCTTGGGCCATCTTGGGGCCCTCTTGGGGCCGTCTTGGAGGCCACTTGGTCCGTCATGGGGCCCTCTTGGGGGCCTCTTGGGCGATCTTGGGGGCCTCTTGGGCCGTCTTGGGGCCCTCTTGGGGCCGTCTTGGAGGCCTCTTGGGCCGTCACGGGGCCCTCTAGGAGGCCTCTTAGGCGATCTTGGGGCGATCCTGTGGGTCTCTTGGGCCGTCTGGGGCCGTCGGAATGCCGAGCAGAAGCAAATGCCAAAATCCTCCAACAACCCATGGGAAATATATGATTTTGGCCTCTTCGGGCCTTCCTGGAGGACCTCTTGGAGGCCTCTTGGGCCGTCTTGGAGGCCTCTTGGGGGCCTCTTGGGCCGTCTTGGGCCATCTTCAGGCTATCTTAGGCCGTCTAGGGTACATCTTGGGCCGTCTTGGAGGCATCTTGGGGCCATCTGAGCTGTCTTGGAGGCCATCTTGGCCGTCTTAGAGGCCATCTTGGGGCCGTCTGGGGCAGGAAATCCGTTTGCAACCGGGTCTTCCGGGTGGCCGGCGGGACGCGCCGGAGCCCCAGGGGGAGTTCTTTTGGAAAAAGAACCAAAACCAGAACCGAGACGGTTTAGCACGCCAGGCACCCCTGCGATGAATCGACAGGGGGCGGCGGATAGAAGACGCCTACGGCGAATCACCGCCGCCCCCTGCCTTTGTGGAAGCGCCTATTGGCCGAACGTTGAGGCCAGACCTGCCAAGCTATCGGACCATGTGTGCCCCGAATCAGTTTGGAAAGCCTTCGGGGAACACGTGGGCATCTTGAAGGTCATCTTGGCCGTCTGGAGGCCATTTTGACCCTTTCTGGCCTTCTTGGAGGACGTCTTGGAGGGCTCTTGGACCGTCTTGGAGGCCATCTTGAGCATCTTGGAGACCTCTTGGGCCGTCTTGGGGGCCTCTTGGGGCCGTGTCTTGGGCCTCTTGGGCGATCTTTGGGGGCACTTGGGCCGTCCCGGGCCGTCGGAAGGCAGAAAAAATGCAAATGCCACAATCCTTCGAAAAAACAATGGGAAATCAATGATTTTGGCCTTTTCGGGCCTTCCTGGAGACCCTCTTGGAGGCCTCTTGGGCCGTCTTGGGCCATCTTAGGGACATGATCGGCCGTCTTGGTGGGCTCCTGGTCCGTCTGACGCCGTCGGAAGCCGTTTGGGGGGCCTTTATGGGCCGACTTGGGGCCCTCTTGCAATGCTCCAGGGCCGTCTTCGAGACCATCTTGGGCGTCTTAAAGGCCTCCTGTGCCGTCTTGGGGGCCTCTTGGGGCCGTCTTGGGGCCCTCTTGGGCCGTTCTGGGGCCATCTTGGAGGCCTCTTGGGCGATCTTTCGGCGATCTGTGGGGGCTCTTGGGCCGTCTCGGGCCGTTGGAAGGCCGAAAAGAAGGACATGTCACCTTGATTTTGCCTCTGCTGGCCTTCCTGGAGGCCCTCTTGGGGGCCTCTTGGGCCGTCTTGGGCCAGCTTCGAGCCAACTTCGGCCATCTTGGTGGGTTCCTGGCACGTCTGACGCCGTCGGGAGCTGTCTTGGGGGCCTTTCTAGGCCGACTGGGGGCCCTCTTGGGTCACCTCGGGGCCGTCTTGGAGGCCATCTTGGGCGTCTTGGAGGCCATCTTGGGCGTGTTGAAGGCCTCTTGGGCCATCTTGGGGCCCTCTTGGAGCCGTCTTAGAGGCCACTTGGGCCGTCATGGGGCCCTCTTGGGTGCCTCTTGGGCGATCTTGGGGGCCTCTTGGGCCGTCTTGAGCCGTCGGAATGCCGAGAAGAGGCACATTCCAAAATCCTTCTGATTTGGCTTCTTCGGGCCTCCTGGAGGACCTCTTGGAGACCTCTTGGGCCGTCTGGGAGGCCTCTGGGGGGCCTCTTGGGCCGTCTTGGACTCTCTTGGGCCGTCTTGGAGGCTGTCTTGGACCATCTTGGGCGGATTTGGAGGCCATCTTGGGCCATCCTGCGAGTTTTTTACCTAACAGCGTAGACTGATAGGTTTCTAGTTGACTCAAAAGAGCTCACAGATCACTCCACAGGGGGGTCCGGGCAGGCGTTGGGAGTTGCCGGCCGGCAGGGTGCCGGGCCTGTGCCGGGCTCGTTTTTCACCAACAGTCACACACTTCGTGCTCGTCGACCTCTCAGAACCCCATTCCCAGGCCACATTCTGAATAACCGGATGCAACAGTCACACACTTGGTGCTCCTTGACCTCCCAGAACCCAGAACGCCATTCCCGGGCTACATTCTGAATGCCCGGAGCCAACTGTAGGCCACGTCGTGTCTTCGAGATCCCAGAATTCCATTCCCGGCGTACATTTTGGATGCCCGGAGCCAACTGTAGCCACTTCGTGTCTTCGACTTCCCAGAACTCCATTCCCGGGCCACATTTTGGATGCCCGGAGCCAACTGTAGGCCACTTCGTGCTCTTCGATTTCCCAGAAACTCCATTCCCGGGCCACATTTTGGATGCCCGGAGCCAACTGTAGGCCACTTCGTGCTCTTGGACTTCCCAGAACTCCATTCCTGGGTATGATTTTGAATGCCCGGAGCAAACTGTAGGCCACTTCGTGTTCTTCGAGTTCCCAGAATTCCATTCCCTGGCCACATTTTGAATGCTGAGGCAGGCTGATGCTGAGGCTGAGGCAGGCTGAGGCAAGCTGAGGCTGAGGCCGAGGCTGAAGGCAGCACTGAGGCTGAGGCTGAAGCAGGCTGAGGCTGAGCAGGCTGAGGCTGAGGCTGAGGCAGGCTGAGGCTGAGGCTGAGGCTGATGCAGGCTGAGGCTGAGGCAGGCTGAGGCTGAGGCCGAGGCTGAAGGCAGACTGAGGCTGAGGCTGAGCAGGCAGGCTGAGGCTGAGGCTGAGGCAGGCTGAGGCTGAGGCTGAGGCAGGCTGATGCTGAGGCAGGCTGAGGCTGAGGCTGAGGCTGATGCAGGCTGAGGCTGAGGCGAGGCTGAGGCTGAAGGCAGACTGAGGCTGAGGCTGAAGCAGGCTGAGGCTGAGGCTGAGGGCTGAGGCTGAGGAGGCTGAGGCTGAGGCTGAGGCAGGCTGAGGCTGAGGCAGGCTGAGGCTGAGGCTGATGCAGGCTGAGGCAGAGGCAGGCTGAGACTGAAGCCGAGGCTGAAGGCAGATTGAGGCTGAGGCTGAGGCAGAGGCAGGCTGAGGCTGCGGCTGAGGCAGGCTGATGCTGAGGCAGGCTGAGGCTGAGGCTGAGGCTGATGCAGGCCGAGGCTGAGGCAGCTGAGGCTGAGGCCGAGGCTGAAGGCAGACTGAGGCTGAGGCTGAAGCAGGCTGAGGCTGAGGCTGAGGCAGGCTGAGGCTGAGGCTGAGGCAGGCTGATGCTGGAGCAGGCTGAGGCTGAGGCTGAGGCTGCAGGCTGAGCTGAGGCTGGCTGAGGCGAGGCTGAAGGCAGACTGATGCTGAGGCTGAAGCTGAGCTGCTGAGGCTGAGAGGCTGAGGCAGGCTGAGGCTGAGGCTGAGGCAGGCTGAGGCTGAGGCCGAGGCTGAAGGCCAGACGCTGAGGCCGAGGCTGAAGCAGGCTGAGGCTGAGGCTGAGGCAGGCTGAGGCTGAGGCTGAGGCAGGCTGATGCTGAGGCAGGCTGAGGCTGAGGCTGAGGCTGATGCAGGCTGAGGCTGAGGCAGCTGAGGCTGGCCGAGGCTGAAGGCAGACTGAGGCTGAGGCTGAAGCAGGCTGAGGCTGAGGCTGAGGCAGGCTGAGGCTGAGGCTGAGGCAGGCTGAGGCTGAGGCAGGCTGAGGCTGAGGCTGAGGCTGATGCAGGCTGAGGCTGAGGCCGAGGCCGAGGCTGAGGCCAGACTGAGGCTGAGGCTGAAGCAGACTGAGGCTGGGGCTGAGGCAGGCTGAGGCTGAGGCTGAAGCAGGCTGATGCTGAGGCAGGCTGAGGCTGAGCTGAGGCTGAGGCTGATGCAGGCTGAGGCTGAGGCAGGCTGAGGCTGAGGCCGAGGCTGAAGGCAGACTGAGGCTGAGGCTGAAGCAGGCTGAGGCTGAGGCTAAGGCTGAGGCTGAGGCTGAGGCTGAGGCTGAGGCTGAGGCAGGCTGATGCTGAGGCAGGCTGAGGCTGAGGCTGAGGCTGAGGCAGGCTCAGGCTGAGGCAGGCTGAGGCTGAGGCCGAGGCTGCAGGCAGACTGAGGCTGATGCAGGAGCAGGCTGAGGCTGAGGCTGAGGCAGGCTGAAGCTGAGGCTGAGGCTGATGCTGAGGCAGGCTGAGGCTGAGGCTGAGGCTAATGCAGGCCACTGCGACTGTCATCGCGAATGCGACTACGACTGCGAGAACAGCAGAACTCTACAACTGGATTCTCATCTGAATCTTAAGAGGGATGCTTCCAGATATGCTCCTACACATCGCTGTTAGGTTGCTTTGCCGGGATACTTGAGGATGTCCCGAGCGAAACGGCCGTTTCAGGCATTGACTGATGCAGTTTCCGGGTGGTCGGCGGGACGGGCCGAAGCCCCAGGGGGATGTCTTTTGGAAAAAAAAAACCAAAACCAAAACCGAGAGGATTCAGCACGCCAGGCACCCCTTTGCTAAAGCAAAAGGGAGCGGCGGATCGAAGACGCCTACGGCGAATCACCGCCGCCCCCTGCCTTTTTGGAAACGCCGATGTGGCCGAAAGTTGGACTAGAGCTTGGCCAAGCTATCGGACCATGAGTTCCCCGAGTCGGTTTGGAAAGCTTTCGGGGAACACATGGAGAGAATGATTGTGAACAGGAAGAGGAAGAGGAATAAATAGAGTAGGAGGATGAGGGTTGTTAGGAGTCTCTTGGGGCACCCTTGGGGTCTGTTGGGAGCTTCTTGGGGGCCTCTTCGAGGCCTCTTGGAGGCATCTTGGGGGCCTCCTTGGGCCTCTTGGGGGCCTTTGGGGGCTTCCTGGGGGTCTCTTTGGCCGTCTTAGGGCGTTCCTGGTCCGTCTGACGCCGTCTGGAGCCGTCTTGGGGGCCTCTCTGGGCCGTCTTGGGGCCCTCTTGGGGCGCTTCAGGGCCGTCTTGGAGGCCATGTTGGGCGTCTTGGAGGCCTCTTGGGCCGTCTTGGGGCGCTCTTGGGGCCGTCTTGGGGGGCCCTTGGGCCGTCATAGGGCCTTCTTGGAGGCCTCTTGGGCGATCTTGGGGGCCTCTTGGGCCGTCGGAAGGCCGAAAAGAAGAAAACGCAAAAAACCTTCAAAAACCTAAGGAAAACCAATGATTTTGGCCTCTTCGGGCTCTCCTGGAGAACGTCTTGGAGGCCTCTTGGGCCATCTTGGAGGCATCTTGGGGCCATCTTGGCCGTCTTGGAGGGCATCTTGGGCCGTCTTGGAGGCATCTTGGAGCCATCTTACCCGTCTTGGAGGCCATCGTGGCCGTCTTGGAAGCATCTTGGAGGCCATCTTGGGCCATCTTGGCCGTCTTGGAGGCCATCTTGGGCCAAGTTGGGGCAACAAAGGCATTGACAGACGGATTTTCGGAAATTTACGGGTGGCCGGCGGGACGGGCCGAAGCCCACTGGGGAGTTCTTTTAGACAAAGAACCAAAACCAAAACTGAATCATCCAGCACGCCGTGCACCCCTGCAAGCAGGGGGCGGCGGATCCTTGTGGCCTTCGGCCCATTCAGCCACCGTGCCTGGGTTGTGGGTATGAGGCCTCTTGTATATGTGTTGGGGTGTCGTGGGGATCTTGGGGGCGGTTTGGGCGCCTCTTGGGGGCCTCTTGGGGCCTCGTGGGATATCTTTTGGGCCTCTTGGAGGCCTCTTGGGCGCGTCTTGGGCGCCTCTTGGGCGCCTCTTGGGGCCTCTTGGGGCCTCTTGGCGGCCTCTTGAGGCCTCCTGGGGGCTTCTCGGGGCTTCTCGGAGCGCTTCTTGGGCCATCTTGGAGCCCTCTTGGGCCATCTTGGGGCCCTCTTGGAGGCCTCTTGGGCTGTCTTGGGGCGGTCTTGGGGGCTTCTTGAGCCGTCTTGGAGCGTCGGATAGCTGAACATTCGAGAATGCTCAAATCCTTCAAAACCTTTATCACATTTGCAATTTTGGCCGTTGAGGCTCTCTCGGGAGGCCTCTTGGAGCGCTCTTGGGGCCTCTTGGGGCCCTCTTGGGTCGTCTTGGAACCATCTTCGGCCGCTTTGGAGCACTCTTGGCCTCGGCAATGCGAATACGGTGTAATTTGCAAGGGCTTCTGGGACGCGATTATCGAGTAATCTGAATGGGTTTGTTACCTCGGGAGCGCAACAACTTAATACTTTGCAGGGGTTTGTGGCCACGGGGACGCGAATCTTGTATAATTGACAAGGGATTGTGGCTTCGGGGGCGCGAATATGGTGTAAACTGCAAAGGTTTGTTGCCTCGGGGACGCAATCATTGAGCAATTTACAAGGGTTTGAGGCCTCGGGGGCGCGAATCTGGTATACTTTGCAAAGAATTATGGCCTCGGGGGAGTGAACCTCATGTATTATTACATGCCCCACGCCCCCCCATGAATTCAGAGAACGCGATCGGGGCGTGGTAAATTACTGGTTTTGGGCTCCCCCCCTCGCGCGGACTTCAACATCTTACAGTAGGAAGCAGAAGGCAAGATTGTGACATTGGAGACTTGAAACTGCAACTGGTGCAGGGAGCAGCAACTTCGTCCTACAGCCTCGTGGCCCCACAAGGGGGCCGGCGGATATTTGATCTTAAGTACCTGATGTAGTCAGATGTTTGCGATGCGCGCGTAGGCGTAGTACGTTTTCCCACCATCCCAGAAACTAGGGTACGAACTAAGCGCTGCGCACGGCAGCAGATGTCCCTCGGTGTCCTCGGCGGTTGAGCCGTTAGAACAAGAGTGCACAAACTTGGTAATACAGCTGAAGCGGTGCCAGCGAGGACTTTGGTGGCTATTCTGCTGTCGGTTCTGCCACGACTGGCTGTCCGACTGTATTTGTTAGCACGTGTGTCTTGTAGCACGTTCTCATGGTGATTGAACGACACCTCTTGAGCACGTGCTTTCGCACAAGCTTGTTGCCTAGCATTTCTTATGCGCAAGCTCTGTTGGCAAATCATTTCCACGGGGGCAGACGGGTAGATGACAAACTTTGTTTCAGTGACAACCGTGAGCGGCGGTGCGTTGTTCAACTTGGCTGGTCTGCAGGGCCGCGGTGACTAGCGCCCGGCGGAGGAAAAAGGCTGCACCGCTGCGCTTGCTAACAGTAGGGGGGTATCACAGGGTTGCAAGTACCCATATTGCCGGCGAGGCTGCACGACGTTGTGCGCGCTTGGTTCCTCATGTTGCGGGCTGTGATTCGATGGATCTGGCATGTCGAGTGTTTTGGATATGTGCAAGGAAGGCTTTTCTCGGCATGTCGCCCTTTTACCATGATTCAAGTGGGAAGGTGAGGAGTGGTGGTGGCGGTTGTGGCGGTGGTCGTGGTTGTGATGATGCTGCTGATAATGATGACGACGACTGACGATGGCGATGACGATGACGATAATGATGACGATGAGGTGACGATGATGATGCTGCTGATGATGGTGAGGAGGCTGAGGATAGGATGAGGATGACGATGAGGATGACGACGACGATGATGACGTTGACGATGACGATGACGACGATGATTATGATGATGATGATGATGATGATGATGATGATGATGATGATGATGATGATGATGATGATCATGATCATGATCGTGATGGTGTTGATGATGGATATGATGATGATGACGATGATGTTGACGATGATGATGATTATGACGATGACGGTGATGATGTTCATGATGATGGTGATGACGATGATGATGATGATGGTTATGATGATGATGATGACGATGGCGATGAATTTGCTGATGCTGACGATCATGATGATGATGCTGATGCTGCTGCAGATGATGCTGATGATGACGATGATGATGATGATGCTGATGCTGATGCTGCTGCAACTGATGATGCTGACGATGATGATGATGATGATGATGATGCTGATGATGATGCTGATGCTGATGCTGATGAAAATGCAGATGATGACAATGACGATGACGATGAGGACGATGATGATGGTGATGATGCTGATGATGGTGATGATGATGATGGTGATGATGATGGTGATGATGATGATGATGATGATGATGGTGGTGATGATGATGACGATGATGCGGATGTTGATGTGGTGATGATGATGATGCTGATGCTGATGTTGATGCTGATGCCGATTATGATAATGATGATGATGTTTATGCTGATGATGGCGATGATGGTGATGATGATGATGATGATGATGATGATGATGATGATGATGATGATGATGGTGATGCTGCTGATGATGCTGATGATGATGGTGATGATGAGGATGAGGATTGGCGGGGCCCTCGTCCGAGACGGCGACGACGGCGGCGGCCACGACGACGACCATGGCCACGACGCCGACGGTGGCGACGACGACGACGACGACGACGACGATGACCCTTCCCTTGGGGCTCAGCTTTTCAGCCCGAGCCGCCTTGTGATGGCCCACAGGGCCGAGAACGGCCCCTGGAGACCAAAAGCTCATAGCTGCACCGTGCGGCCATCTCCCGACGAGGGCACACACACTTCCTTGGTCGACATCAAGCGGGGGGCGTACTCGAGGAGGAGGAGGAGGAGGAGGAGGAGGAGGAGGAGGAGGAGGAGGAGGAGGAGGAGGAGGGAGGAGGAGGAGGGAGGAGGAGGAGGAGGGGGAGGAGGAGGGAGGAGGAGGAGGAGGAGGAGGATGAGGAGGAGGAGGAGGAGGAGGAGGAGTTGGTGCGCGTGGTCGGTGCGGGCGGAGGCCGCGCACGGCGCGGCACCGCGCCGCACGCGGGAAGGGCCACGGCACGGCACGGCACGGCGCCTGCTCCGCGTTCTGACCCCCGGGCGCCGCACGGCACGGCTTTTGCACTCACGGCGCTGCACGGCACTGCGCGGCACGGCGGGTCACTAGGGGGCCACATGCGAACCCTACCCCTACCCCCCACGATTTCTGAGGGGAGGGTGGGGTTCACCTCGTTCGGGAGCTCCCGAGCGAAGTGAACCCCACCCTCCCCCTCAGAAATCGTGGGGGGTAGGGGTACGGTTCGCATGTGGCCCCCTAGTCACGGCATGTTCCTCGAGCTCTTGGACCTGGGCGCGGCGCGGCACGGCATGCGGGCACGGTGCGAAACGGCACGGCACGACGCGGCACATGTCCTGCACTGTAGAGCCCCTGCACGGCACGGCACGCGGGCACGGCACGGCGCGGTACGGCGGCACAGGTTCCGCACTCTGTGAATCGAATGCGAGTTTCTCACATTGAACCCAGAGCCCTTACGGCACTCGCTGTTTTACAGCATTCGATACTTCCGAGCCTGGGGGCGAAGCAGACGACGACAACGCCGCCGCCGTCGCCGACGCCAGCCGCGACCGACGCAGACTGCGCCGACGCCGGCGCCGCCCGCCCTCAGCGGGAGGACCCCGAGGGGAAGGGCGCCCCCCCTTGGGGCCCCTCCGCTCGCTCCCGCGGGTGCCGAGGTACCGGTTGCCTGCCGCCTGGGAGGGCCGCCATCGTCGTCGTGGTTGTCGTCGTCGTCGTCGTCGGCGTTTGTCCTCGTTGTCGTCGTGTTCGTCGTCGTCGTCGTCGTCGTCGTCGTCGTCGTCGTCGTCGTCGTCGTCGTCGTCGTCGTTGTCGTCGTCGTCATCACGTTCGTCGCCGTGTTCGACCCCCTCGTCGTCGTCGTCGTCGTCGTCGTCGTCGTCGTCGTCGTCGTCGTTGTGGTCGTCAATTCGTCGTCGTCAGCCTCGTCGTCGTCCTTCTCCTCCTGCTCCTCCTCTGGTCTTTGGAGGACGGGAAGGTGGAGGGAGGAGAATGCCGGATGAGGTTGAAGTTCGATGCTTTTTGCCTTTCTCGGGTTTTTCTGGGTGCCTACATCGTCACGGCTGGTTTCCCTCCAATGTTTTTTGTCGGAATTAATTCGAGGACATTTCTGGGGGTCTAGTTTGCGGAGGGGCGAGTGAGGAGGGAGGAAGGATGAGAGGAGAGGAGGGGCGAGGGAGGAGAAGGAGGAGGAGGAGGAGGAGGAGGAGGAGCAGGAGGAGCAGGAGGAGGATCATAATAGACCCAGCACGCGTCACTAGTGTTTTTTCCTCTCGTGCCGTTCCTCGCTAGCCTCATCCTATTGCCTCTTGACCCTGCCTTCGGCGTGTGGCGGCATCAACTTTTTTGGCGCTAGCTGTGGTGGCATGTTGTCTGTTCCTATTTTCCCTATCAGCAGAACAAAAAACTAATGCTTTGAGCTGACGCTACGAACGAACTTTCGCTCCGCGGCTTGCCTTATACCGGAGGGAGGAAGGATGAGAGGAGGGGAGGGGTGAGGGAGGACGAGGAGCAAGAGGAGGACCAGAGTAGACCCAGCACGCGTCACTGATGCTTTGATGCACCATCCCGCCCCAAGCCACTGCTTGTACGTCCGTCGGTCGCCCTTGTCACTCTGGGCCACTCGGGGCTCTCGCGGCGCTCAAGTCGTGTCCTCTGTGCTGTTCTTCTGTCGGGGGGACCTAAGACTCGGATTCGCCGGGACTCGTGTCTGCCGACGCGTTTTGGCCGGCCGTTCCTGGATTTCGACGGTCCAGTCTTCGTGGGATGCTTGCAGCGGGAGCCCGCGTCCGATTTCTGACCAGGTCTTGTCATTGTCCTGACCGCCCCGTCAGGCCAACCTCAAGTCGGGCCTGTCCCTCTACCAGGGGGAATATTCAAAAGTAGTTAAATAATAGTCTGGGGGCTTTTTTAAAACAATTGTTTTTTAAAAGCATTTTTTGACTATTAGGGCATTTCCTGACTATTCTTAATTTTTTCGTCGAAGGTCCCCCTGTAGGGGGACAGTCCCGATCTAATCTTACGTCTCCCGGATCCTTGGCTCCAGCCGTTCGCGCTCGAGGGTTCTTCCTTCCAGTGCGCATGCCGAGGCCCTCTGTCGACTCACTCGGGCCCCCCACGGGCCCGCTTGGGCGCCTCGAGGGTGGTGCCCGCGCCCGCCAGAGGCCCCCTGAGCAGGATTCTCGGAGACAACACAATCATAGCAACGAACATCGTGTTGCGAACATGTCGTTTTCATTGCCGCCCTTCTTGGTCCGAGGCGGCCTCCAGAGTGCTCCGAGCCGAGACGAGGGAGCTCCGAGACGGCTCCAAGATAGCTCAAAACCGCATCACGAAAGCAAAGCATGGTACACATGTTGCCCAAGCCAGCTACAATGTAGCTCCAGACAGTTTCGCCATCGATCTCCTCCATCGCCGCCCTGTCCTCTCTCCTTCATACATCTACCTCGGCCAAGTGCGATCGACATCTCCACTTGCTCATTCTCATCAGCACCATCATCAATCTCATCATCGTCATCATCACCAGCATCGTCATCATCATCACCATCATAACCACCATCACCATCATAACCGCGATCATCATCATACTCATCGTATTCATCACAATCATCATCACCATCACCATCGTCATCATCATCATCATCATCATCATCATCATCATCATCATCATCATCATCATCATCATCTCCATCATCTCCACCATCAGCATCATCATCATCATCATCGCCAACGTCCTCATCATCAGCATCATCATCAGCATCATCATCAGCATCATCATCATCATCAGCATCATCATCCGCGTCCTCGCCTTCGTCCTCATCGGATTAGTTTGCATAATGTTGAAGTCCGATGTCTTGCTGCATTCGCAAGACAAACTTGATACACAGCCTGGAGCATGCAGGCTTGTCATCGGCACGGCTGTTGGACTCACGCTATCTGGCCCCCAACAACACATTCGTAATCACATTGCCATCGTGGTCCTCGTTAATCTACTCGTATTCCCCATGGTCGTCCTCCTGCTGTCACTCTTGTTTTTACTTTCCATCCCACTTGCAATCATATGTTAGTTACATTTGCTTGATCAGTGGTCTTCATGATTGATGGTCGGACTCTATTTCGTAGTCTCTTTCCTTTCGTGGCCCTGCTTATTCTCCTGTTCCTTTCTGTGTTTTTCACCCACTTCAGGTTCCAAGTTCGTGCTTCCGTCCCTATTCCCGTCTCTGTCCAAGCCTGCATCCTCACATCTACCCTTATTCGTCCTCTTTCTCCTCCTCTTTGTCTCTCCCTTCTCCCCCCCCCATTCTGACCCTTCTCCCCCTTCCTCCCGCCCTTTCTGCTGCTCCTCCTCCTCCTCCTGCTCCTCCTCCTCCTCCTCCTCCTCCTCCTCCTCCTCCCCATCTCCTTCTTCCCCCTCCTCCTCCTCCTCCTCCTCCTCCTCCACCTCCTCCTCCTCCTCCTCCTCCTCCTCCTCCTCCTCCTCCTCCTCCTCCTCCTCCTCCTCCTCCTCCTCCTCCTCCTCCTCTCTTTCTCCTCCTCCATTACTGTACCTCAGAGAAGCTCGTCCCTGTCGCACCCCGGGGCCAGTCGAAAGGGCGGGCCGGGCGTTTCGCCTGCGAATTCCCCATGCTTTAGGACCTTGATGTTAGAATCTTGACAACAGTTTCACGGATGGAGGGCGGGGAGTTTTCAACATGTGTTTCTCGCCTTGGCGCCGCGCACATTCGTTTGAATAGTTTAGCTGGTTTTCACGCATGGAGGGCGGTTCGTTTTCAAATTGTGGCTCTCGCTTTAGCGCTGCACACATTTGCTTGAACAAGTTGCCACAGTTTCACGGATTGAGGGCGGATCGTTTTTTTTTTTAATGTGGCTCTCGCCGTAGCGCCGCGCACATTCGTGTTAACAAATGCAAGATCTCCACGGATTGCGGGCGGCTCTTTTTCAAGCTGTGGGTCTCGCCTTAGCGCCGTGCACATAGATCTGGAACATTGCAAGGTGTTCCCGCCTTATTACCGCGCACATTCGTTTGAAACATTTGCAAGGCTTTCGCGGGTTGAGGGCCTTTTCAACAGGTGGCTCTCGCCTTAGCGCCGCGCGCATTCCTTTGACAACCTTGCAAGAGTTTCATTGGTTTTCATGACTTCATGTACTGGAAACGGTGTGTTGGAGCGATTCAGGATCATCAGGGCGGAACAGTTTCGTTGGTTCGCT
>CAUYUJ010021791.1:12500-42500 GCA_963575745.1 Prorocentrum cordatum | reverse complement strand
CCTCTTTACCTTCCTCCTAGCCTGCTTCCTCTTACCTTGACGAACGTGCCGATTGATTCCCCTCCCCGACGTGTAGTCGACTCCGAGATTCCTCTCATGACGAACTGCGATAGCACTCACGCGCGCGAGCTTCGAAACGATCTGATCTCGAATACTGACCCCGTTGGCAAGCACCCTCGTCGTGTTAGCATGAATGTGCAAATCATCCTCGGCTACCCGCTCCGGTTCACGAGTGGCCTGGCCTGCAGCGTGACTCGTCTACGCCCTCCAAATCTCTGCGACCACAGATCATCGACTACAATCATGAGTGAAACCGTCCGACGCCGCGCCCATAAGGTGTCCAACGACAACATCAAAGCAAGCTTCAACAAAGACGTCGCCCACCCATCTCCTGGAAGAATCGTTTGCTCCACATCCAAGCCTT
Organism: Prorocentrum cordatum; assembly: GCA_963575745.1. Taxonomy (NCBI): domain Eukaryota; class Dinophyceae; order Prorocentrales; family Prorocentraceae; genus Prorocentrum; species Prorocentrum cordatum. The sequence goes on along the minus strand of CAUYUJ010021791.1, from coordinate 42,076 downwards.
CCGATGCAATAGGACCCAGAGCCAGGGACCTCTGAGCCTTGTAGACTTGGAGCCTCAGTTGCCAAAGCGGGGTCCCGTCTTAATAGCAGCCTCCAGAAACCAACGATGTTTTACTTGCTCAAGTCCAGAAGAGCCTGAGCAACGCACCAGACGCCTTTGTCCGACTCTCGAGACTTGACAGTGGCTCACTCGGCCCATGTAGTCTGCTGCCAGCCCGCTCTCTCGTATGAGTTGCCCGCGCAGGCATAAAACATAGTGCCAGTAGTTCGCCATCTCCCGTGCCAGAGGGTCTCTGATACGAGCCTGGGCTCTGGCAACAAAGTGAATCAGAGCAATGTGACGCACTCCTCCCATACGCCTCTGCAGCAAATTACACTTAGTGCAAAAAGGTGGCCACCGTGCAGGCATCTCCCTTGACATGATGATGTCGATGAGGCACTCGAGGGCGTCGTCGCCCCACTCGAGCAACTGCCCAGGTCTTACAGAGTCGAGTCCCACTCCTGAGAACCCTCCTCCTCCTCCTCCTCCTCCTCCTCCTCCTCCTCCTCCTCCTCCTCCTCCTTCCTCCTCCTCCTCCTCCTCCTCCTCCTCCTCCCTCCCTCCCTCCCTCCTCCTCCCTCCCTTCCCTCCCTCCCCTCCCTCCCTCCCTCCCTCCCTCCCTCCCTCCCCCTCTCGTCCTCGTCTCCCCTCCTCCTCCTCCTCCTCCTCCTCCTACTCCTCCTCCTCCTCCTCCTCCTCTTCCCTCCCTCCCCCCTCGCTCCCCCCCCCAGGTTGCCATGGCCGCAATGCTGCTGCCCTGGGCCTTCCTGGTGGCGGCGGTGCGGCCTGGCCTGTCGGCGCCTCCGCCCCTTGTGCCGCACTGGCGCCCGACCTCCTCGCATCTCCTTGTCAGCACTGGGGGCTACGGCCGGGGCGTTCGCAAAGGAATGGAGCCAGGATCCTAGGAGGCCTCAGACCCTGGATGCTTCCTTATCTGGTGAGGGTGGCGGTGGCATCCATGGCCAATCCTCAGTTGGAGTTCCACTGGCTTCCAATTCCAGGCCCTGGATTCGGCCAGCGCCCGCGCGGGCGCTTGAGCTCTGGCGTCTTTTTGTCAGCACATGGGGGCTACGGTCGGGAACTTGCGCCAGGGGGCAACGTCGGGGTTCGAAGTTTTTGTTTTTGTTCGTCGGTTCTCTGCGGTTTCCAACCTCGGGATGCCTTCAGCGGCTGCGTCTCGCCGAGGGCTTCCTGGGGATGTCCGGATCTTCCCGAACGGCCGCCGGAGAGCCGAGGTATGACCCGAATACCATGGGCCATGAGGCAGCGTTGGCGGCCTCAACAGGGGCAGCGATACGGCCGGGAACTTTGGCGTAGCGTGTCACGCCGCCGGTTTTGGCCCACCGCGCTCCGGCGCGACACGCTAGCCACCGTCCGGCCCCCAAGCGTCAATGCCCCAAGCCTTGCCCAGCCCTTCGCCCCGCGAATGGGAGCCATATGCTATCCGCTTGCAGGGCAGAGCGTGTCGCCGGGGCCGTCGCCGCGACACGCTATGCAAAAGTTCCTGACGGCAGAGAACACGGCCTCAAAATCGCCAGCGCCGCGACAGAGACGACGGGCGCTCTGCTTGGGGGCAGCCAGCGGTCTCCGCAAGGGCAGCTCTTCGCGTCGAGGGAATCCCTGCGAGGCCGCGGGGTCCTTCTTGGCCCCAGGTGGCCCCAAAGAGGGTCCCAGAGAGTCCAAGATGGCCTCCAAGATCGCTCAAGACATCTCAAGATGTTTCAAGATATGCCTCAGTGTGCTTCCAAGAGCCCCTACGAGCGCCCCAGGACGGCCTCAAGTGCATGTTCCGGCGACCTCTCTGGAACCAACGCCATGGAAGTGTGGGGGCGGGGGCGGGGGCGCCAGGAGCGAGCTGTGCCCGAAGAAAAACCGTCACAGAGCCATACGCTCTCGAAGGTCCGCGCGGATTTCTAGGGTCGGCGCGGGAGGGGGCTCCAGCGCCGATCCAAGGAGTCCGCGCAGATCTCCGACTAGTGTTGCGTTTCCGCAGTCGTTCTTGTCCTGTGTGCGCCCGCGGCTGCGTGCTCGAAGGGCTCAGCGGGGCCAGGCTGGTCCGTGTCGTCAGTGGGCTTCCGCGGGCTCTGTGTCCTGTCGGGTGTCCCGCCCTGGACTCTTCGAGCTCAGCGTTCGCGGCTTCTTTTCGCGAGGCCAGCCGTTCACCAGCCACACCGCTTGCCACACCGTCTGCCCAGCCTTGGAAGCGTCACGACGGAAGGTGTGTGGCGTGGGCAGTTTTCGGCCTCTGGGAGCCCTTGCCTTGCCCAAGGCCCATCAACAAATGGACAGGATGAGGGCAAGGAGTCCAGACCTCTGAGGGCCACGTTGTGGGAAAACACGCCGCCGGATGTCTGTGTGCGTCGATGGTCGTCAGACAGCTCGGGATGCCGGGCTTTCTTCCAGAATCCCCCCGCGAACGCGCACATGCTTCCGCGCCTTGCAGCAGTGCCCGGCCCGCAGAGCGTGGCTCGCGCGCCTGAAGCTAGAGGCTTCTCAGATGGGGTCCCAGTTGCTGGGGTCGCAGGATCGCGCCGCATCGCCAATGCATCGCCGATGCATTGCCGATGCATCGGCAACGTCTGCGATGCATCGGCGACGCCAGGGTGGAGAACATCGGAATCCACATCGAGTCGCATCGCCGATGCATTGGCGATGCGGCGCGATCCTCCGACCCCATCGACGGTAAGTTCGCGTCGTGTCGATTGTGGACGCCGTCTGCGACCCAGAATCGGTCGATGTTGAACGCTCTTAAGGTTTCGGCTACGGCCGATCATTCAAGTTTGAACGATCCCCGCGGTGTCTGGAACCAACGCCGGGGTCAACACGACGCGAACTTGACACACTCGGACACCACTCCTCCGGCGTTGCAGTCCGTCCCACGGGCATCCTCCTGATCCCCGGGAATGGCCGTGCCCTCCGGCGCTGCACTCCGCCCCCGGAGAATCCCGATCCCTGGAACGGCTCTGCCCCCGCGCCTCGCAGCGGAGGCCCGGAGAGGCGCTCGGCTGGAGGCGCGGGGGCCTTCGGGGCACCGCCCGCCAGGAACTTCTCCCCGCGCGAGAGTGGGAGCGGCACGCTCCCGCGGGGCACCGCGCGTGCGCACCGTCGGGCCGACCTCCTCCTCCTCCTCCTCCTCCTCCTCCTCCTCCTCCTCCTCCTCCTCCTCCTCCTCAAAGTGCGCCCGAATGCTGCGGCCAGCGCAGCCACATATTACAGTGTGGCAGAGTATTAGGCGTAGCAGTGGGTGGGAGCGAGCGGGATCATCATCTGCCCTCGTCTCGCTTCTTGTCCGCTTGCCCTCGTTTTTTCTCGTTCAAGCTACTCGTACTCCTCCCCCTCCCCCGCTTCTTCTTCACCGAGGGTCTTACTTATTTACTCCTTCGAGACTCACCTAGCGCGTTCCACTTCGCCCGCAAGGTCACCTTGCGAGTACAGTGGAGTCTTCGATGCCTGCTCGCAAGCGTCGGAACACAAAGTACATGTTTTGCCTCGATGTCATGGATCGTACATCCCCCGCGGCGGATCCAGGTCATTTGCGAGCCGCTACTTTGCGAGTCGTGGAACGCGCTGGTCTAAAGACGTCGGCGAATAACGCGCTGCACCATCCAGAAGCTAGGATAAGCTAATGATGCCACACGTACTGATCACACTTTGAGGTACCCGCCCTTCCCCGAGCAGACCCATCTACCCGCCGCCACCGTGTCAGCTACCAGGGCGGCGCTCAGAGATCTCAGGCTGACCAGCCCAAACCGGTGGGTCGAAGGGTACGGTCGGATCGGATGTCCCTTATGACGTTGTTCTCCTCCTCCTCCTCCTCTTCCTCCTCTTCCTCCTCCTACTTTCCTTCCGCCCCCTGCAATCCTCACTCGAAAGGTCGGTAACCTTTTCCTTGGGCATGCCAGCGGGGTGGCACTGGTTCCGCTGCTGTTTGCACGGGTCTTTTCTTCGCGCCCGTTCTACAGTATACATTTGGTTTACATCGCTAGCCGCTTTACGTTTGGGATGATGCATCTCTTTCACCCATAGCTCTACATCTTCGTTGGTAGCGGAACATATCGCTCCACCACCACACCAGCCGCCATGGCCCGCGTGGCCCTTCCGCGCCCAGGCGGCGGCCGCCATACACCCCGCTCTACATCGTCATGCTTTGCATGGCGCCGCACGTTCTGCAGTGCGCTCGCCGCCGTGTACCCCCACCAGATCGTCGAAGCAGGGAACAGCTCTTTCGGGACAGCCCGGGCACCATCCGCCCACCCGCCAAGAACCACGACGGTGCAGGAGCACGGGTACCACTGAGAGGATTTCGCCCGGGTGCCCCCCCTCGGGCACTTCCGAAGTGTGTTCGAGATGCTCGGGGCCTTTCGTCGTCACAGCACTCGCCTGTGAGTGCCGCCGTCAGCGTCAGACTGTCGAACGAGCCGACTTCCACGCTCACGGTGTCGGCGCACGGCCCCGAGCTGTTCGCACCTGTGTTGCGGAAGCCCGAGGGGGGCGAATAACATTACTCACCGCCATCATTACAGCCGCATGTGGGTGTAGCCGGCTATGTCAAGCAGTCGTTCGATCCGACGCTCACATCGTCGGCGTCGGCAAGGCGTCCCGAGTTCCCAGCGTTGTGGAAGCTGGGGGAGGGGGGCGTGCAGGCAAGAGCGGGAAGGCTGAGGAGGATCGGGCAACTATGTGTTGCCACCCTTCCGGGGGGCCGTTACACAAACTTGGGACTCTTCGTTCTTGTTTCTCTGGGGCAAGACCTTCGATGTTACCTGCAGCGCTCCCTGCTTAGTGGCAGAACTGGATCCCGATGCGTACTCCTCTTGACTAGCGTACAGTTGTTAGTGCTCAGTACAGTGACGCTAGAACGCGCGACGAGTTCCCTCAGTACGATATGGCGGGGTGCTCCGAGTGCAGTACGCGCGCCAACCACGCGACAGAAGCGAATTGCCAATGCTCTCGCGAGGGCGAGCACGATATGGATAGATACCCACGACGGATTCGAGGGTCGCTGCCAGAGCGTCACCGTTGGCGGGTGCCAGGACTGTCGCGCTTCCTCGACACCTGGAGGGGCTCCGCTTTGGATGGAAGGCCATCGGAATGGGCATGGTCGCTGCCATCATTGACGCTGGCGGTGGTGGTAGCGGCAATGTGCGATGGCATGGCCCGCGAGTGCGCGGGCGAGTGGCCGCCGGCTGTCCTCATCCAAAGCAGTCATATCAATGGCAACCCAGTGCCCCCTGTGACCTACCTGATGCGCAGCTTGGCCGAACGGTGGGGCCAGCTTGGAGGGGGAGCGCGCGCGGGCGGTATCGGCTCTGATGGGCGTCGACCGATTGCCGCAGTAGCGCATCGACAAGCTCTTCACCAGGTTCGGCGTCCTGCGCAACAGAGCGCAGCGGGCTGGTCAACTCATGATCGGCCACGCGGGCCTTAGCTACCTCTTACAGCGCGCGGTGGGCGTGCCGAACATCCAGTCTAGAGCATATTGCGCCAGGCTTAGGTGCCGGGATCATTGGCCACTGGGAGGACGAGCGTGGCAAGCAGCTGACCGAGCAGGCTCGGCAACGCCCTGGTGTCCTCGACGCTCTGCGCAAACTTGTCCTGCCGTTCGTGCCATGCGTCTCGTGCGAAGTCAGAAATGTGTCGGCGACTGGCTGGGCTGCGCCGCAGTCCGGTAACTGATTTGGCGGTTCTGTCGGATCAGAAGCGACGTCCACCATGTGCACTTGATCGGCGCAAGGCTCGATGCCCGCGGCCTCGCGGGCGAGCAGTGGAAGGGCGCTCGCGTCGCCCGGTTTGTCCTGGGCGACGAACGGCAACTACTAGCAGCCGACGCCGGGCAGGTCCAGGGCGGATCGATCGACGATTGGAATCGACGTTCCCGAGGGCGCCGCCAGCGTCACCGAGGGTGTCTCACCGTCCGCCCTGTCGGTGATGCCCAAAGAGGCCGACGGCGACTTCTCCGGCCACGTCCGACAGATGACGTTGGCAGCTTGGCAGGAGGTCGAAGGCGCGCGCGGAGGCTCTGGCCAGCAGACGGCCGCCCTGCCGTCGAGCTCGTGGCCGCCAGCGTAGACCGCAGTCCGCGCGAGAGGCCCCGGCACCTGGAGACTCAGCGCCAGCGGTGGCGCATCCGCGCGCGGCGTCGCTACATCGCGCGGCGCCGCTTCAGGCGATTGCGCCGATCTTGAGGAGGATGAATGAGGAAAGCGCGTGGAATTGCTCGTGGGCCCAGGATGTAAAGCGTTTCTGCGCAGTCACGAGGGCAGCCTGTGCTGCCGGCGTGCCCGCCGCAGCCGTGCTTGAGGCCTGCGGCGCCGTCGGGGCCGCGGTAATCGGGCGAGACATTGACTTCCCAACCAAAGAGGAGGTTTCGATGCTGATCAAGGAGGTGGCCGCTTCCATCCTCGAGGGGCCTACCATCTGGGTCCAGTGCAACTGTTTCGGGGGGTGCCCTCCTAAAGGCGCCCGGAACGTCGTGGACTCGAGGCGCGCGTTCATATGGATGCACTGGAAGGGATTGGACGGCAAGACTGTTGGCGTCATCCGGCGCCGCGCGGCGCTGAGGGGCTTCCGCGATATGGGCGCCTGAGCCCTGGAGGCGTTCGCCGGCGCGGTCAAGCGGGCGTCTGGGCGCATTCTGCCTGCAGAGGCGGCTTGTCGCCCGGGCCAGGCGCGCGTCGCCGAGGACGTCGAGACAGCGTTCTTGCGGGGCATGACCTGCGCCAGGATGCAGGGGCAGGGCGAAGCGCTGAGAGAGGTGGACTTCGCCCTGCCGCCGAGCAGTGCGGCCATCCTCAGGCAAGTCCCAGGCTGCGAGTCCTTCGATGAGCGGACCGAGTGCCTGCGCTGCATCACGGTGGGCGCGGGCTGCAAGGATGTGCCCGGGGTTTTCTTCGCGATGCTCGCCAGGGTCACGCGCTCGCTCGAGCGCGGCGCCCAGCCGACGCGGCGGGGACCGGGGCTCCAGGTCAAGCACGAGGAGTTCAGCGCCAGTGGTGCCTGCGGCTTGGAGCTTGCGCTGATGCTGCCCAAGCGCGTCGACGACTCGAAGATCGTGGGGCGCGAGGCGCACGTTGACCAACTGATCGGCCGCGCCGAGGGCGTCATCGGCAAAGTGCAGGTTGGCTGCGACGATTTCACCAACTGCGGCGTACGCCAACGCCGCAGTGGCGATGGCGCAGTGGTGTTCGACCAGGACGAGTGCTTCGAGACAATCGCCCCCGTCGGGCGCGTCGGCCTGGTCAAGGCGAAGGCCGACGAGCCGGCCGGAGGTCTGCTTCCAGTCCTTCATGGGCTCTCTCCTCGGAGCAGCCGCCCACGCGCTGCTCGCGCAACGCCGCGGTGCCGCCTGTGTCGTCGCGGTGCAACGGGCTAAGAACAAGCTGCTCATCAGGTGCATCATGCAGCTCACGTCCGTTGTTCTGGCCATGCAGAAGATCCGAGCGCGCGTCGTCGCGCGGGCGATGGGGCGCGCGGGCCAGAGCTGCGCGTCCAGCGACGGCTCGTTCAACCGCGATGGGGGGGGGGGGGGGGGGGCAGGATGCGGCATGCGTGGCGCCGTGCGCACGCGTCAGGCAACTGCCGCAGCTCTGGTAAACAGATCTGCCACGCGCTCGACGCTGTGAGCCGATCGCGCCAAACTTTTTGTGTAGATCCTTATTCGGCTCGGAGCTGCTCGCGGCATGCGGGGCAGCAGAAACCTACGGGCGCACCCCCTGGCGCCCCGCGATATAGTGCGCGGGCCCACCTGTGCAGATAAGACCAGGGGGCCGAGGGTGGATGGGGGTCCACGCTGGGCCGGCCGAGCTAGACGTGGACGGTATCTGTGTCTTCTCCGCTTTAGCTGTCTACCACGCGCGGCCGCCATCAGAGAATAGCATGGCAGGCCAGCTATAGAGACTACCCGACCTGCCGCGCACCAAACAGCTGTCCGACATGCTGTGGCGCGACGCCCGCGACATGAGGGCCGACCCCGCGACGATCAAACACATCGACCGGGACCTCGTGCTCGACGCCGCGGAGGGGAAACTTGCCTGCGCACCCCCCGCAGCGAGTCTAAGCGAGGAGCGGCGCCGGGATACGGTGCCGAGCCCCCAAAACACAGCAACCTAAACAGGGGCAGCGGCGACGCTACTAGGCAACCATTGTTTTCGCACGTCTGAACTGTGTTCGCGAATTCGCCAGCCGACTCGCGCGTCGCGAGCTGTGTTCGCGGATGCGACGCAGTGCTCCCAGGGCAAGAGCGCGCACGTATTCGCGTGTCGCAACTCGGTTCGCGAATTCGACGTAGTGGTATGCAAGAGTGAGGGGCTGCTACCGTGAACGATGTTCGTGTAACAGCTTGTCGTTGGTCGTTGAGTACGTGAGTAATCGATTCGGTGCTCCGCCAAGAATCTGCTGCCAGCCAGTCTGTTCAGTCGCGGCAGCAATTTTCAAGAGGAGCCTGGTCAGTAGAAGGCTTCCAGTGATTGCAATTTTGTAGAAGGGACATGGTCAGTATAAGGTTCCCAAGTACAGTGAACTTGTATAAGGGTGGTGGTTAGCAGGAACCCTCTCCTTGTCCTGTCCAGCGCGGTGATTCTCAGTGTTGGTGATTTGCTGTGGCTTTTTGGTGGTCTGGACGTTTGCGTTCGGATTGCCTGCGAGGCACGACAGACCCGCTGCAGCACCATACTCGAACGGTAGGTCATCTCTTCCTTGGGCACATCAGCAGGGTAGCGTTGGATTTGCTGCCGTTTGCAGGGATCCCTGTTCGCTCCCGCTCTTGTTCGGCAGTATGCATCGACGAGACCACGAGCGCGCTCATCACAGCGCACGGGTCATTGGCATGGAAGTACGACACACCCTTGCAGATGGCATCGACAAGGGAGGGAGTGCAGCAAGCTCCAGCTCGACGAGAAGGAGGACTTGCAGGGCCTGGTCATGACGCAGAAGGCGAAGAGGGCCATGTTCGAGGCGAAGAGGGCGAACAACGGCACCATCCCACCGTGGAGGGCGGACGGCCCGAGCTCGTGGATCTTCTACGGGTGGACGCCGCCAAAAGGAGGAATCCCAGTGTGGAACAAGGACGACCCGAAGACCTGGACGTTCTACGGGTGGAGGGAGCCTAAGAAGTGGGTCGACTACAAAGAGGGTAAGAGCTCCAAGCCAGAGACGCCAGAGGAAGTAACCCCACAGAGTGAAGCGACGGCAGCATCATCGAGCGACGGGCGCAACGTGCCGATCCCAGAGTCAGAGGAGGACCAGCCTTAGAAAAGGCGCAGTGAGTGAGGAAGAGAGGCGTATCGTCACTGAGCGGCCGTATGCGCAGCTCCATTGCATTTTCGCATTGCCGTTGAGAGGCTGACGATCGCAAGAGAGAGACATAGTCCTGTGGGGACCACGGAAAAAAACATGCCATGCCATCATGGATTGTGATTGTGATGACACGACTACTGGTCAGCTCCACTACTGATGGGGACAGACTGTCAGCTTCAATCACCGCTAGACTCACCTAGAGGCGTGATCCCCCACAGGCAACCAGTTTCTGTACCACCCCGTCTAGTGTTCTTCTTTTTTTTTGGGATTCGAGGAGTTTCGAGGAGTGGGGAGGAGGGCTGGGGGGGGGGGGGGGGGGGGGGGGGGGGGGGGGGGGGGGGGGGGGGGGTCGTCTCGTCTCGTGCCGCCCCGCGCGCCCGCTACCGTCGACGGCGCGACCGCGGCGAAGGCGGGAGCGGCGCGCGGGAGGGAGACAGAGAGAGCGCCGCCGCAGGAGGCAGGCGCCCCGCGGCGGCCCTCCCACCTCCTCCCCTCGGGTTGTGTGTGGGTGTGTGTGTGTGTGTGTGTGTGTGTGTGTGTGTGTGTGTGTATGTGTGTGTGTGTGTGTGTGTGTGTGTGTGTGTGTGTGTGTGTTGTGTGTGTGTGTGTGTGTGTGTGTGGGGAGTGTGTGTGTGTGTTGTGTGTTGTCTGTCTCGTGCATGTCCTTCATGCCCCTTGCCTTGGAGGGGGTGCACGTTGCTAGCCAGGTAGCCTGCGCCCCACTCCCGAGTGAGAGCAGGACGCGAGTAGCGCTCCCTGCAACGCCCCCCCCCCCCCCCCCCCTCGTCGTGCACCAGGGAGGCGCGCCCCAGGCAGGCCTACGGCACCAAGCGTAGGCCCTGCATCCATATTGTCTCGCAGGGACATCCACAAGTGTTGTGCTGCCGCCGCTGCTGCTGCTTGACACCGCGTCCCCTAAGCGCCTTGCCTTTACTTTTTTACCTCCTCCTCCTCCCTTTTCCAAGCAGTTGCGCCCTCGTCTTGTCTCCTCCCCAGGCCCGTCCGCGGCCCCCAGGCGTCCGACGTCGTGCGTGCTTCCTTGTTTTTTCCATAGCGCGCCTCCCCGGAGAAGGAAGCCTCTTCCCGAAACGGCCCTATGGATGGGGTAGATCTCGCCCGAGGCCCAGCATCGCATCCCGAGGCGTGTTTGAAAATCCCAGAGCCCAGCGAGGGCTCCAACCCAGAGGCCGACAAGTGGCACGTATATATATATATATATATATATATATATATATATATATGCATCAACTTTAACACAAGTGACACAGCACGCAAGGAGGTCAGGGTCCTTCTGCCGCCTCTTGCCTTCTCTGCTTTGCCCTCTTCCTGCTATTCTGATCATGCTTTTTCCCAACCATCCTGTGGTGTTGGGTCTTCGTTTTGAAGAGACGGTGCCCCGCGTTCCTCCTTCCTTCCTTCCTTCCTTCCTTCCTTCCTTCCTTCCTTCCTTCCCTCCTCCCCCTCCTCCCTCCCCCCCCTCCTTGCCTCTGCTCTCGGCACACCTCTCACACGTTTCGTAGCCCCATAGGGAGCTCCACCGAAGGTCCCAGTAGGGTGGGCGCATGCGGTTCCCACACCCAGGGCAGCGTTTCGTGGCCCTATAGGGAGCTCCACCGAAGGCCCAAATGGGGGTGGGCGCATGCGGTTCCCCCACCCAGGGCAGCGTTTCGTGGCCCCATAGGGAGCTCCACCGAAGGTCCCAGTGGGGGTGGGCGCGTGCTGTTCCCCCACCCAGGGCAGCGCTTCGTGGCCCCATCGGGAGCTCCACCGAAAGCCCCAGTGGGGGTGTTCGCATGCGTCTCCCCTGCCCAGGACAGCGTTTCGTGGCCCCATAGGGAGCTCCACCGAAGGCCCCAGTGGGGGTGGGCGCATGCGGTTCCCCCACCCAGGGCAGCGTTTCGTGGCCCCATAGGGAGCTCCACCGAAGGCCCCAGTGGGGGTGGGCGCATGCGGTTCCCCCACCAAGGACAGCGCTTCGTGGCCCCATAGGGAGCTCCACCGAAGGCCCCAGTGGGGGTGTTCGCATGCGTCTCCCCTGCCCAGGAAAGCGCTTCGTGGCCGCATAGGGACCTCCACCGAAGGCCTCAATCGGGGTGTTCGCATGCGTTTCCCCCACCCATGACAGCGCTTCGTGGCCCCATAGGGAGCTCCACCGAAGGCGCCAGAGGCGCAGTTCGCATGCGTCCCCCCCCCACCCATGACAGCGCTTCGTGGCCCCATAAGGAGCTCCAGCGAAGGTCCCAATGGCGCAGTTCGCATGCGTCTCCCTCGCCCAGGGCAGCGTTTCGTGGCCCCATAGGGAGCCACACCGAAGGCCCCAGTGGCGGTGTCCACATGCGTCCGCGCCACCAATTTCGGCGCACCCCTCACAAACTTCGTGGCCCCATAGGAGCTCCACCGAAACCAGTACCCACAATGCGGTACTCGCAACTGCACATGGTTGGGTCCTTCGTCAGGCTAATTGGTTGGTAGTTGTGTGTGTGTGTGTGTGTGTGTGTGTTTGTGTGTGTGAATTAATTGAATTATGAACTACATGTAATAGTTCGTGTATACTATTTATTAGGTTATGCATATGTATATACAGGTATGTATGCGTATGTATATGTATATGTTTGTATCACATATAATACGCGACGCGGTAATGTCAGGGCCCTGCTCCGCCTCCTGCTTCTCTGCTTCGCCCTCTTCGTGCTATGCTGTTCATGCGCTGGTTCCTGGTGTTGTCGGACCCCGTCGCCTAAATGGAGGATGGCCGCCAGTGCTGGAGGGTTGAGGTCAGTGCACGGCGAAGCGGATCCGCACGTTGAGCGGGAGGACTGGTGCTCTGATTTGTGACAGGCCGTGCTCCCCTGACTTACTTGCGACGTGAAAAACAATGGTGTTACATGTAGAGGTGTTTTGCAGTTCTGGGCTTCTGGGGGCCCGTACCAGGCCCTGGGGCCACAGAAACGACTTAGGACGAGAAGGTGGTGCTCTGGAAAGGGGTCCAGACCTCTGGGGGAACCTCGCTGTGAACAAAACTCGATGTCGGATGTCTTGGTCCTGCTCCTGCTGCTGCTCTTGCTGCTGCTGCTCTTGCTGCTGCTGTCTGCGGCGTGTTCCACGCGAGGCCGACCTCGTGTTGAGCTACATACAGGTGCCGACGGGAGACATCCGGATCGGCCAGGAGCCTGGGACGGGGCGTCCCCAGCGGGCCGGCCGCGTGCCGCCGCCTTGGGGAGGCGGCGCGGGGTGGGGGTGGCTCTGGCCAGGAGCGGCGGCCCCCGAGGGGACCAGGCACCGGGTCTCTGCCCCCGACTGTTGCGAGGGGGACGGGGCGAGGGCGAGGAGTCCGAGGAGTCGGGGGAGACCGTGGGGCCGCGCCCGCCCCGCCCGCCCCGCCACCTCCTCCTCCTCCTCCCCCTCTTCCTCCTCCTCCCTCCTCCCTCCTCCTCCTCCTCCTCCTCCTCCTCCTCCTCCTCCTCCTCCTCCCCTCCTCCTCCTCCTCCTCCTCCTCCTCCTCCCCCTCCTCCTCCTCCTCCTCCTCCTCCTCCTCCTCCTCCTCCTCCTCCTCCTCCTCCTCCTCCTCCTCCTCCTCCTCCTCCTCCTCCTCCTCCTCCTCCCCCTCCGCCGGGAGGAGGAGGAGGGGAGTGCCGAAGCACGGCGGTCCGCGGCCGTGGGCCCCAAGCCCTGAGCGAGGGTTCGCCACGGACAGCCGGCGCCTGAGGCCTCTGGGTTTCGCGTCCACAGCGCGTCGGAGCTGCAGTCTGCCTGTGCGGCTTGTCGTCCTTGGCCGCCCGGCCTCATCGCCAGCACCTCTGCGTCCCGTCTGGCTCCGACTGTCTTCCATCCCTTGTCGCCCTTCGCGGTCACTCTCGGCCTCTCGGAGCCTCCGTGCTCGTGTCATTGTTAGCGTTAGCACGGTCCTCTTCGTGATATCCCATCCCTTCTTCGTGGCCCCCTCCTGCAACCGTGGCACCGGCGCCAACTCTAGCCAAGCGCGGAGCGTGCCGTTCTCAGGACTTGCAGCCGTTCATTCCCCAGTGCAGCTTGGACGTTTTGCTCATCGGCCCCACGTGCTGACGGATGCGAAACAATCTTCCCATGAGTTTAGTTGCCACGACATCTCCTCTCATGCGCCCCCCTTTGCTGGCCAGGAGTTCACGGTGAAGGTCCACTGGCCGCAGCAAACACATGCGACTATCCTTCGTAGACCTTTCTCCTCCACGACCCATATCCGTGTCTCGTTTTGCTGCTGGTGTTCTCTCTCTCTCTCTCGCTCTCTGTCTTGGTCTCTCTCCCTCTCCCTCTCTCTCTCTCTCGTTCCTTCGCTCGCTCTGTACCTTTCTCGTCCATACATTCCTTCCTCTGTTCGTTCGTGCTTCCCTCTTTCCCTCCCGCATTATGTTTCCTCCTCACTCTCTTCGCTTTCCCCCTCCATGTGCCTCTCTGTCTCTGCCTCTGTCTCTGTCTCTAGTTTTTGTTGTCCCTCTTTCTCTCTCTTTCTCTCCCACTCTCACTCTCACTTCCACTATCTCTCTCGCGTTCTCTCTCGCTCTCTCTCTCTCTCTCTCTCTCTCTTTATTTTTCCCTCCTGCCTTCTCTATATACTCCTTCTTGTTTCATCCGCCTGTCCTGCCTCCCTTGGCCACTTCCTGCTCTCCCTCACTATGTCTTCGTTGATTTCTTGTCTGCCTTCCTTAAGTATCTTCCTTTCTGCTTAGTTTCTCGGTTCCCTGGAGTGCGAATGAGTAGTTCGAAGTGGTCGGTTGGATTCTGTGCCACCCCATGGCTTGGACACGCGATGCGTTTTGTGTAGTAACCATGGACGGTTGCCTACAGGTGATTCATTCTCTCTCTTCGCGCATCTGTCTCCCTATGCTCGGGATCCATTCGGGGCGCTCCAGATAGAGCTTCGCTCTCAAGGGGTCGATGGGGTTGACGTCTATTCTTCGGTGGAAGCTTGCGGCAGGCTGGCGGAAGCTGGCTGAAGCAAAGCGAGTGCGCCCCACTGTTGCTGACAAGCTGTTTGGGGTTGGGGTTCCCGGAGCAGGGGGTGCACTCCTTCGCACGAGCGAACAATAGTATATAAAGCCAGTGATGTGGGGAGCAAGGTACGCGAGGCCGTTGGATGTTATCGGGGGCCACTGGGATTCCTTGATTCTCACCCGTTATTTTCGTAGCAGTCACAGGTCCCCGCACCGCGGATTCACGAAGCCTTGGGCTAGATTTAGGGAGCGTCTAATATGCTGTAGAACATAGTTAAGAACCGTATATTTTCCAAAGTGTGACAACTGTTAGGTTTGATACTGATTTCGCGAATGTGGGCGGACATGCTCCGAGGGCGAGACCTGCTTGAGCGCTGGATCCTTACCCGTTTGAGCTCTGCGGCCTTAGTTTTGAGGGCCTGAGGTTCTCCGAAACTATTACGCGCCAGGATTTGTGGACAGTCTCAACGGAGATGAGATTTTGTTCAAGGTGTTGTTGGCATATTCATTTCACTACAGGGGCTCGTGCCTAGAGCCACATGCAAGGATTTATGCGGCTGGCTTTAGTAACATTTAGGACAAAAACACACCACTGGCATTTATTCGGTTCTTCGTGACCAGTTTCCCAGATTCGCCCAACCAGCCATGAACAGCAACAGTCCAGTGCATGACGGCCGCACGCACTTACCAGGTATTCCAGGTATTCCAGTTGTTTTTTATGGCTTCTTCAGCCCTTCAGGACAAGAGCATAAACACTTGTTCTGCCCAGTGCTTCTACGATGCAAACACCACGGTTACTATGGCCACGGGTATTGTTTGTATTGGTGCTAGTTCTCGTGCTGATGACGATGTGGGTGCAATCCAGCGTCCTTCTGCAAGTCCCGCCACAGTGCCAGCGCATCACCCTGTTTTTCGAGAAAGGCCAGGAGGCCGTAACATGCGACACATCTCGTCTCCACCCAGTGTCTGCGGCAAATCCGCTAGCGTGCCAGCGAAGTACTCTGTCTGGTAATCTCTCCAGCACCGCCCTGAAGGCCGTCACATGTGGCGCCTCTCGTATCAACTTCTCGAGGAGTTTTCACGGAGCTTGCTTGGGCCAGCTTTGGGCTGTCTTGGGCTTCTGTGGGACAGTCTTGGGGTCCTGTAGGGCCCTCTTCGGTTGTCGCGGGGCCCTCTTGGGCCGTCGCGTGGCCCTCTTTTTGGCCGTTTTTGGCACATTTTGGCTGCTCTGCTTCTCCGACTCCAGCCCCGTTTTCCCAGAATCCCGCCTTTCCGACTCCGGATACCTCTCCGACTCCAGCTCTTACCTTTCAGATCTTGGCTTTGATTTCCCAGAACACCGTCTCTCCTCGGGCGAAGAGAACTATGCACATGCACCGATCCTGGCAAGGCCCATCCTTGGCCCAGGATCGGTGCATATGCCTTCCTGGCCAAGGTAGGAGGGCGTATGCACCGATCCTGGGCTCAGGATGGGCCTGGCCAGAATCGGTGCATGTGCATAGTTCTTTTCCCTCTACCTACCTCTCCGACCCTGGCGCTCTCTGGATCCAGCCGGGATCTAACATGCTCTCTTCTGTCCGACCCCGGCGCCTCCCCGACTCACACCCCGATCTCTCCGACTCCAGATCCAACCTCACCACCACCAGCTCGCATTTTTCCGACCCCAGCTCCGATTTATTGATGTCGTCTCTCCGACTCCAGCTCCCACCTCTTCGACCCTTGCGCTCTCCGGATCCATCTCCAGATCGCAGATTCGCTTTTGTCCGACTCCGGCGTCCGGCGCGCCTCTCCGACTCCTACTCTCCGACTCCGGCTCCGACCTCACCACGTCCAGCTCGTATTTTTCCGACTCCGGCTTCGGTTTACCACTGTCGTCTCTCCGACTCCGTCTCCTACTTCTTGGACCCCGGCGTTCTCTCCGACTCTGGCTCTGACACTCGATCTCGTTCTTCTGACCCCGGCTGCTCAAAGTCCCGACTCCAGACTCTGAGAGGCCAAATTCGGCGCCCCGGCGCCCACCCGCTACACTGGCGTAGGTGCCTTCTGCGGGTCTGTCTGTTTGTCTGTCTGTCTGTCTGTCAGTCTGTCTGTCTGGGGGTCTCTTAAGGGCCGTCGTGTTGCCGTGTGAGGCCCACTGGTGCAGTCTTTGGGCATTGTGTTGGGCCGCCTGGGTCTCTCTAGAGGCCCTCTTGGGCCAGCTTGTGGCTAGCTTGGGGCCGTCTCGGGCCGACTACGGGCCATCGTGGATTCTCAGTGGGCCCTGTCGGGTTTTCAAGCGCCCACAGTTGGTCCAGATTTTACAAGAGAGCAGGGACAGCGAACACCATTGCAAGAGCTGATGAACGTAACTGTTTTGGCATTTGGGGTGCCTGGAGGATTTTTTGGAGCCATGTGGGGCCTCTTCGGCTCACCTTGGGCTCTTCTTCGGGGCCGCTGCGTGCTTGTTGGGGCAGTGTTGTTGTCTTGGCCGCTTCGGTAGCCTCCCGGGGAAGTTCCGGAGGCATGGGAGAGCCCCACGGAGACGCGTCGCGCCGCCCTGGGAGCCTGGGGAGGGGGTCGCGATGTACGCGGGTAATCGTGAGGAGAAGTAGAGCGTTCATAAATGAGGAGGAGCCCGACCAGACAGGACTCGGCATTCTACCACGCCTCAAATGGGGCACAGTGGCGGAGTCCTTGATCTCTTGGGGGCTACACAGGCCGTCTTGGAGCTGTTTTGGGCTCCCGGTGCCATCTTGGGCCGTAATTTGGTCTCGTCGGCTATCTAGGGGGTCTCTTCGGGCTGTCTTGGGGACTTCTTGGGGACCTTTGGAGCCGTCTGGGGGCTATCTTCGGTCCCAGGCCCTTCTCTTGGGTCGCTTTCGGGTCCTCTTGGCGCTGCTCTGGGCCGCAAGGGGGGCTTCTTGGGGCTCTCATTGGGCTCTTTTGGATTGTATTTGGCCCCTCTGAGACCCTCCGAGGTCCTCGTAGAAAAATATCGAGACGTGAGACCCGCCAAACGCAACAACAAAAACAGACCGGAGGGCTCCCATCTGCTTTTGAATGCTGTTGTCCTCCCGCAGGGCCTGTTGGCCTTTTCATTGGGGTCTTGGAAACCTCTTGGGGCAACCTTGGCGCATCTGGAAGTCTTCCTGGGGGCTGCTGGGAAGCACTGTTGGGTTAAATTTGCGATTGGCCTTCATGGGCCGTCTAAGAAGGGAGCCGTGCGGGGCGCCTGGGGCTTCCAGGGAGGTGTGGGGCCGCCCTGCGAGCCTTGGGAGGAGGAAGGGGTGCGGTGCATGCCGCGAAGTGCGGCGAGAGCGGGTGGGGGGCCCCTTGGAAGATCGCAGGAGCCCAACCAGACCAGACATCTCTATGTATTCTACCACGTCTCAGCGCGCCAGGGGGCACGGCATCGGAGCCCTCACAGTTCTTCACTGCGTGGAGCTCCCCATCTGTGCATCGATTTGCAAGGACCATTCTGCCGCGAGTGTCTAGGCGCAAGAGTTTTCGAATATCCAGCTGCCTGCGGCAAGTCCCGCCACCGTGCCAGCCCAGCATGCTCGGCAGCTCTCCCTCGAGGGGACACAGGAGGAGCGTAGTGGATGTTCGTTGGGATCTCGTGGGAGGCATCTCGGGGGCCACTTGGAGGCTGTGTTGAGGCCTCTTGGGAGCCGTTTTGGGGCCTCTTGGGGCTTTTGGGGCCTCTTGGGGGCCTCCAGGAGCCTCTTGGGCGCCTCTTCGGGCCTCCCGGGGGCCCCTTAGGGCCCCTTGGGCGGAAGGCTTGGATTTTCGGTTCGTGTTCCCTCTCTGGGGCTCTTTTTAGGGCCGTCTTGGGCGTCTCTTGGGCCGTCGCGTCTTGGGGATCTCCTGGGCCGTCATGGGAGCCTTGGAGAGCCCCAGGGAGGCGCCATGGCCGCCCAGGGACCCCCCGGAGCATGGGCGATGCACGCGACCTTACGCGACCCGGAGGGGGGGGAGTCACCATTTAGAAGAGATTCCAACAACCCTACCAGAAAGCGTTTGGCATTCTAGCACGCCTCAACGTGCCAGGGGGCACGGTGGCGGATAAACGGGCTTGAGTATTGACAGACTGGGAGTGAATCTAACTGTGAATAAGTTGGAGTGTGAATGAGTTTCAGAAGTACGAGTGAGTAAATGCGCATGAGTCTGAGTATGTCAAAGCTTAGGATGAGAATACCAAGGATTCGCGCCCCAAGAGCGGCCCAATGTTTAGGAGCATATGGGATACACTTAGGAAATGCCCAATCCATACGAACATGCGTATCACTCCAAGGGTTCGTGCCCCAAGAGATGCCAAATCTTTTAGGAGCCTGGGTAATACTCCAAGGGTTCGTGCCCCAGGAGATGCCTAGTTTTAGGTACATGCGTAACGCATGTAGGGCTGGAGCCACGGGATAGATGTAGAACACAAAGGATTTGTGCCCCATTAGAGGGGCAATATGTATGAACATACGTAAACACTATTGGAGCCACAGGAGAGGGGTAATATCACTTTGTCTCTCTCTCTCTCTCTCGCTCTCTCTTTCTCTTTCTACATCTACGAACATACGTACAACACAAATGATTCGTGCCCCAGGAGAGACCCAACATATAGGAACGTGCGTCAAACATGTAGGATTGAAGCCACTCCTGTGGTCTCCTGGTGCCTCCTGGAGCCTCTTTGGGCATCTTGGGGCCTCCTGGTGCTCCTGGGGCCTCCAGGGGCCTCCTGGAGCCTCCTAGGGCCTCCTGCGGCTTCCTGGAGCGTCCTGAGGCCTCCTGGGACATCCTGGAACATTTTGGATCCTTCTGGGGCTTCCTGGGGCCTCCTGAGATTTCCTGGTGCCTCCTGGGGCCTCCTGGAGCCTCCTTGGCCTCCTGGTGAGGATTCGTGCCCCGCCCGAGACATCCTCAACATCTGCTCCGAAAGCGGAGGCAAGCAAACCGCTCGATACATCCCCGCAATCTGGGCGCGAACGGAGGAGTGCAACACCCCTTGGCGGCTCCCCCTGGTGTGCGGAACACCAGCGCTTATACATCTACATATATATATATATATATATATGTGTATACATATATATATATATATATATATATATATATATTCACGTATATACATATGCATTTATATATACGTATATGTACATATTCACAGACACCCTCCGACGAACTTTGCGTGCACCTTCAGGGAGGGCGGCTGTGTGTCAAGGCGCTGCTGGCTCTCCTGGAGAAGCGCACCGCTCGAAACCCCCCCGCAATGTGGACGCGACCGGACGAGTGCAATACCCCCTGGCGCCCCCCCTCTGTGGTGCTGAGGCTAGCGCCTCGCCTGAGACATCCTCAACATCGGCTATGAAAGGGGAGCAGGCACATCGCCTGGGCGCGAACGGGCCCTTGCAATACCGCCTAGCAGCCCCCCCTAGGGGTACTGAACCCATCACCTGGCCCGAGACATCCTCAAAACTTGCCCCGTCGTCGTCATTATCATCCTCCTCGTCGTCGTCGTCGTCGTCGTCGTCGTCGTCGTCATCATCATCATCATCATCATCATCATCATCATCATCATCCCTTCGTCGTCATCATCATCATCAGCATCATCGTCAGCATCATCGTCATCATCATGATGATGATCATCATCATCAGCATCATCATAGTCAGCACCTTTTTTCAGCATCAACATCAGCATCAGCATCAGCACTTGCATCATCATCAGCATCAGCACCAGTATCATCATCGTCACCACCACCACCATCATCATCATCATCATCAGCATCATCATCATCAACATCATCATCATCATCCTCATCCTCATCGTCAACATCAGCATCCTCATCCTCATCCTCATATGCTCGTCAGTATCATCATCGCCATCATAATGGTCATCACCGTCATCGTCACCATTGTCATATCATAACCCGAGTCGTGACCCTGCGTGTGTGTCTCTGAGTGACGCTGAGTAGTGAAGATCAGTTGGAGGAGGTGGGTGTTCGTGCGTGCTCGGCGCGGTTGTAGTAACAGCAACAACACCAACCACTCCACCACCAGCAACAACAACAACAACAACTATTCACTGCGTGGAGCTCCCCAAATGTGGATCTCATACTCCTGTCGCTTCTCGCTGAAGAACTCTGTCTGTGAGCATCTTGGTGTGAGAGCGAGTCGGCGTGGACGACGGGCGCGACAACGACGACGGCGAAAGCGACGACTTCAGTGAAGAGTCTAAGTCTGAATGGGTCTGGGTACGAGTGAGTCTGGCTACGAGTGAATGTGATGGTGTGTGGGTCTGGGCGTTGGTGATTCTGAGTGTAAGTCTGAGTGTGAGCCCGTCTGTGTATGGGTATGGTGAGTACGAAACGGGACCTGAGCTAATCGGTACGAGTGAGTCTGGCTACGAGTGAGTCTGAGGGTGGGCGGGTCTAAGTGTGAGTGGATCTGAGTGTGCGCAAGTCTAGGTGTGAGTGAATCTGGATATGAATATGCAGAGTGCGAGTGAGTTTGAGTATTACGAGCGAGTTTGAGTGCGGAAGATGTGTTGATGAGTAAATCTGATTTTGAATGCGTCTGGGTGGCGAAGGGGGGGCAGGAGGTGAGTGAGTGAGTGGGATCTGGAGGCGTCTAAGTAACACAAGTCCAACGGCAAGCCTGGGGGGCCGCAGCAGGCAAACCGCCCGAGACGCCCCCACAATCTGGACGCGACGAGTTGGGGTGTCTGCAGCCCTGGCGGCTCCCCAGTGGGGTGCCCAAGTGCCACCCCTGGTGCCTGGTGTATCGTGGGGAGCAGGATGGGCCACCAACAGAGAGTGAGTCTGGGCGGCGCCGGACCATGCACACCGTTGGAGCCATTCCCACGATCTGAGCGCGAACGGGCCCGTGCCAACACGCCCCCGGCGGCTCCCCGGTTGGGCTGCCCAAACATTCCACGCCGGCTGTAACGTGGTGGGCAGTGGGCTGCCAAAAGGAGAGAAGTCGGGGGCGCCGGAAATGGCAACACGCCTGGGACACACATATGCCACACTTGGCATAGCGCGGTGAGCAGGGGACCAGCAAAGGAAGCGCCGCTGGAGACAATCCCCACAGTTTGAGCGGGAGTCTTGGAATGTCCCCACCCCTGTCGCCCCCCTTATCGTCGTCATCATCATCAGCAGCATCAGCAGCATCATCGTCATCATCACCAACAGCGTTATCATCGTCATCATCATCATCATCATCATCATCATCATCATCATCATCATCATCATCATCATCATCATCACCAACACCAACACCAACAGCATGAACAGGTTCTCGTTCTCGTCGCGGCTGGAGTAGTAATTTCTCAGAACATACTTCGAACGCAGACCAGTCTGGCCACCAAACCAGGCACACCGCCCGAGACATCCTTGCAATCTGGGCCCCCCCTGGGGTGCGAACGCCAGCACCTCGCCAGAGACAACCTCAATCTCTGCTCCGACAGCGGAGGATGTTGGGGGCGCAAACAGGCAACTCGCCCGAGGCATCCCCCCAATCTGGGCGCGAACTGAGATTGAGATGTCCCCTGGCGCCCCCCCCCCCGCCGTAGGTGTGCGAAAACCAGCGCCTCGCCCGAGACATCCTCAAACTTTGCTCCGTCATCACTCTGATCGCAGACGGGTTTGGATTGCAACAACCGCAAACCGCTCGATGCATCCTGTGAATCTGCGCCGAAAGCGGAGGATGCTGAGGGCGCAAACAGGCAAATCGCCCGAGGCACCCCCCCAATCTGGGCGCGAACGGGCCCGTGCAATACCCCCTGGCGCACCCCCTTGGGGTTGCTGGAACCAGCGCCTCGCCCGAGACATCCTCAAACTCTGCTCCGTCATTCTCCTCCTCCTCCTCCTCCTCCTCCTCCTCCTCCTCCTCCTCCTCCTCCTCCTCCTCACCACCACCACCATCATCATCATCATCAGCAGCAGCAGCAGCAGCAGCAGCATCACCAACATCATCACAAACATCATCACCATCCTCCTCCTCCTCCTGATCATTATCCTCATTCTCACCATCAGCATCACCCTCACCCTCATCATCATCACCACCAGCATAATCATCATCATCAGCACCCTTCTCCACGCCATCATCATCACCATCATCATCATCCTCTTCATCATCAACACTATCATCACCATCATGCTCACCCTCCTATTCATTATTCTCATCCTCATCCTCATCCTCGTCAGCATCACACCATCTCCATTATCATCATCATCATCATCATCATCATCATCATCATCATCATCAGCATCATCATCATCATCATCTTCATTGTCGTTGTCATCATCATTATCAGCATCATCATCATTGTCGTTGTCATCATCAGTATCATCATCATCATCATCATCACCGTCACCATCATCGTCAGCAGTAGCTTCACCATCGCCACCATCATCACCATCATCAGCATCATCATCATCATCGTCATTATCACTATCATCATCACAACCTCCGGCACCATCCTCATCAGCATCGTCGTGATCATCATCACCATCCCCAACAGCATTACCATCACATCATAACCCGAGTAGTTCTCCCGGGTGTGACTCCGAGAGGCATTGGCAAGTGAATCGGAGGAGGAGGAGGAGCAGGAGGTGGGTGTTCCTGCGTGCTCGGCGCTGGTTGGGGTAATAACAAGAACCCCATCCCTAGGATATGGGGAACAAGAACGCCCTCCTGAGGATAACCAGTGCATCTACCACTCTCTTTGCCACCACTTTGCCCCTGCGTAACAATTCCGCGACCACTACCGCGACCACCACGTCTGCCGCTATTGCTACCACCAGCACGACCATCTCCCAAATCACTACCACTATCCCTAGCGAACACTCACTACGCAGGAACACTGAAAAAGTTCACCGCGTTCCAATTTTCAAACAATGAGCTGAATTTGTTTCCACTGCAACGACCACGACTAATACCACTGTCACGACCTCTGGCCGCTCCCACTACTATTCATCTTAGGGGTCATTGTCTTGGGGCAGAACCAATGCTGCCACATACTTTGTTAAACCGAATTTGCATCGCTGCCATCCAGGTCTGGAGAAGCGCGGGCGAGTTCGACAACGGCGGGGACAAGATATTGCTATCCCCGAAGGGCGTCATGTGTGGAACAGAGGACTCGTTGCCACTACCAGGCTACCTCGCCCAGGACTACGTCGAGGAAGGGAATCTGGCCAAGCGCGCCCACTTGCCGCCTGCCGTCGAAGGGGGAAGAGCGATGCATTGAGAGCTGTCCCGCCCAAAGTGGTCGCATGCTTTGCAGGCGCTGGCGCGCATACTTTGACACACTCGTTTGCGCGAGCTGCCTCGTGGTCGAAGTCAAACTTTGGACGCCCGAGATGGGGATCGGCGTGCGGTTCCGAATCCTCCTGTTTACCCACATCTCCTCGTCCTCTGCTGGAGGTCCAGGGGTCTTCAGGGGCTTTTGTAGAGGCCCCCATAGCTGGCCCCAGAGGCCCAGCAACGGTTCGACTCCTCACGGAATGGTTTTTGGAGGGTTGGTGGTTGCGCCAGCAGTTTGAGACATCAAACTGTGAACCCGAATTGCGAACAGCCGGTTTTGTACTCCCAGATGGTGATTAGCGGGGCGGGAGTTCTGCGTGGTCCGCTTGCATGAGCGTCAAGCCACCATGTAGAGTTCGAAATTGTGGTTAGGGCTGTCTGGATAGCTTGCATCTGCGCGCTCCGACAGCAGCAACCACCATCGCACGGAGCACAAAGCCGTCCATTCCAGAGTGATGCTTCTTCCTCGTCCTATCTCTCCTTCTGGGTTTCGCTCCATGCGGTGCTCGCCGCGCCGGATCCCGATGTGTCCCTAGCGCGCGGGACCCTCTCGCGGTGCAGCCGAGGCAAGAGCTTGCACTGGAGATGAGGGTGGAACACGGCAGGTGGGAGGGGGCAGGAGGAAGGGAGGGAGGGCGGAGAAGTGGGGGGGAGGATCGAGCATCGAGGACCGATGTCTTGGAGGTCCCTTCCCGCTCTCTGGGGTCCTCCGGGGGCATCCGCGGGGGCCCCACCACCCCCAGAAATCGCTTTGGGGTGCATTTCGGGGGTGAGAGCCAGAGGGACTCCTCCCTCCTCCCACCTCCCCCTCCCTCCTCCCTCCTCCCCCTCCCTCCTCCTCCCTCCTCCCTCCTCCCTCCTCCCTCCTCCCTCCTCCCTCCTCCCTCCTCCCTCCTCCCTCCGACCAAGGGGTGGATCGGAGTAGACGTGAGCTGGCTGCTAGCTGCACGTCCTTGCTCCAGCCGCCCTCGCGGAGGGCTTGGGGCCTTCCCGCCAGGAGCAGGGGCACGGGCCGGACCAGGCCCCCTCGAGTCCCGGCCTCGCCTTCTGCTGGTGCAGCAGGAGGAGACCGACCAGACAACAAACGACACCACCCCACCCACGGCCCTCCATGTTGCGATACGGCCCATCGGGCGCCGCCGCAGCTCAAGCCGGAATTCATGGTATATGCTGATCACCACCCACCAAACGGCCCCAACCCAACCCGAAGGCCTCAATTTTCCCTCCATTTCCAGTGGGGTGGGGTCGGGGAACATTGAACAAACACATGGAACCCGTCCCCCCCAACCCGAAATTCGGGTCTTCGGGTTGGGTTGGGGTGGTCTGGTAGGTAGTCAGCTGAGGCCTGTGGGGCCATAGGTGGGGTGGTGCCGTTTTTTTTTTTTTTTTTTTTTTTTTTGTTTTTTCTGGTCCAGGAGAGAGGCTGAGGGGGAGGCGGGCGCAGAAGAGCTGGTGGTGGTCAGAACCAGCTGGGCGAGGGAGGGCGAGGGTGAAGCACGGCGAGGCGTTTCGATGGTGCGTCCTCCCCGGCTGGCCCCAGTGGCCGGGCAGTGTTGCCTCACCGTCTGTGCCGTTCGCTGCTGTTGCTCCCTCTGCGCTGATGTCGTCGAGAGGGAGCGGGCGAGCACCAGCGGGCCTGGGCGCGACGGAGAGAGGTGATGCAGGCCGGACGGCATTCCATCTCGGCGGATGTTCCAAGATGGCTTTCCAGGGCTTCCTGCGAGCTGGGCGGGTCGGGGGGGGCAGGCAGCACGGGCAGCGGCGGGGGAGAGCGAGCAGCTGGGGCCGTGACCCTCCTGCCCCGCTGACAGGAGCCCTGGGGAAGCCGTGCTCAAGCTTACGGTTTGGAGGTGTATCGCTTTCAAGTCTGGGCGGACGAATCATCCTCCCCTTCACGTTTCAGGCCCAATTGTTCTGCAGAACGGGGCAACCTCGAGTTCCTTCTTGATTCAGAAGGGATGCTGCCGGAAGAGGAAGGGGGGCGGAATAGGAGGAGGTGGGTGAGGGGGGAGGAGAAGGAGGAAGATGACGATATGAAGGAGGATATGGAAGATGGAAGAGGCGGTGGTATTGGAGTGGGTTGGTGGGCGCGGTTCATGCAAATCAGGTACACCACGTTTGAGTGCGACGGTCAAGCCGCCTATATGCAGTGCACGGGGATGATGTTGCTCCAGACTGGTGACTATCAGGCCCTCATCCCTGGGCTGATCTTCATTTTCCCTCTCAAGAGCAGTGCTGCTCCGATGTGACTACCAGAGTGTATTGACCTAGCCAGGGGGGAGTGGGGATGGTGGTTGGCTGAGCCGATGATGAACCAGACATGCGCGCTGTCCGATTCGATGAGAATTGGGCCACCTTGGCCAGGCTAGGCACGGCTGCGCATGACGATGCGATGGAGGGGACAGGACGATTAGTGATGGACGAAAAGGAAAGTGAAAAGGAGAGGGCTCGAGTGTATGCAATCATCGCCAATCGCTCACCCTTCCAGCGCTGTGCCAGTGCATCTTGCATGATCTTCTCCCCGTCTGTCCAGCTGGTAGTTGCGTCGTTTGCTTATTATCCCTACCTCTGTCGTTCCCTCGTTCTCCTTTGTGTGTCTATCTCTCGCTCTGTCATCGGTACGCACAGATGCACAAGTGTGTACAACTCGCTTCACTGTAGAAGCGCGCGTGCATAATGGTACACGCATTATATACGCGTGTCCAGCGCCCTCAACTCTTTCAGGTATAGAGTCATGTATATGACTGTTTCAGTCACACCGCCATGTGCACATAGATATGTACATTTCAGTCTCGTTCTCTCTCTCTCTCTCTCGCTTTCTCTCTCTCTCTGTCTCCCTCTCTCTCCCCCTCTCTCTCTCTGTATTTCCAGTTCCCAGACATAAATTGCACATCTGCCTGGCTCAAGCTGTTCTGGTCTAAGCTGCCTGCCATTGGCCTGGCAGGTAGTTCGCCGGCGACTTCGCTGTTGACCGCAGCGCCGCCAGTCTTCGATCTCGCCTCGCGCGCCTCTTCCCGCTCTCCTCTCCTCGTGGCGGGCAATGGTGCCGCCCACCGGACTCGGCAGCAGCGCGGTACCCCTGCGAATGCCCCCAGGCCTCCAGCCGACGCAGGCTGTCCCTCAGGGCGACGGGCAAGGCGCCGCGGTGGGCTCTCGGTTCGAGACCGCGGTTCGGGACTTCATCGATTCGGAAGTCATGCTGAACTTCGACCACATGTCCGTGGACGCCATGGGGGACGGCGCCACCGCCTCAGGCAGCCCACCCTGGGTGGCCCTATGCCGCGACTTGCGCCTCCTCGGGTACGACCTCAATTTGGACGACGGCTGGGACCGCCTCGGCCTCTGCAAGGAAGGCCCGGCCCCCGACAAGGCGCTGGTGCTCCGCCGCGCCGGGCTCCTGGGCGACCTGCTGAATTCCGTCGCGGATGGGCCCTTGACGGAGCCAGAGCGTGCGATGAAGCGCAGTTGGATCTCTCGCGCGACCGAGGCCCACCAGCAGTGCCTCAGCGAGCTTCAAGAGGTCCTCAGGGTGCGGCAGCTGCAGAGGGTCGCCGAGGACAGGCTCCCACGCTGGGCGGAGGCTGAGCCAGTGGTCGTGGAGCACTCGGTGCACGAGGCGGGTATCCCATGCACCTGCCTCCTCAACCTCTCGCGGATCCTCCGCGCTCGGCCCCAAACGGCCGACGCGCACGTCTCCCCATCGCCAGAAGGAGCACGGGTCGCGTGCGGGCAGCTTCTGCAGGGGGGCGGCGCCTTTCTCCAGGCGATGGCGACGATGGCTGGCTGCGGCATCATGCTGTGGCGCCTGGGGAGAAGGAAGACCTCGGCCGCTTGTGCGGTGGCGTGGCTAAGGCCGCCATGCAGGGAGTCCCTATCAACTCACTCGTCGTCGTGCCGCTCGATCCGCGCCCTGGCTGCCATTCGCCTTGGCAGTTGGGGGGCACGTGGACACATGACCTCCTCCAGACTCAGAGCAGGTGGGCCCCCTTCGTACATACCATATCGTTCAGCCACGAGCCCATGAAGATCGCCGTCTCTGGCCTGCACGCGCCGATGCACCATATCAAGAGCCTCTGCATTGTCTGTCTACTTGAGCTCGACCAGCGTCTCTGGCACATGGGGCATGATGCGCTCCCGCGGCCTCATCGGCAGCGTCCCCGACGCGCCGATGGTCGTCTTCGACATCGCTAAGACAGGTGAGCTGACGCTGCTCGGCTTGCTCGGCCAGGTCCCCCGCGACTTTGTGACCAGGTGGCAGGGGCTGGCGAAGGCGGCGACTTCCACGCCACAGGAGAGGCGCCTGCTCTACATGGGAAGGGTCACGCAGGGGGGCAACTGGGCGGCTAGGGTTTCTGTTTTGTGCCTCAAGGCGATCTTCCAGGAGATGGACGTCATCATCGGCTCGCACACGACTTACAGCTTGAAGGGTGCCGTCTTGATTGACATTACCCGGCCGGCGGCGGCAACCAAGGTGCAGGAGCTGCTCGAGGACGCGGTCTTGGTGTCGCCCAGGCGCCTCCTAGCCCGCACGACGGCCTCTGGAATGCAATGGCGTGCGGCGGTGGACAGCGCTTTCGAGGACAACGACGGCGCCTACGTCGAGAGGGTGCGCTACCGACCGTCGTCTGGTGGCGGGGTGCTTGCGATGGTGCGGGCATTGGCGGAGACGAAAGCCATCAGGCGCAATGCCCACCGTGCGCCCGATGGGCGCGAATTTCAAGTGGTGATCCGCTTCAGCGGCGAGCTCATTGGAGGACGATTCTCCGAGGTGCACGCCTTCATGGCGTTGGCGCGGAGGCTGCTCGACATCCCCTCCAACCGCAGGCTGTAGAGGAGCTGACGGCGGTGTACCAGTGGAAGCCCCTCGTGGATGCACGCGCCTGCTGGCGCGGGGACGTGCTGCTCCAGGTGCGGCATCGCGATGAGGTGAACGGCGTGTTCCAGCGCCTGGAGGGGAAGGCCATCGATGTCGCCGGGCAGGGCAGGATCGTGTTCGAGGTGATCCCTCATGTCCCCTGCTGGAGATGGTGCGGGTGGCCAGGGAGGACGCTGCCGCGCATTGACTGTCCCGATGGCCTCGCGGCCACCTTGAATTTGATGCTGGGGGTGCGCCTGGGATTCAATAGGACCATTGTCTTCTTTTACGGTGGTTTTATAGACAGTATGGTCAAAGGGCTCAGCAGTGGGAGTCTTTGCCGTCCAGGCCCGTTGAACCTCGCGGTTCTGTAATGCAGGTGGCTAATGCTGGGGATGTGCACTCTACGCCGTCATATATTTCTTCTTCTTCTTCTTCTTCTTCTTCTTCTTCTTCTCCTTCCTCGGCAAGCTGCGCTCCGCGAGCACGCAGGCGGCGCGCCTGACCAGACCCGCGTCGTGCAGAGGACTCACTCGATGCTGACCCCCCAAAGCGGCCCCAGCGGAGCCGAACACGACGAAAAATGTTCTCGAACCACCATCCCCGACGACAGCCGACGAAAAATCGAAGACAAAGAGGAAACCGCTGGCTGAAAAGATCACGTCGCCGGAGGTCCGGGTTACGCCCCCTCGCGCACCCCGTGGCTCGCACCGCGCCCGCCCGTTTCCGTTGTCACTCGTCGCCGCTCCTGTCGTCGTCGTCGTCGTCGATGATCACACGAACGGAAACGAGAGCAGCAAAACGTGGCGCAGCCGTGACTAAAACCTAAACGCGCGCGAAGCGCGCGCGCGTGGTTCTTGTGTGTGTATATATATATATATATATATATATTTGTATATACATACACATATAGGTGTACGGGTGTATGGGTGTGTGTGTGTGTGTGTGCTAGCGCAGGTAGGTCTTCCCCAGCTTCATGGATACATTGACTGTCAAAGCACTCCGGACTCGCTGGCCCGTGGGCCTGGCTTCTCGGAGGCAGGGCGCTGGGGCTCCCATGGGGCACTTGTCGAGGCCCGTGGGGAGCTCGCTTGCTCCCAGCGATCTCGAGCGTGTCTAGGCTCTGGGCCATGCCACCACGGCCGACGTGC
>CAUYUJ010021791.1:0-7500 GCA_963575745.1 Prorocentrum cordatum | reverse complement strand
GTCGACTTTTCGAAGACAACCTCCAAGCTCGAGGCAAGATGCGCGATCCTCAAACGAACACCACTGCGGGGCTGGCAGACGGAGTTCGCGACGCCAGCCACGGAGCAGGCTGCGCTCAGCCATGTCGAGGGCAGAGTCTAGCACGGCCGCACACGAAGAAGCCAGATCTATCATCAAGAATTGCGGCACACGACCAGCTTAGATGCCTGCCGTAGACTTTTGCATGGCAGCGACTTCCACAGAGGGGAGAGTTGTTCGTTGGACGGTTCTCAGAAAGCATGACGCCTCGACGCGAGCATGCGGCTCTTATGGTGAGCGCAGGATCTGAAGTCTTTGTTTGCCTGTTGCGCGCCAACAGATGTTATCACAGTTTCCAGAGGTGTGTGAGTGGAGCAGGTCCGTTGGCCGACGCATGGCACTGGAGCCCGAGCAGGCGGTCTGCAGTGCCTTCGATGATCTTCCCCGCGGCGCGCTCGGAGTCTTCGCACACGTGGGCCCTACGATGCCCAAGGTCTGAACTCAGCTCCACGCGGACCTGGAGGAGGAGGAGGACGACACTGAGGGTCAGGAGGAGGAAGAGGAGGGAGGGGAGGAAGATGGATCTGAAGAGGCACGCCGGGAGGGGGAGGAGAAGAAAGAGGAGGACGGGGATGAACAGCGGGAGCAGGAAGGCAAGCGGAGAGACGAGGGCCCAGCCATCCGACGGCGTGCTTTTTCCGCAGCGTGGCTCCCCAGAGGCCTGCACCCCTTCCAGGGGACCAGCTTTTCGCCCCGAGCCGCTCTTTTGGGCTGCCCAGGTGCCCAGGAAGGGCCCCCAGAGCCTGAGAACTGCCAAAGCAAGGGCGCCTTCGAGGGCGCCCTCGAAGGCGCGAAGTTATTTGCGCTTCGCGCTTCGCGGTTCGGCTCCGCTTCCTCCTCATCCTCCTCTTCTCCCCTGGGAGGCGGCGCGAGAGCGCGAAGTGGTTCGCATTTCGCGCTGCGCGCGGCGCGGAGCGCGAAGTTGGGAGCCCTTGCAAAGACCTTCCGTCGCGTTGTTCACGACGTGAGGATGTCAGGAGGAGGAGGAGGAGGAGGAGGAGGAGGAGGAGGAGGAGGAGGAGGGGGAGGAGGAGGAGGAGAGGAGGAGGGAGGGGGAGGGGAGGGAGGGGAGGAGGAGGAGGAGGAGGAGGAGGTGGCGCAGCGGGGGGGCGGCCCGCGGGCCCCCTCACGCGGCCGGGCGGGCCCTACCGGCGTGGAGGTGCAGCACGCTGGAGCGCTTCGCCTTCGGCGGCAGCTGGCTCTCCTTCTCTGTCTACGGGGCGACTCGCCGTCACCCAGCGCTTCGCCAGTCATAGGACGAGGATAACATCGGGTGAGGATATATCGAGGATCTCTTAGATCTGGCGGCTCTGGAGGATGTCTCGGGCGCGAGCGTTCCGGAACGCTCTCAAAGCGTTCTGGAACGCTCTGAAACGGATGTATCCTCTTCGCCGTCGTTGTCGAAGACGTCCGCGGCGAGTCACCGCTGTCCCGTTCCCTCGTGGAGATGCATGCGTGGCCAGTCGTCGAGACAACTCTTGGCCAAGCGATTGGACATTGCGTTCCCCCAGCCGTGGTGGAAACCCTTGGGGCAGGAAGATGGGTTCACGGGGCGACTCGCCATCGCCCGGTGCTTCGCAGTCATCGTCGCCGTCGTTACCGACGACGCCTACGGAGAACCACTGCCGTCCCCTGCCTTTTTGGAAACGCCTCTGTGGCCAAGCCTTAGGCGAAAGCTTGGCCAAGCCATTGGACTTTGTGCTTCCCCGGCCGTTGTGGAGACCCTTTGGGGAATACTTGGAGAGGGGAGAGTTTGGATGAGTAGAGGGAGGCAAAGAAGGAGGAGGAAGAGGAGTGGGAGGATGAGGACGAGGCCTCCTGGGGCCCTCCTGTGGGGCCTGTTCTGGTGGTGGCCTCCTGGGGCCTCTTGGGGGCCTCTTGGGGGCCTCTGCAGGAAAGCCCCTGTTGGGGCCGTCCTGGAGGGCCGCCTTTGGGGATTTCGGCCCGTCTTGAGGTCCTCCGGGCGGCTTCTTGGCCCGCCTTGGAGCCATCGTGGAGGCCTTTGGAAATGTCCTCGGCGGTCAGGAGCTTAACAGTTCAAGATCACAGCAATCCTTCACAATTCCAAGGGAATTGCATCATTGCGGCATCTTCGGGCTCTTCTAGAAGGCTTCCTGATTGAAGCCTGTTGAGGCGTCTTGGGCGCCTCTTCGGCCACGTCGATGCCATCGTGGGCCAGCTTGGAGACATCTTTGGCGACATTGGAGGCTTCGGACCCTCCTGGATCGTCTTTGGGGGAGGAGGAGGCGGAGGAGGAGGAGGAGGAGGAGGAGGAGGAGGAGGAGGAGGAGGAGGAGGAGGAGAGGAGGAGGAGGAGAGGAGGAGGAGGGAGGAGGAGGGTGGAGGAGGGAGGAGGGAGGAGGAGGGGAGGGAGGGGAGGAGGAGGAGGGAGGAGGGAGGAGGAGGGAGGAGGAGGGAGGAGTGATGAGGGAGAGGCCGTCTTGGATCGTCCTGGACCAACACCTCAATTTTGTGAAGATGGGGTGCGGTCCGCCCGGGCCCTTCCGTGTGGCGGCGGGTCATGTATAAGGCCACTGGAAGCCCTAAGGAGAGGTTTTTTACCGGTAAGAAGTCCAGCACGCCAAACACGCTTGTGGTAGATGAGCAATGGGCGGTGGACTGAAGACGCCTATGGCGAATCACCTCCGCCCCCTGCCTTTGGAATCGCCCATGTGGCCGGGCGTTGTGGCAAGAACTCTGCCAAGCTATCGGGCCATGTGTTCCCCAGCCGCTGTGGAAACCCTTCGGGGAACACTCGGGGGAGGATGACGGGGAAGATCAGGTGGTGGAGGAGGAGGAGGAGGAGGAGGAGGAGGAGGAGGATGAGGAGGAGGAGGAGGAGGAGGAGGGGCATCTTGGGAGCCTCCTTGGAGCTTCCTAGGAGCCTTTTGGAGACACCTTTGGGGCCTCCTTGGACCTCTTGGAGGCCTTTGGGGGCTTCTCGGGGGCCTCTTTGGCAGTCTTAGGAAATTCCTGGCCCGTCTGACGCCGTCGGAAGCCGTATTGGGCGCCTCTCTGGGCCGACTTGGAGCACTCGGGCAGTCTTGGAGGCCATCTTGGGCGTCTTCGAGACCTCTTGGGCCGTCTTGGCGTCTTGGGACCCTCTTGGGGCCGTCTTCGGGGCCTCTTGGGCCGTTCTGGGGGGCCCTCTTGGAAGGCCTCTTGGGCGATCTTGGGGCGATCTTTGGGGGCTCTTGGGCCGTCTCGGGCCGTCGGAAGATCGAAAAGAAGCAACTGCACAAGTCCTTCAAATACCTTAGGACAATCAGTAATTTTGGCCCCTTCTGGCCTTCCTGGAGGTCTTGGGGGCCTCTGGGGCCGTTTTGGAGACCTCTTGGGCCATCTTCGAGCCATCTTGGGCCGTCTTGATGGCCTCCCGGCCCGTCGGACGCCGTCGGAGGCCGCCGTCTTGAGGGCCTCTCTGGGCCGACTCGGGGCCCTCTTGAGGTGCTCCAGGGCTGTCTTGGAAGCCATCCTGGGCGTTATGGAGGCCTCGTGGGCCGTCTTGGGGCCCTCTTGGGACCGTCTTGGAGGCCTCTTGGGCTCTTCTGGGGCCCTCTTGGAGGCCTCTTGGGCGATCTTGGGGCGATCTTTGGGGGTTTTTGGGCCGTCTCGGGCACTCGGAAGACCGATCATAAGCAAATGCCACAATCCTTAGAAAACCTTCGGACAATTCATGATTTTGGCCTCTTGGGGCTCTCTTTGGAGACCTCTTGGGGCTCTCTTGGGAAGCTTTGGCGGCCTCTTGGGCCATCTTGGGGCAATGTTGGGCCTTCTTGAGCCTTCTGGGAGGCTTCTTGGACGACCTTGGAGGAATCTTTGACTCTCTTGAGCCGTCTTGGAGGCCATCTTGGACCATATTGGCCGTCTTGGAGGCTATCTTGAGCCGTCTTGGGGAGTTTTTTGCGGACGTTGTGCTCGTTTGCGCTCGATTTTGCGGCCTTCTGGGTGGCCGGCGGGCTGGGCCGGAGCCCCAGGGGAGAGCTTTTTGGGAAAATGAAGCGAAACCAAAACCGAAAGGATCCAGCACGCCAGGCACAACTGTGATGAATCAACAGGGGGTGGCGGATGACGGAAAGAGCGAGGTACGAGTGAGAGACGTTTCGCAGGGGGCGAAGCTCTTATGGGGAGGGGGTCTGGGGAGGGGGCTAGCGGGGAAACAAAAGTTTAGTTGCCCTCGCGCCTCATTTTTTTCCGAGTGAAGCGGCTACCGGGCGGCTCCCATGGCCTGTTTCTTTTTATTTTTTCGGGTGAACCGGCCAGATGGCCCCTAGACGGCCCAAGGAGGCCCCCAAAACGGCTTCAGAGGGCTCGAAGACGGCCGCAAGGGAGTTTCAGATGGCCTCCAGACGGTCCAAGAGAGTCTCGAGACTGTTCCAGAGGCCCTCAAGAGGACCTCCGAGAGGCCTCAGGAGGCCAAAAACATTGATTTCCTTATGGTTTTTGCTGTTTCTTCGGGTTCTCCCCTTTACCGTCCCAGAAGGGCCCCATACGGCCCAAGAGGCTCCAGATATCCCCCCAAGACGGCCCCAGAGGCGCCCCAAAGGCGCCCAAAACGGTTCAAGAGGGCACCCAAAGGTCGAGGAGGAGAAGGAGAAAGAGTAGGAAGAGGATGATGATGCTGCTGATGATGATGCTGATGATGATGATGATGATGATGATGATGATGATGATGATGATGATGATGATGATGATGATGATGATGATGATGAGGAGGAGGAGGAGGAGGAGGAGGAGGAGGAGGAGGAGGAGGATGAGGAGGTGGATCAGGAGGAGCAAGGCTCCCAACTGAGAGCGGTGACGTAGCACGCGCTTACCAGCAAGGACTCCAAGAGCGAGCGGTGACGCAACAAGTTTTACCATCAAGGCTCCCAAGAGCGAGCGGCAACGTAAGCATCCCTTGGCACGAGGACGCTGAACAAAGAGCGGTGACGCAACAAGCTCTTCCCAGCAGGGCTCCCATCAGAGAGCGTTGACGTAACACGCGCTTACCAGCAATGTTCGCAAGAACGAGCGGTGACCCAACAAGCTCTTACCACCAAGGCTCCCAAGAGCGAAGGGTGTCATGAGCCATCTCGGGCAGGTTGCTGAAGCGCTCTTTTCGTTCCCGTGCCGACCTAGGTGACGGCAAGAGCGAGGTACGAGTGATGTACGTTGAGTTGGGGCGGGGCCTTCTAGGGAGGAGTGCAGAGGAGGGGCGAGGCCTGGACGAAAAGTCGAATGGCCAGCTTTCCTCGTATTTTTTGAGTGAAGCGGCTCCCGGCGGCTCCCATGGCCCGTTTCTTCATATTTTTTCGGGTGAACCGGCCCCAAGCGCCCCACGACGGCCCAAGAGGGCACCAAAACGGTCCAAGAGGGCCCCCAGACGGGCCCAAAACGGCCCAAGAGGCCCCAAAGATCGTCCCAAGACGGCCCCAGAAGGCCAGCAAAGGGGCAGTCAACGGTCCAACAGGGCCCGCAGACGGCCCAAGAGAGCCCCCAGACGGCCCTAAGAGAGCCCCCAGACGGCCCCAAGAGAGCCCCGAGGATGAGGAGGAGGATGATGAGGAGGAGGAGGAGGTGAGAGGAGGAGGAGGAGTGGAGGAGGAGGAGAGGGAGGAGGAGGAGGGGAGGGCAGGATGGGAGGAGAGGGGGGAGGGAGGGGGGGAGGAGGAGGAGGAGGAGGGAGGAGGAGGAGGAGGGGGAGGAGGAGGAGGAGGAGGAGGAGGACGAGGAGGATGAGGAGAAAGAGGCGGAGGAGGAGGAGGAAATAGAGGAGGAGGAGGAGGAGATGAGGAGAGGAGGAGGAGGAGGAGGAGGAGGAGGAGGAGGAGGAGAGATGGAAGGAGAGGAGAGGAGGAGGAGGAGGAGGAGGAGGAGGAGGAGGAGGAGGAGGAGGAGGAGTAGGAGGAGAGGAGGAGGGAGGAGGAGGAGGAGGAGGAGGAGGAGGAGGAGAGGAGGAGGATGGGAGGAGAGAGAGGAGGAAGGAGGAGGAGGAGGAGGAGGAAGAATAAGCAGAATTAGCAGACGACTACTACTACTACTACTACTACTACCACTACTACTACTATTACTACTACTACTACTACTACTACTACTACTACTACTCCTACTCCTACTCCTACTACTACTACTACTACTATTACTACTACTACTACTACTGCTACTACTACTACTACTACTACTACTACTACTACTACTACTAATCATAATACGAATACCACGAATAAGAAGAGCAATCATACTAACAAGGAGAAGAAGACGAAACATACTAATACGACGAAGAGTATGACAACTAAGAAGACGAATACTAACAATACGATCACGATTGCGAGCACTAAGAATAATAATGCTACTCATACTGCTAACGAGAAGACGTTTAATCATACTATCACGAATAGTACTACTACGACTCGCAATACAGTTAATACTAATAATAATAATACTAAGAATATTAATACTAATCATCATCATAATAATACGGATAATGCTACTAATACTAACAATACTGATACTAATAATAACAATAATAGAATATTGTAAGTAATACTAATAGTAATACTAAGACCAATACTCATACTAAGAATACGGATGCTAACGCTACAGGGAATAATACTACCACTGCCAATACGACTAATCAGACAAACCATACGAAGACTACGACTACTAAGCATACTCAGAATACGGCTAATCATACCAGTACGAATAACATTAGTAAGACGAGGATGGTGAGGCGGGGGAGGAACAGGATGAGGGAGAGGGGGGGAGAAGGAAGAGGAAAAGGAGGCGGAGGAGGAGGAGGAGCAGGAGGAGGAGATGGTGGGGAGAGGAGGAGGACGAGGCGGAGAGGAGGAGGAGGAGAGGAGGACGGAGGAGGATGAGGCGGAGGAGTGAGGAGGAGGAGGAGGAGGAGGAGGAGGAAGAGGAGGATCCGGGGGAGGAGGGGAGGAGGAGGAGGAGGAGGAGGAGTATGAGGAGGAGGAGGAGGAGGAGTAGGAGGAGGAGGAGCAGGAGGAGGAGGAGGAAGGAGGAGGAGGAGGAGGAGGAAGGAGGAGTGAGAGGAGGAGGGGGAGGAGGAGAGTAGGGAGGATGACGAGGAGGAGGAGGCGGAGGAGGAGGAGGAGGAGGATGAGGCGGAGGAGGCGGAGGCAGGGGAGGCGGAGGAGGAGGAGGAGGACGACGACTAATACTACGAAGGCTACGGCGACTAATACGAAGCAGATGAGGAGGCGGAGGTTGATGAGGCGGCGGTGAAAGCGGAGGAAGATGAGGAGGAGGAAGAGGAGGATGGAGATGATGTTGTTGCTGCTGCTGCTGCTGCTGATGATGATGATGATGATGATGATGATGATGATGATGATGATGTTGCTGCTGCTGATGAGGTTGATGATGCTGCTGCTGCTGCTGCTGATGATGATGATGATGATGATGATGATGATGCTG
>CAUYUJ010021790.1:127129-133471 GCA_963575745.1 Prorocentrum cordatum | reverse complement strand
CCTCCTCCTCCTCCTCCTCCTCCTCCTCCTCCTCCTCCCGAGAGGCGCCCGATAGGAGGACGAAGCATGTACGCGGCCCAGGGGGGGGCCAGGGGACGCATTGAGACAAGACGAGGCGCCATGAAATCTGGGGAGGGGTCATGGCCCTGGCCATAAGATCCGTCCCCCCGAGTGTGCCCCGTCGGTCGGAAGAAGTGGGCAGCAGCATGAGGTAGGAAGGCGTTGGAAGCAGACTGGGCTTCCGCCTGGCCCCCGAAGGGGAGGGACGAGGGACGACCGCTCGACTCTGGAGGCAGGAAGGCGCCTGCAGCAGAGCAGGGCTCGGGCATC
Source organism: Prorocentrum cordatum (assembly GCA_963575745.1). Classification (NCBI taxonomy): domain Eukaryota; class Dinophyceae; order Prorocentrales; family Prorocentraceae; genus Prorocentrum; species Prorocentrum cordatum. The sequence continues at coordinate 133,141 of CAUYUJ010021790.1, read as the reverse complement.
CAAGAATACCTACCTTCAACGAACGGCGTGCAGCCATCCCCCCCCCCCTCTCGGCCGCTCCCGACCCGGGCCCCGAGCGGCCACAGGGGCCGCCCGCCGAGCGGGGTTCCTTGATGGTCCGCCAGGCGTCGGGGTTGTCCTTGCTCTCGAGCAGCGCGTCGATCTCCCCCGCCTTCAGCGTCCTCGGGGGCACCACCTCCTCCTCGCCCTCCTTTGGCTGCGGCGAAAGGGGGGCAGGGGGAGCGGGGAAGGCTTCTCAGAAGGAGGCTGCCTCTTAGAAGGCGCCAGCCTTACCACTACAGGCAAGGCCCGCGCCTTCTAAGAAGCGGGGGTGCTTCTGAAAGCCTTCCCCCTTACCCCTACGCCTCTCCGCACGTGGCCGCAAGACGAAGCCAGGACGAGAGCAAAATTCGGGTGAGGATAGATCGAGTCTCTGAGATCTGGCTGCTCTGGAGGATGTGGCGGGCGCCGTGGCCTTCTCAGAGCGCTCCAGAACGCTCTGAGAGCGTACCAGAACGCTCCGGAACGAATTCATCCTCGTCCTAGCCCCGTCCGATCTCCCCGTTCTCGTCGCGATGGAGTTGCCACTGGCATGTGAGAACTTCGCTGGCTGGGCAAATGTTGCGTGCTGGTTTGGGCGAAACAGATAGGTGCCGATGCCGCTACTCCCCCGACCTCTCGCGGGGTGCGCTCGGGGCAGAATTTCGAGGATCAGGCCGTGGCGGCGAGGACCTCCCAAGAAGCCCAAAAAGGCGAAAACGAGGCACGGGCAGCGGCATCGGTACGGCAGGCTCGTGTCGTGCCGACCTCGGCGTTGGTTCCTGACACCGCGGATCTTGCGGGATCCTTCGCGTTGACCCGGGTGTTCGGGTGCAAGATCTTGCAGGATCTTGCAGGATTCTGTAAGGACTGACTGACCTGGGTCTGGATCGACCTGGGTCAGGAGACCCCCGAGCGGAACCGTTGAGCCCTGAAAGATCGGCCGTTCCAGAAGCGTCAGATCGTTGAACATCGACCGAGTCTGGGTTGCTGGCGGCGTTCAACGTCGAGTGTCGGCGGCGGGGTCGACGCCGGTCGACACGACGCGGACCCACCGTACCTCGCCATCGCTTGGACGTCATTCCCCGTGCATGCTTCGATTAGGCGCGTTCCTGTTCTTTCCGCAAGGTGATCCAATATGTTCCTCGATGGCCCTCGTCGAGGACAACTGCACACGTCAGAGCGATGCCATGGTACCTGCTCCTCCTCTGAAGTCTGGGCGTCGGTTGCAGAGCGCCGACCACCCCAGCCTTCAGCCTCCCCCTGCACCTTCCCTCCTCCCGTGCCTCCTCTTTCTCTAAGTGGCCACATGTGGACCGTACCCTGTGTTTCTTAATAAGCGTGGGGGGGTACCCCCCCGACGGGGGTCAACCTCGCCTCGTCGTCGCGCCGCGACGGGGGTCGGAGCGCCTTCGGCGCGCGGTGGCTGCCCGCGACGGGGGTCCACGTGGGGCTGTCGGCGGGGGTGACGCCCCCCCCGACGCTTCTTAAGAAATTCGGAGTACCCCACGCCTCTCAGAAAATCGTGGGGGGGGTGGGGGGGGGGGGCTCACGTGTGGCCACCCATCCTCTGAGGCCTGGGCGCCGGCTGCCGAGCGCCGACCGCCCCAGGGGGCACCGCGAGGGGAGCGCCTCGCCGGCAGCGACGTTCTCTGGCCGGAGGTCTCGGCGGGCCCTCGCGCCCCTGGCCTCCCCACGGGGGCTCAGCGGGATGCACAACTGACCGGGAAGGGTCTTTCGAGAACCCCCACCCATTAGGTGTAGTTGGTTATTTGCGCGGCGGCCGTATTCACGGATTGGAGTCCCACCACTAGAAGAAGATGAGTATTGCTCCCCCGCGGAACCCGCGGCGCAACAACGACGCCGACAGCTAAGACTACGACTGCGACTACGACGGCGACGCCTACTATGTAATCACTATGCCTCATGAGGCGCTCTCATGGAAAATCTCGGCTTAGAGACGTGGCCCTCCGAAACGTTTCCCTGAAAACTCCATGCTGAGAAAGACTGTTGAAGCTCAGGCCGCGCGCGGGCCCTCAGAAACTCCATCCTCAGCAGCTCCATCCTCAGAAAGACCGTTGAAGCTCAGGCCCCACGAAACCCGCAGAAACTACACCCTCAGAAGCTCCATCCTCGAAAAGATGGTAGGAGCTCAAGCCCCACGAAGGCCTACAGAAACTCCACTATCAGAACCTCCATCCTCAGAACGATCGTTGAAGCCCAGGCCAAACGAAACCCTGGGAAAGCACACCCTCAGAAACTCCACCCTCAGAAACCTCATCCTCCGAGGGCTTAGCTGTACTCGCTTTTCTCGCAGACGCTGATACCGAAGGCTCAGTGTGGAATCCCGAACGCTCAATATGAGCACTAATTCCCTGCCTCCCCCGAAAATGGCCCGGGGAGTCGCGCGCCCCCCCCCACCCCCCCGCGAATGGTCTCATGCACACGGGAGGGTGCCGAGCTGTGTGCTTCCAACGTTGTCCCATCCAAACGGTCGCAGTTCTTCCAAAATGGTGTTCCCGCTGCAGCGCGGGCCTCAACTTAGGATCGGAGCGCTGCTCCCGTCTTTCTGAAGGGCGCTCTCGCCCCTTCACTTTTCTGGATCAGAGCCCGTCCTCATCGCTGTCGCCCTCGACCTTTCCCCTTCTCCACCTTCCTTTGGTTCTCTTGTTCATCCCGCTCCTTCCACTCCAGTGCCTGCTGCTGCTGCTCTTCCTTGTCCTCCTCCTCCTCCTCCTCCTCACCCTCCTCCTCCTCCTCCTCCTCCTCCTTCTTCATTATCCTCCTTTCCTCCTCCAGCTCCTCCTCCTCCTCGTCCTCCGCCTCCTCCTCATCCTCCTCCTCCTCCTCCCCTCTCCTCCTCCCCTCCCCGCCTCCTCCTCCTCCTCCTCCTCCTCCTCCCCCTCCTCCTCCTCTCCTCCTCCCTCTCTCCTCCTCCTCTCTCCTCCTCCTCCCCTCCTCCTCCTCCGCCTCCTCCCTCCTCCTCCTCCTCCTCCTCCTCATCATCATCATCATCATCATCATCATCATCATCATCATCATCATCATCATCATCATCGTCATCACCACCACCACCACCACCGCAACTACAATAAGAATCACCACCACCATCATCACCACCACCACCACGACGACCACCACCACCACCACAACCCCCATCACCATCATCATAATCAGCATCAGCATCAGCATCAGCATCAGCATCATCATCATCATCATCATCATCATCATCATCATCATCATCATCATCATCATCATCATCATCATCATCATCATCATCATCATCATCATCATCATGAGCAGCAGCAGCAGCATCAGCATCAGCATCAGCATCAGCATCCTCAGCATCAGCATCAGCATCAGCATCAGCATCAGCATCAGCATCATCATCCACAGCAGCAACATCGTCATCATCAGCATCAGCATCAGCATCAGCATCGTCATCATCATCATCATCATCACCACCACCACCACCACCACCACCACCACCATCATCATCATCATCATCATCATCATCATCATCATCATCACCGTAGCCATTTTGGCTCAAGGCCAAAATGGTGATTCAGTCACTGCCTCAGCGGGGCAGGCTCCCATCGATCCTAAAGCAGCTTCTCTTTTGCGGATGGGTCGCGTCCACTCACTTCGCACTCAGTGCCGGGGAACGCCATGGCAGCTGCGGGAGTGCCGCAGGGCAGCACGGAGGCGAATTGGCAGTGCAAGAGCTGCCACACCTTCAATTGGCCTTGCAAGAACGCGTGCCGCACCTGTGCAGCAATTCGTTGGCCGGCTCCCGCTGTTGTAATAGCGAAGGCGGGGGCGGCAGCCGGTCCAGCAGCGCCAGCTTCGTCAACGTTGAAATCCACGTCACATCCGCCGATGAACGCCGCAAAGGGCAAGGACGGCTCCAAGAAGATCAAACACAAGACCATGGACCAGAGCTCAGTCCAGGACGTGCCCCTCACGGAGAAGGCGAGGCTCAGTCGCCTCCAGCAGCTGCGGGCATCGTTGCAGCAGGCTGGGGCATCAAATGCAGCCCTGGGCTTCATCGATGCGGACATCAATGCGATCCGCGAGACGATGGTCGACACCCGGACCCTCGACGAGCAGCTCGCCGGCATCACAGGGGCAATCACTCGAACGGAACGCCGTGCACAAGCAGCCCGGGACGCCCAAGCTTGCGCGCCACCGCCAGTCTTTGGCCGATGTTCAGGCGAAGATCCGCCACGAGGCGGGACTGCCCACAGCGCCCAGATCCCGCACCACTGGTGCGAGCGCCGCCAGGGCCCAGACGGATGGCTCTACTCTCGGGAGCAGTTCCAAAGCTGGCTTCGGGGCGGAAGCGGGGAAGGAGATTTGGGGTGCGGCCCTCGACGCAGGCCCAAGGATGACAGACCAGACCAAGAGGGCAGCAAAGGAGATCTCCGCGGGGGACCCCGAGGACATGGAGACGGACCTCACGGACGAGCACGCGCAGCAGAACCAGGACGCCCCGGCGGAAGGGAGCGCCTCGCTCACGCCCGTCACCGGCCGCCGGCCCCAACAGTCCAAGCAGGGCGTCCCCGAGATCGCACCGCACGCGCCCCCAACGCCACAGCTGGGGGGGCCCGGTTCGACAGCACCTCTAGCAAGAGCTACCAACGGGGGGGCCTAGCCGACCAAACTCTTTCACACGAGAGGCCTCCTCGACCCGCTGGGGGTGAGCACCCCGCGCCTGCCCAGAAGGCGCCTCGCAAGCCTAACGGAAAGCAGGCCGCTGGCTGTGGGCAGAGATGGCTAGACCTTGCTTCGGCCAACGCCACCACGCTCAGCCCAGCAGAGTACAGGAAGAATGCAAAGACTGGCATCGACTGCGCCACCCGCATCAACTATCTGGAGGGTCCCTTTCACCGCCACAGGCTCGACATCATTTTCGCCCAGGCGCCTGCCCCACGATGGCACATCGACGGGCGCTCACTACCTCCGCCACGCGGCGGCCGGCGACAAAGACGGGAACTACAGACCACATATTTGGTTCCGTCATGCCGTTTTTTCAGGACATCACCATCAAGGTGATAGGCCCCGGCATCATCCTCACTCGCGCGGCCCTGAGCGACACCTTCTTCTATGCCACCTCGGCCCACGCCCCCACCAGCGCGGCTCCAGAAAATGAGAAGTTCGCATTCTGGAAGCTCCTCCGGGACACCCTCCAGAGCCTCCCACACCGACGTTTCATCGTCCTCGGAATCGACTCGAACGCTGACGACAAGGACACCGCCTCGGGGTCCAACCAATTATTCGCGCAGGAAGACTTCTCCGGCGACGACGTGGCGCAGCACCACGGAAATCTCACCCCCCCTTGGCGAAGCTGCCAGGGCTCGCACAGGCGACTTGACCGACTCATCACCTTCGGTGAGGTCTGGCACCAAGCTGGGTCCGGCAAGGCGCACTGACGAGAACATCTCCACGGTCGGTCGAGAGCGCGGACCACCGCATGGTTACCGCCAGACTCACGATACGCTTCTGCCCTGCACCAGGGTCAGATAAGCGACCACCCAGAATGAATTTCTATCCATTCCGTTTGGGAGGCCCTGATTGCGCGGCCGCGTTGCGGGGGCCGTCTCCTACCTGACCGACGCGGTCCAGGCATCCGAGTGGAGGTCCACTGACCTGTACCTCGAGTTCATCTCGAAGAAGCTCTACGAGCTGCAACAGTCCTACTTCGCAACGCTGGCGCCCAAGCAACCGCGCAGGCCGCGGCTCTCGCAGGGCACCTGGGCCCTGACCCAGACTACGCCCAAAGTTCGCACGGCCTACCTTCAGGCCGCCAGAACCAAGAAGAGGGCAACCCTGCAAGTTTTCTTCCGGGCCTGGCCCAAGCCTGCAGGCAGGGCCGCATCCGAACTCAGCGTCGCGGAATGGCACGGGGCGCACTGCCTATAGGGACCTATAGCGATACATGCAAAAGCCCATTCCTGCACCGCGGAAGACACC
>CAUYUJ010021790.1:72129-122129 GCA_963575745.1 Prorocentrum cordatum | reverse complement strand
CAACCTCCTCCCTCCCCCTCCCCCCCCCCCTCCCATCCCCTCCCACCCTCCGCTCACCTCCCTCCCGCCCTCCAGGCCTTCCCCCCCCCCCGTTCCTCACTCGTCGCCAACCTCCTTCCGGGGAGGCGCAAACCTCGAATTCGGGGGACTCGGGTTGACCTGACGGGGCCGTCAAGAAAATGATGAGATCCAATCTGAAACTCAGCGCGAACTCCCGCTGCAAGCATCCCAGCGTCAAGATCCGGGACGGGCCCGCCAGAAAGCGCTGGCAAACACGAGCTCTAGCGAACTCGAGGCCTGCGTTTCCCAAGTCCCTCCTCTCGGGTGCGTCCAAGAAGGGGGCGTCCAAGAAGGGGGTTCGCGAATCATGGTCCGAGGCAGGTGCGCGGCCCAAGGAGGCCAGGGGACAGATTTTAATCAGAAGAGGCGCCATAACTTCTGGAGAGACATCGCGGCCCCGGCCACGACATCCAGCCCCCCCTAATCATCACACCCCTCTTGGCCGCCCCCGATCCTCTGCTCCTGGCGGGTCGCCCGGGGGTGGAGGGAACGAGGGCCCAGCGGAGCTTCAGCGCTCCTCATCACCTTCTGGCCCGCAAGGTCGTAGCCCACGTGGTCCTCGTCCTTGTACCTGCACGCGCGCCGCGCCGGCGCGGTCCCTCACCGGACGCCGAGAAGCCCCACTGACTGTCGGGGCAGGCGCCAAGGCAAAGAGAGACGATGAAGGGGCCCTGGGACACCCCAAAAATTATACACAAATAACCGGATTCCCTATATTTTCCCATATGTTCTGGGTTTTTGTCTTCCCCCACACTTCCCATATGTTCCCATATTTTCCTGGGGATCGACGATGAATTGTGTCTGTGTGTTTGTCCCCCTCCTGAGACGAGAGAGAGACGAGGACAGAGGAACAATCTTCGTCAGCGGCGACTCGGGTCCAAGACGCGGTCGGGACAGCCGAGGAGCACGTCGGAGCCCAGCTGGGCACAGCAGGACAGGGCGCGGAGGGGGGAGGAAATCGAGGGCGGCGGGGCACGCTCAGACCGTGAAGGTACAGGCAGTCGTGCGTGTGCCAGAGCATAGGCATACACGGGCAGCAAGAGTGGCAGGGCGAACTTGCGTAACGGGGCGCGGCAAGTTCGTGACATGCCGGGTATCCCAACTCCGAAGCAAGTGATGACACGGGGACAACCAACTGCATGAGCATCTTCTTTCGAAGTCCGCGCGGCTGTCTCGGATCGGCGCTAGGAGGTCTTGGGGGCATGCTGGGTGCCTTCTGGCGGCGCGCACAAGGGGGGGCGCGAGGGGGGGGCCGTCTGAGAAGGCGGCGCGTTTCTTAAAGGCAGGGGCCTTCTCAAAGGATCTGGAAGCTTCTGAGAAGGTTTCTTGGAAGCTGGGAGGGCTTCTAAGGAGGATAAGAAGCCCCCTGCCCGGGCCGCGCGCTATCGCAGCGGGGCCCTGGGGTTTATAGCCCTGCCCATGGACGTACGGCGAGATGCTATCCTGGCGTCGCGCCGCCAGCGCCGTGAGGCCCCCGCCTTCCGAAGCCCCCCGCCTCCTCAGAAAGCCTCCGCCCTCGCGCCAAGCCCCCTGGCGCGCGCCGCCGAGCCCCCGCTGACGACCCCCCAGGACAACCCGACGGGGCCCCTCTCGGGCCGTCGTGGGGGCTTCCTGGAACGTCCTGTGGCCCTCTTGGGTCGTCGTGGGGACCTCCTGGCGCCCTCGTGGGCCGATCTGAGAGAGGCCCCTCGGGCCCGTCTTGGACTGGCGGAAGCCTGCAAGACGAGAGTGCCAAAATCCTCCGTCGAATACCGAAGGGGCATCAATGATCTTTACATGCTGGGGGCGTCGTGGAGGGGTCCTCTTCGGGCCCTCCTGGGTCGTCTTGGAAGCCTGTCTGATCATCTTGCTGCCGTCTTGGGCCGTCTTGGGACCGTGTCTGCGTTGTTTTGTAATGTTTGTTCCAAGTAATGATCGGATGCGACCGCAGTACTGTGCCTTGAACCGCTCCAGCTCCGCTCGAAGCTCCGAGCGGACGAAGCTCTCAAAACGCTGCTGCCCCAGGTCTTGCAAATCTGAAAAAATAGCATCGCCCTGCCAGCAGGCTTGAAACACCTTACGCTGCGACAACTGAAAGTATGCAACCACGTCCGCTCCTTACTAGTGAGCGTCGTACTCCTGCACGGGTGGAACACGCTGCGCCAGCTACAAGCCGCCCCCCCCTAACGTGGCAAATCTCTAACTTGACCTGACTCACACCCTGTCGATACTGCGCAAAAGCTAACCTGGCCCGTTAAAGCTAACGTGACAAAGTGCCAACTGTATCTCTAATCCTTCTTCGCTTCCAAGATCTGGCCGGTGCTGAGGCGAGAGCAACTTTCGCAATCATGGATGTGGTTGGCGCTGTGGCGGGAGCAACAGTCTGAAACATGAATATGGCCGGCCCTGAGGCGAAAGCAACCTTCTCAATCGTGGATGTGGCTGGCGTTAAGGCGAGAGTAATTCTCGTAATCGTGAGCGTGGCCGGCGCTGAAGCGAGAGCAACATTTGTAATCATGGACGTGGCTGGCTTTCAAGCAAAAAGTAACTTTCGCAATCGTGGGGTGGCCGGCGCTGAGGCGAGAGCAACATTCGCAATCGTGGATGTTGCTGGCGCCTAGGCGACAGCAACACTCGCAATCATGGATGTGGCCAGCGCTGAGGCGAGAGCACCGTTCGCAATCATGGATATGGCTGGCGCTGAGGCAACAGCAGCCGTCGTAGTCATGGATGCGGCTGGCGCTAAGGCGAGAGCGACGTTCGCAGTAACGGGTGCGGTCGGCACTGAAGCGAGAGCAACGTTCGCAGTCATTGACGTGGCCAGCGAAGATGCGAAAGCAAGATTCGCAATCATGGATGTGGCCTGCGATGCGGCCAAAGCAACATTCGCGACCATGTGGCCTGGGTTTAGGCCAACACAAACTCGATGTAGTGGATAAGGCCATTGGTGAAGCGAGAGCATCCGTCGCAATCGTGGGCGAGCTGTCCTACTGCACACGCGCACTGGCTCTAGCGCAACCAGCAGCACCACTGAGACGAGCAGCACCAGAAATTGCAGCACCACACACACAAGCTTCAACACCTACGCCAACAACAGCAGAAATAGTAATGCAAGCCACACACGCGACACCAGCACTACCTCTTTGACCAGCACGACAGCTAACCAAACCACAGCGACAGCTAGCAACAACACCAAACGCAGCAGCACCAGCGTCACCAGAAGCACCACTGTATCGAGCACGACGGGGAGCAACAACGCTACGCGAAGCAACTCAAGCGCAACCAGCAGTACAGGTGTGACCAGCACGACGGGAAGCAGCAGCACTACACGCACCAGCACACGCGCAAGGAGCAGCACGGCCGCGACGCGCACGACAGGATGCAGCAGCACGACACGCCCCAATAGAAGCACCACCAACAGCACCACTGCAATCAGCACGACGAAAAAAAGCAACACCACGCGCAGCAACACAAACACCACCAGCAATTCCACCAGAACGAGCACGATGGGAACCAGCAGCGCCAGTTGATTCGCGCTCGTCGACTCGAACGCCCCCACCCCCCCAGAGGCCAGACCAGCGGGGGGGGAGGCGTTCACTCCAGCGCAAAGCGTCATGGCCCAAATCGTTTTTGTTGCGTTGGGGACCGCGGCGCCCCAGAGCAGAAATGCGCAGTCCGTCCGCGTGAAATTTTGCGAACCCCATCCCCAAGAGCAACTGCTCCTCGGCCCAAGCCCGAACGGCCGCTCCCAGGGACCGGATTGCGCCAGCCCGGGCCTTCAGTAGCAGCGCGAACCAGGAGCGCCCAGGCGAGCGCGAAGATGGTAGTGACTCGTCGTGGGCCCGCCGTCGGCGCCCGCCGCCTGCCGGCCCCCAGCCCGGACAGCAGCTCCAGCGCCCAGCACCGGCGCCCTGTCCAACCAGCAGCTCCACTAGAACGAGCACGACGGGAGTCAGCAACGCCAGCCGATCTGCGCTGGACTGCGCGGGCGCCCCCATCCCCCCGCCGGTGAGGCTGGCGGGGAAGAAAATTGTCCCCGTGCTCCAGCGCCGAAGAGTCACGGCCCAAGTCGTTCGATCTTGCGCTGGGCACTGAAGGCGCCCCAGGTCAGAACAGCCTGTGCCACAGGAGCCGGCTGTTCGCCCTTCGCGCCGCCGCCCCCGCGGCCGGACGGAGATGCACACGACGACCCGCGACGCGTCGGTCAGCAACACGAGCGAAACGAGCAGTTCCACTGTGATCAGCCCGACAGGAAGCAGCATCGCCAGCAGCAGCAGCAGCAGCGCACAAGTGCCACCAGTAGCACAACCGTGGGTAGCAAGACAAAGGCAGCAGCACCAAAGCCACATGCAGTGCCACTCCGCCAAGGCCTGTCGGAAGCAGCAACACCACGCGCAGCATCAAGGCAGCCAGCAGCAGTACCGCAAGCAATCTCAGCGCCACCGGCTAACGGCTCCACCAGCACCACTGCGACGAGCATCGCGAGAAGCAGCAGCACGCCACGCAGAAGCACCAGCAACTAGCAACTAGAAATACCAGCAACCAGCAACAGCACCAGCAAGCCGGCGAGACCGGCGAGGGAGCAAGCGCCCGTGCCCCAGCTCAAAATGTCACGGCCTGGATCGTTTGATTTTGCGCTCGACACTTGGGGGCACCCCAGACAAAGATGCGCAGTCCGTCCGTGCGAAGCTTGGCTGGGAGGTGCAAGCCACACCCTGGAAGCATCCGCTGATCTGCCCAAGCCCGATTGGCGGTGGCTCCCAGGGGGAAGGGTTGTGCCAGCCGGGGCCCATAGTAGCAGAGCTACCCAGGACTGCCACGGCAAGCGCGAGGACGGGGCAATGGCTCGTCGCGGGCCCTCCGTCAGCGCCCGTCGCTTGCTGCTGCCCGTCCCAGCCAGCAGATCCAGCGCCCAGCACCAGCGCCCTGCCCAGCCAGCAACGGCGCCGAACCTGGCCAGCAGCGGCCCCTGGGCAGCGCCCTCCCACCGTCGTCGACAGGGAGCCCAACGGCTGCCGCGATGCCGGCGTCGCCATTGCCCGCTGCGGAGGCGGGCCGCCACGCGTCGGGCGTGCAGCAAGAAAAGTGCGAGCGCAACGAGCAAATTCCACTGTGACAAGCACGACAAGAAAACATCAGCATCACTCGCAGCAGCACCAGCGACACCAGCAGTGCCTGTGTCAGAAGCACGACTAGAACTAGCAGCACCACCAGTGCGACCAGCCCGACAGGAACCAGCAGCACCACCAGCAGCAGCGCGAGCGCCACCAGCAGCACTGCAATAATGCGACCAACCCTGGCGCCACTGGTGGCGCCTCTGTGACCATAACGAAAGCAAGCAGCAGCACAACGCACAGCAACACTAGCGCCACAAGAAGTAGCGTCGTGACGAACACGACAAGAAGCAGCAGCGCCACACGCAGCACCACTGGCGCCACCAGCACCACCAACGTGACCAACACGACAGGAAGCAGCAGACCCACGCAGCCCAGCATGAGCGCAACAAGCAGCACAAGTGTGATCAGCACAATGGTAAAAAAGCAGCACAAGCCTACCAAGCAGTACCACTGAGACCAGCACGACGGGAAGCAGCTGCATCAAGCGCAGCAGCACGAACGCCACCAGCAGCGCCAGCGTGACCAACAGGACGGGAACCAGCAGCAACACGCGCAGCACCACAATCGCCACCAGCAGCACCACTTTGACCAGCACGGCGGAAAACAGCAGCACTACGCGCACCAGCTCAGGCGCAACGAGCAATACCAGTGCGACGAGCATCACCAAAGGCAGCAGCCTGTCGCGAAGCAGCAGCACCAGCGTGACCAGCACGAAGGGAAGGCGCAACACAACGAGTAGCACTACCCGCGCCATCAGCAGCACCACTGCGACCAGCCCGACGGGATATAACAGCACTACACGCACCAGCTCAAGTGCAACGAGAAACATCACTGGAAGCAGCACAACCGTGACCAGCACGACGGAAATCAGCAGCACCATGCGCAACACTACTAGCGGCACCAGCAGCACAAATATGACCAGCACTACGATGACCAGTAGCACAAAACCCAAACGGCACCTCGGCACCAACTGGCCGCGGACGGGGCCTGAAAGCTTGCGCAGCCCACAAGCTTGCGAGGCTGCATCTTCCCCTGCGACGCGAATGGCGCTCGCAATCAAGATGTGGCGGGCGCCTCAGCGATGGTACAGTCTATAATCAAGGCGAGAAAAGCATTCGCAATCAAGGGCGCGGCCGACGCCGCAGCGGCAAAACAGCATTCGCAATCATATTTCTGGCCTGCGCCAGGCAAGACGGCATTCCGAATCGAGAGCACAGCCCGCGCTGAGGCAAGAGCAACAATCGCAATCATGCGCTCGGTCGGCGCCCAAGACCTAAGCGAAAGCAGCGCTCCGAGTCAAGGGCGCGGCCCGCGTCGAAGCGAAAACAATGATCGCAATCACGCGCGCGACCGGCGCCGAGGCGAGAGCAACATTTTCAATCGGAAGTGGCCAGCGCCACAGCAAGAACGACAAGGCCAATGAAAGATGTGGCCAGCGCCTGGGCGACAGCGACATTGTTCATCAGGCTTGCAATGGGCGCCACAGCGAGAACGACATGCTCAATGAAGGACGTCGCCGGCGCCGAGCCAACAATCACATTTTTAATCAAACATGTGGCCTGCACCAAGGCGAGAAAGACACGCTGAATGAAGAATGTCGCCGGCGCCTCGGCGACCGCCATATTTTCAATCCAAGATCTGGCCCGCGCCAAGGCGAGAACGATATGCTCAACGAAGGATGTCGCTGGCGCCTAGGCGACAGCAGCATTTTCAATCAGACATCTGGCTGGCGCCAAAGCTCGAACGACAATCTCAATGAAGGACGTCGATGGCGCCTAAGCGGCAGCAGCATTCCTAATCAGAGATGCGGCCCATGCACAGGCGAGAACGACGCGCTCAATGAAGGATGTCGCTGGAGCCTAGGCGGCAGCAACATTTTCAATCAGAGATGCGGCCCACGCACAAGCCAGAGCATCATTCCGAGACAAGCGCGTCGCCAGAATGGAGATGACACGCCCATTCTGCGCGGGCCAGGCTCGGTGTCACCGAGGTCCAGGTTACGTTAGGTGGGTAATCCACGTTTTGGGGGTGGGGCAGTGGACATCACAACGAGCTCGTCGTCGAGTTCACGTCGATGATCGAGGCAGAACGCAGATGATTCAAAAACGCCACTCCAGGGGTGCTCTGGACTCAGCCCGCCCCACCGCACAAGAAATCAAGCCAGAACAATTATATTTGTATACATGTACTCATTCTACAGCTACACATCTGTACATAACTGTGTATATATAGATGTGTGTATGCATGCATATGTGTGTATATATATGTATGTAAACATATATGGATTGACGTTCTGACCGTCGCCGTACTAGTTATTCACTTGGTTCGATACATGATCGGGTGGGGACGGCTATGGCGCGCGGTTGTTTGTGAGCTTCGGGATTTAACCTACTGGGGCCTTCCAGAAAGCCTCTTGGGGCCTCTTCGGAAGCCTTTTGGGACGCCTTTAGGCGCCTCTTCTGGGCCTCTTGGGGGTCACTTGGGGTTTGTTGGGGCCTGCTGGCGGTCCTCTCTGGGGCCGTCTTGGGCGTTTCTTAGGCCTTGGGCCGTCTTGGGGGCCTCTTGGGGGCCTCGTGGGCCGTCTTGAGGCGGCCTTGGGGGCGCTTCTCGGGTCGTCTTGGAGCGTCGGAAAGCCGAAATGTCGTATGTGCTACACATATGCGTCTTCCGAAAAGAATTGGACGATGTTGGCCTCTCGGGGCTCTCTTGGAAAAACTCTTGGGCCTCTTGGGGCGTCTTGGGGGCCTTTGGGGCTGTCTTGGGGCCATATTGGGCATCTTGCACCTTTTTGGCCTGTCTTGCTTCTCTCTTGGGGCCATATGGGGCCGTTTTGGGCCCTCCATGGGCGCTCTGGACACAGCCCACCCGCCGGGTTGGAAATCAAGGCACATCAAGTTTCGGTGTACGAGTACTCATTGTATTACTATATATAAATATATACAAGACTGCATTGGCGCTGCGCGCCATGCACCTTGGTCCTTGAGGTCCGTCCGCACGCAAGCGGAATGCGTGCGTGCGTGCGTACATGCGCGCACGCATGTATACACGCGCACGCGCATGCACGTTCCGTGCATACATATATATATATATATATATATATATATGCACACGTATACATATATATGTATGTATGTATGTATGTATGTATGTATGTATGTAAGTATGTATATATGTAGGTGTATACACTATACTTACAGTGTTGTATGTGTGTATACAGCGTACATTTGTACATATGAATGTATGTGTGTAAGGGTATGAGCACGCATATGCATCTCGTACGTGCTTTGTCGGTGCACGCCCATATGTGTATATATGTATATACGTATATATATATATATATATATATATATATATATATACATGTTTATACACACATATATATATATATATATGCATATGTAGACTGTATAACTATGGGTTCGCATATACATGCGTATCTCAGGCGGTAGTGGCCTGACCAGTTGTTCAGGGCATCTCGCAACTGAAAGGTGCGAGGGTCTCAGGCGAAAATGGCCAGAGTACCATGGGCCAATGCAACGCCGAGGTCAGTGTGCGAGGATGTCTCCAGCGAAAATGGCCTCAACACTTCCGCTCAGGACATACCGGAACTCAGAGTTGCGAGGATGTCTCAAGCGAAAACGGCTTGAACCCCTGAGCTCAGGACAGACCGGAACTCAGTGACGCGAGGATGTCTCAAGCGAAAGTGGCGGAATACCATGGGGCAGGGCATCTCGGAACCCAGAGCTGCGAGAACGTTTCTAGCGAAAGTGGCCCGAACACCTCAGCTCAAGGAGCCCTGGAACGTAGAGTTGCGAGAAAGTCTCAAAGCGGAAGTGGCTGGATCACCTTGGGGCAGGGCTTCTCCGAGGTCAGAGTTCGGAGGAGGTCTCAGGCCACATTGGTCTGAGTTCCTCAGCTCAGGGCACCTCGGAACCGAAAATTGCGAGGATGGCTCTGGCGAAAGTGACCGGAACACCGCAGCTTAGGACATCCCCGGACGCAGAGTTGCGAGGGTGTCGCATGCGGAAGTGGCCGGACCACCTTGGGCTAAGGCACCTCCGAGGTCAGAGTTGCGAGGATGTCTTACGCGCAACTGGCCCGAGCACTATGGGGCGGGGCATCTCCAAATCAGCCTTGCGAGGAAGTCTCAAGCGAAGAGTGGTCTGAACACCTCAGCTCAGGGCATCCCGAAATCCAGAGGAGACGTCGCAGGCGAAAGTCGGCTAACCACCGTGGTGCAGGGCACCTCCGAACTCAGACTTGCGAGACTGTCTCAGGCGAAATTGGCCTGAACACCTCAGGCCAGGGCGTCTCGGACTCCAGAGTTGCGAGGATGTCTCAGGCAAAAATGACGGGACCACTGCGAGGCAAAACGTTTCCAAGGTGGGAGTTGTGAGCATACCCGGGAGAAGCGAATTTCACGATTCCATCTTCCTCCTCTCCCTGCTCGTTTTCTGTCTGGGTGATACTCGCCACTCGTCCTCCGCACTCCCCTGGCGTTCAATTCCCTCCTCCTCCTTCTTCATTTTCTTATTCGCGTTCTCCTGGTCCACATCCTCTTCCTCGTCCTCTCATCCTCATCCTCCTCCTGAATTGCCGGCCGGGCCGGGCCGAGCAAACCCGGCGGGCTGGCCGAAACGGGGACGACGACGATAACGACGACGATTACGACAACGAACGACGACGACGACGACGACGACGACGACGACGTGTGGACGGCTGGCGCCCTCCCGGGGCGCCCCTCCCAGCCACGAGGACGACGACGACGACGACGACGACGACGACGACGACGGCGACGACGACGACGACGACGACGACGGCAACGACGGCGACGACGACGACGATATCGCAGCAGTCGACGAGCTATTTGGGGCAATATTGGACATCTTGGGACCGCTGGAGGCCTCACGATCATCTTGTGACAGTTGTTGGGGGCATCCTCGGGCATCTTCGCTACATACCACGAGACCCTCAACGACTCGGTCACAATGTGGAATGTCATGGGAGCAAAATCAATGAATGTTGGCATTCGGAAACATCGTGGGGGTGCTTTCGGGGCCCTCGTGGGCCGTTTTGGCGCCTTCATGGGCCGTCCTGGGGCCTTCTTGGGCCGTCTTGGGGAGCTTGGGCCCGCTGGAGCCCCCTTTGGACCCATCTGGGGCACTTCCAGGGACCTCCCATGGTCCTTTTGGGTCTGTGCTGGGAGCCCTTGGGGGGCCTCTTGGGTCCACTATGGGCTGTCTTGGGGCTCTCGTGGGCGATCGTGGGGCCCAACTCGGCCGTCTTGAAGCTTTCTTGGGGGCCTTTTGGGGCGTCTTGAGGCGATCTCGGGGGCTTTGAAGCCGTCTTGACAGCTGATGAAACCCGAAAGGCGACTGTACTGAAATTGTAAGTTTTACGAAGAGAATAGGACGATTTTTGTGTTTTGAAGGCCCCTTGGAAAGCTTTTTGGGGTGCCTTGGGGGTCTTTTGGGCCGTCCTGAAGCAATTGGAGTCCCTCTTGGAGCGCTCTTGTGCTGCCTGGGGCCTCCCTTGAGCCTTTCTGATGACCCCTCTGATCGCTCTGGGTCTGCTGGCAAGGCGTTTGTGGAGACCCGGAATGCCGGGTGACCTTTTCCAAGGACGTCCAAGGGAGCCCGAGAACCCCAGATCCCGGGGATCCAGTTTTAGGGGGGGGGGGACGGTTTCCCCCCCCCCTCCCCAGGCTTATAAAAATATAGGAAGAGGAATTTACATACAATCATATATATATATATAATTATATATAATTATGTATATATGATTATATATATATATATACGAGAGAGAGGGAGAGAGCGCGCGCGCGTTTCACGGGCGCTTGCCTTGGGAACATTCGGCGGCGCGTTTCAAACCCGAATATCCCACCCAACACGCTTGCCATGCAACTACCCCAGCACATATTTTCCGATTCCGTGTCCACTGCTCGACCTTTCCGTTTCCAGTGTTTGGCCTTTCCGTTCCCAGGGCTAGAAACAGCCTTCCCAGGGTTGGGGAATACCCTCTCAAGGGTTGACGGAGCCTCAGGTTTCCAGGGTTGAGACCTCCTTTCTCAGGTTGGGACTCAACAGGACGAAACGTCAAGCCCCGCAGCGCCGTCGGAAGAGGGAGGAGCGAGGAGGGAGGGGGGAGAAGGGAGGGGGGAGGAGGAGGAAGAGAAGGAGGAGGAGGAGGAGGAGGAGGAGGAGAGGAGGAGGAGGAGAGAGGGAGGAGGAGAGGAGGAGGAGGAGGAGGAGAAGGAGGAGGAGGGAGGAGGGAGGAAGGAGGGAGGGAGGAGGAGAGGGAGGGAGGACAGGAGAGAGAGGGGAGAGGGAGGACAGGAGAGGGAGGAGAGAGGGGGAGGACGAGAGGACAGGAGGAGGAGGGAGGAGGACCTGGTGCCCGCCACGCCCCTTCCAGCAGAGACCTCCGCTTTGCTCTAGCCGCTCCCCCACGCGCGCGCGCGAGAGAGAGCCCGGCCTCGGGCCACGGCGCGGCCCTCGGCCGACGCCCCCCCCTCACGAGCGCCCGTTCGGAGGGAGGCGATGGTCTTCTGTAAGAGGCCGGAAGGCGACACAAACAAATCGGCACAAGGCACAGGAGTATGCGTCTGTATGTATGTACGTGTACATGTACATACACACCTGCATACATACATACATACATACATACATACATACATACATACATACATACATACATGCATGCATACATACATATATACATACATGCATGCATGCATACATGCATGCATGCATAAATATATAAATGCATAAATACATACATTTATACATACATACATACATACATACATACATACATACATACATACATACATACATACATACATACACACACGCATACATACATACATACATACATACATACATACATACATACATACGTACATACATACATACATACATACATACATACATAAATACATACACACATACATACATACATACCTATATGCATGCATACATATATACATACATACATACACACATACACAAATACCTGCATGAATGCATGCATGCATACGTACATACATACATACATACATGCATGCATGCATACATACATACATACACACATTCATACATACATACATATACATATATATATATATACATATACATATACATACACACATACATACATATGTACATGCACACATACACAAATGCACACATGCAAGCACACATACCCACATACATATATACAGACAGACAGACATACATACATACATGCATGCATACATACATTCATGCATGCATGCATGCATTCCTACATACATGCATGCATGCGTACATACGTACATGACATTACATGCCTGCCTACATACATACGTGCATACATGCAGACCTACATACATACATGCATACATACATGCATACATACATGCATACAAACATACATACAGAAATGCATGCATACATACGTGCACACATACATATGTACACATGTACATGTACAGCTACATGCATATGTGCGTAGCCATATGCATGTACACAAAAGTGTGTGTACATGCATGTACATATACATGTTCGCATACACCTACACATCCAAACACATATACCGATCTATACATATATGTGTATGCATGCATACATGCACATGCATGCCGACACATATGCATACATGTACACGTGCACATACACATGCGTATACATGTACGTATAACTATACATATACATAAAACATGTGTAGATGCGCATGCATATGCATAAACCGTTGCATGTACATATGCAGATGTAGATTCAGAAACGTGCACATATACATGTACAGATGCATACGCATGCTCATCTATATATATATATACATAATCATAGACATAAGTATACCTATTCATACACATATACAATCACAAAGATCTATACATGTACATCTACATGTACATATACACCTACAAATACAAGTGTGAATGTATATCTATATATCGCTCCTACCAAGGGGCCCCAGAGGGTCCTTGGAAGGCCTACGGCGCACGGTTGGGGTCGGCGAGAGCCTTAGCTGCTCGGCGAATTTGGTAATGATATGCTGGCAATCCTACCTCTTGGGGGCAAGGGCCAGACATACGACGTACATTGCAACAGTGAAAAGCCATGACAATGGCCTCAACTTGCACATGATTGGGAGCTCCGTTGAGACCGAGCCTTGCGGCCAAGTCAGATGGCGGATCTGCTCCGAACGCCAGGGACCACAGCGACGAGCACCTCACGTAGCGCCGAAAAGTATCACCTAGGGTGTGGAGGCGAGCGGAGGTGAGCCACCCGCCACACAGGGTCTTAATCACCGCTGACTGCCAAGACGGAGCGAGGGGCTCAAGAAGGGCTATCAGCGGGGGCCAGGGACCCCTCGGGTGGGGAACCGCCCAAAACTTCAGTCGTTTATACAAATGTCTGTGTGTATAGATATATATATATATATATATCAATATATATATATATATATATATATATATATATATATAGATGTGTACTTATATGTATGTATACATACATACATCACGATGTACATATGTGTATATATAGACTGTCCCTTAGTACCTGGATTATCCTCTTCCCCTCCATTTCCAATTTTTCCTACACTTTCATGGAAATCAAAGTTTAGGCGTGTCGGTGTCTAGCATTCCCTTCTGATTCTGGCGCGCTCCCCGCGTCAGGAGGGCATGAGACAGGAGGACAGCAAAACTCGATGTACACTTGCACCGATTCCGGCCAGGCCGATCCTGGGCCCAGGAGCAGCCGCTGGAGCTCTTTCCCTGGGAGGGCCTTGAACCCCGAGCCGTTCTCGTCGACGGCCCCGGGGCCCGGCACAGGCTTCCTGAAGCCTGAGCAACCCAAAAACCCTGCATTTGCTCCATGCGCGGGCCCCCCGAACCTCTCGTGCGGGGCAGCCATCGGGGGGGGGGACTCGTACAGGGGGGGGATGCATCGGCCTGGAATCGGCGATACATCGTCGACAGATCAGCGATAGGGCCCCGATATCGCATCTGCACCCTCCTGGGCGGATTTGAGCTATTGGGCCCCTATCGGCGATCAATGGGCGATTGGGGGTCGATGCATCCCACCCTGTGCCTGCCCCCCCTATCGTTGCCCCCGACCTCTCGACTTCTTCCCCAGGGCAGGCTTCTCGTACCAGCGAGGGTCTCCCAGGAGGCGCGAAGAGGCGAAAGCGCGGCAAGGATAGCGCTCTATCGGCGCCCTGTCCTCATCTGAGAATCGGATCGGAATCGCGGGCCCAGCCCGGGAATCGAATCGCACCGGGTCGGATCGCGCGCGGCCCTGGGACCGCCACCTCCGCCCCAAGCCAGCGGCAGCCGCGGCGGCGGCCCGCCCAGCGCCGGGCGGGCGGCTCGCACCACTCCAACGGCACGTTCCCGATACGGTTCCGCGGCGCGTCGTCCTCGCAGGGCACCAGCAGAGAGGCGAGAAGGCCAAGGATCACGATGGGGGTCTTTCCGTTGGAGCTCCAGGTCGGCTAGGACACGCGTCCGCGGATAGAGGAACATTCAGGGCAGCGGAAGGGCTGGGAGGGAGGGACAGGATGTCAAACGTGGCGGCGCAGCTGGCGCGCCTCTTTACAATTACACATCATGAATACTACTCCCCTCTCTCCCCCCTGATTCTGTCCTGAAAATCTCCAGCTCTCCGCGCACTGTCCTAGTATACACCAGATTTAAGAGTTGATTTGTTAGCTGGTGTGTATTACAACCCGATTGTTTCAGGTGGTTCAAACTAGTTTTCCTGCTGCAGCGTAGGTATCACTGTCGAATCGCCGCTGTGATCCCGTCGTTCAGAATGGCGCTCTCGAGCCAGCGCAGGCCACTTTTCTGGATCCGAGTCCCTTTTCATGTCTGTCGTCCCCATCATGTCCCTTCCTCCGCTTTCCCCTTGTCCTCCTGCTCCTCCCGATCCTTTCACTCTAGTTCCGGCTGCTGCTGTTCGTCCTCGTCCTCCTCCTTCATCATGTTCCTCCTTGTCTTCCTGCTCATCCTCCTACCCACCCACCACCACTTTCTCCTCCTCCTATGTACGCTGTTTCCCATTTCCGATTACGCATAACACGATGGGGTCTTTCTGTTGGAGTTCCAGGTCGGCTATGACACGCGTCCGCGGATACCGAAAAATCCGCGCAATGGGAGGGGATGGCGCGAGCTTACCTAGCTTGCCTATTACAAATGACACACAATGAATACTGCTCTCCTCCCCCCCGAAGACGCCAGTGAGGCGTGCTGGCCTCCTCCGCGTATCGTTTACACACAGGATGCCGCCAAGGATTCGTGTGTTCTTCCAGTCCGAACGTCTCAAATTCTTTCAGAATGGCGCTCCCGCTGCAGCGTTCGGTTCTTCCACATCGTGCTCCTGCGGCAGCGTTGGCTTCGGTGCTGCGATTCCAGTCCTCCCAGATCGTGCTCCCACTGCAGCGCTGGTTTCGCTCCCACGGTTTCGGTCCTTCGAAATCGTGCTCCCGCTGCAGCGTTGATCTTATTACACTTCCCGTTGTCCAAACCGTCCGATTGCATTTCCCGTCCTGTGTGATTTCTGGTTTCCCTCTGGCCTTGTTGTCGAAATGAGTCGCGTTCTCGACGCGACGACGTCGGCTGTGGCCGTGCTCTTCTATGCCATGCTATACCGTGCTATACCATGCATCGCGCACTCGCCCGGGATCATTGCCCTGTTCGACATCCAACTGTGCGAATAGGGAGGAGATCTACGTCATGGTAAGGGATAGGAGGGAGGGGTAGAAGGCAGATATGACGCTTGCGCACCTAGCTTGCCTCCGTCCTCTCTCCTCTCGCCTTTCTCCCTCCTCCTCCTCCTCCTCTCTCCTCTCCTCCTCTCCTCTCCCCTCTCTGCTCTCTCCTCCTCTCCTCTCTCCCTCTCTACATCTCCTCATCCTCCTCCTTCTCCTCTCCTCTTCTACTCCTCCTCCTCCTCCTCCTCCTCCTCCTCCTCCTCCTCCTCCTCCTCCTCCTCCTCCTCCTCCTCCTCCTCCGCCTTCGGCCCGCAGACCGCGCCGCCGAGGGCGCCTGCAGGCCAAGGATCGGGAGAGGAGGGCATCGTGCAGGAGGGCGGTCCAGAGACACGACGCGGGATGCGGCCAGGCACTCAACACACACACACAGTGTCCTGCCGCCGAGGAAGATTTCTTGAGAGGAAGAAGGCCCAAGAATCGGACGACGATGCCGACGAAGACCACGGCGGCGCCAACAGGCCGTCCTGCAGTTGAATGCGTTAGTCATCCCCCCAGACACTGGCCTTCTCCTTTTCCTCCGCCTCCTCTTCCTCCTCCTCCTCCGCCTCCTCCTCTCCGCTGCTGGTCTCTCCTTTCTACAACAGCACATTATGAATACGACTCTCACCTCTTCCTTAACCCTGTCCGATAGATGTTTTTCACTCTCCGCGTACTGCCGTTATGTTGGCATGGTTGTGTGGCATCCGATGTGCACAGAATTGAAAATTGGACAGAAGTTGGTGTTCCGATGGTTGTTGTGCAATCCGATTGTCTTCGGTGTTTCAAAATGGCGTTCCCGCTGCTGCGTAGGTATCATGTTCGGATCGGCCCTTGACTCCCGTCGTTCAGAACGGCGATCTCGCCACAGCGTGTGCCACGTTTCTGGATCCGAGTCCTTCCTCGACGTGTTCGCCGCGTTCCTTTCCCCTCCTCCACCTTCCCCTGGTCCGCGTGATCCTCCCGTTCCTTCCACTACAGTTCCTGCTGCTGCTGTTCGTCCTTGCCTCATGTTTATCCTTCCCATCCTCTTCATTTTCCCCCTGGTCATCCTCATCCTCACCTGCCACCGCCTCCTCTTCCTCCTCCTGATATTATTCCTCCTCCTCATCATCCTCCTCCTCTTCCTCCTCCTCATGTGTACGCAACTCCCCATTTTTGATTGCGCACAACCCGATGGGGTTGTCCTTGAAGTTATAGGTCGCCTATGACCCGCGTCCGCAGATAGAAACAATCCGAGCAATAAAAAGGGATTGTAGGGAGAGATCGGATGGCCTCGTGCTTCTGTCCTCTCTCCTCTCTCCTCTCTCCTCCTCATCCTCCTCCTCCTCCTCCTCCTCCTCCTCCTCCTCTTCCTCCTCCTCCTCCTCCTCCGCCTACTCCTCCTCCTCCTCCTCCTCCTCCTCCTCCTCCTCCTCCTCCTCCTCCTCCTCCTCCTCCTCCACCTCCCCCTCCTCCTCCTCCTCCCCATCCTCGTCCTCCTCCTCCTCCTCCTCCTCGTCCTCCTCCTGCTCCTCCTCCTCCTCCTCCGCCTCCTCCTCCTCTTCCTCATCATTCTCGTCCTCCTCCACCTTCCCCTCGTTTTCCTCCTCATCCTCCTCATCCTCCTCAGCAGCATCATCGTCGTCGTCGTCATCATCAACATCAGCATCGTCAGCATCATCACCATCATCATCATAATCAGCATCAGCATCATCATCATCAGCAGCAGCATCAGCATCATCATCCGCATTATCATCATCAGCATCATCATCAACATCCTCAGTTCCATCATCATCGTCATCATCAGCAGCATCATCATTATCATCAGCAGCAGCATCATAATCATCATCAGCATCATCGGCACCAGCATCATCATGAACAGCATCGCCATCATAGTCAGCATCATCATCCTCACCACCACTACCACCACAACCATCATCATCATCATCATCATCAGCATAACCAACATCATCATCAGCATCATGATCATCATCAGCATCATCATCGTCACCATCATCATCATCAGCATCATCAGCATCATCATCATCATCAGTATCACCATCGTCGTCGTCAGCATCAGCAACATCATCATCATCACTACCACCACCACCACCACCATCATCATCATCATCAGCATCATCATCAGCAGCAGCATCAGTGTCATCATCAACAGCATCGTCAGCATCATCATCATCGTCGTCATCGTCCACCTCATCATCAGCATCATCATCATCAGCATCATCATCCTCATCAGCAGAATCATCATCAGCATCAGCAGCATCAGCAGAATCATCATCAGCAATAGCATAATCACCATCATCAGCATCATCAATATCATCAATTTCATCACCAGCACCATAAGCATCATCGTCATCGTCAGCATCAGCATCATCATCATCATCAGCAGCAGCACCAGCAGCATCGGCATCAGCATCATCATCGTCAGCATCATCAGAATAAACAGCATCATCAGCATCATCGTTATCATCGTCAGCATCAGCGTCATCAGCATCATCATCAGTAGCATCACCATCATCATCATCATGATCATCCTCATCATTAGCATCAGCATCATCATTATCAGCAGCAGCATCCTCATCAGCAGCAGCAGCATCGTCATCATCATCGTCATCATCCTCAGCCTCACCATCTGTATCATCATTAGCAGCATTAGCATCAGCATCATCAGAATCATCATCAACATCATCATCATCCTCCTCAGCAGCATCATCATCAGCAGCATCAGCATCAGCATCAGCATCAGCATCAGCATCATCCTCATGAGCATCTTCATCATCATCCTCATCTGCATTATCATCAGCAGCAGCATCGTCATCATCATCAGCAGCATCGTCATCATCACCGTCATCACCATCAGCATCATCAGCATCATCAGCAGCATAATCGTCATCATCCTCAGCGACAGCATCATCATCGCCATCATAATCATCGTCATCATCATCATCATCATCAGCATCATCATCATCAGTATCATCCGCATCATCATCATCATCAGCATTATCATCATCAGCATCATCATCACCATCATCATAATCCGTCCCCTCCCCCTCCTCATCATCATCCTCCTCTTCTCGCAGATTCCTCTACTCTCTCCTCTCTCCTCTCTCGTCCTCCTCTTAATCCTCCTCCTCCTCACCCTCGTCCTTCTCCTCCTCCTCCTCCTCGTCATCCAGGTCGC
Organism: Prorocentrum cordatum; assembly: GCA_963575745.1. NCBI lineage: Eukaryota > Dinophyceae > Prorocentrales > Prorocentraceae > Prorocentrum > Prorocentrum cordatum. The sequence continues at coordinate 103,055 of CAUYUJ010021790.1, read as the reverse complement.
TCTCCAGCTCCCTGGTCTTCACAATCTGGTAAGCTGGGAAATTAGCGGAAGGCAACTGCAGAGATGCGCCAGGAAAAAACATCACGAGAGATCGGAATCGCACTCTGGGACCCTGGGGGTGCACTCGACCTTAAGAGTTTGATCCGAGACGCCTGGGTCATGGAGCCTATTACAGCGATTTGCCTGGCCAAATCTTTGCAAAGTTCCCAGGATGACTTCGAGTCTGGGCCTCGCACTGCAAAAAGCAGCAGCCCCCCCCATCACGCAGACGTAACGGGGGGCACAGATTCATGCAACAGCGCATCTGCCTTCGCTCGAATGATCCCTTCAGGGAACGCAGAAGGCTGGGAGGCCCCACCTCCCGACGCAGCGCCAGCAGAAGCGGCTTCACCACCAGGCTCCGATTCGCACGCTCAGGTACGCCTTCAGGTTGAGCTCCACTGCAAGAGCTGCCTCCGCCCGTCGACGCCGCGCCGTCGTTGCTCTTCCTCTTCTTAGATACGAAGCGTGCCCGATGTGAGTCGTGCGTCTCACGAGCCTGCTGCCCAGCATCCACAGACTACTTGAACAGGTTCTGGGCCAGCTACCGCATACGGTAGGAGGAGGGGTCCGGAGGGTCGATGAGGAGGGTTGATGGGGAAAGGTTGAGGAGGACGGTCGAGGAGCAGGGCGGAGGAGGAACGTTAAGGAGAAGGTGTGAGAGGGGGGGGGAGGGGCAGGCTTGAGGAGAAGGGGTACGGAGAAGGGTTGAGGAATAGGGCTGACGAATAAGGGGTCGGTGGATGAGCGTTAAAGAGGAAAATCGAGGAGGAGATTCGAGGGGAGGGCTGACGGTCTAGGAGGAGGGTCGAGGAGGGAGGTCGAGGAGGGGGGTCGAGGAGGGGGGTAAAGGGGGAGGGTTAAGAGGGAGGGCTGCGGGAAATGCTCGAGGGGGAGGGCAGAGGGGCAGGGTTGAGGGGCAAAGTTGAGGAAAGGGGTTGTGGAGGGTATCGATTAGAAGAGTTGAGGAGAAGTGTTGAAGAGGAGGCAAAGGGGGGGTGAGGAAGAGGGTCGAGGAGGGGCGTTGAGGAGAAGGGTCGAGGATCAGGGCTGGGGAGGAAAGTGGAGAAGGGGGCTCGAGGAGGAGGGTCGAGGACCAGGGTGTCCGTTTGACGTCGTGGTGCCGGCCAGGCAGGAGATAATTGGAGAAGGATCGAGGAAGAGCATCGAGAAGGATCGAGGCTCGAGGAGGAGGACGAGGCGTTTAGGGATGCTTATGCGTCTTTGGATGCTCTGGGGGTCCTGGAGGGGAGGGTCTGCGAAGTCTTCCTCCTACGCCTCCTCCTCGTCACCGCTACTCCTCAGCGCTCCTCCTCCCCACTTCTTCCGCGACGGGACGACGTAGACAACGACGACGACGACGACGACGCCGACGCCGACGCCGACGCCGACGCCGACGCCGACGCCGACGCCGACGCCGACGCCGACGACGACGCCGACGCCAACGACGACGACGACGCCGACGAGGCGGCTCGCGGCGCCCCGTCCTCCGAGTCATCCGACGAGCCCGTGACCACGCCGGGGCCCTCGTCGGCCTGCGGCCGCGGGCTCGGCGGCGCCGCGCAGCCAGGGCAGCCATCTCCTCCCTCTCCCCCATTCCCTCGTTCCCGTCCCTCCCTTCCCTCCCTTCCCTCCCTTGCCTCCCTGCCTCCTCGAGGCTGGGGGATTGTGGAGTCCCTCCCTCTCCCTTCCGTCCTCCCCCTTCCCTTCCTCCCTTCCCTCCCTTCCTCCCTCTCCCCATTCCCTCCTTCCCGTCCCTCCCTTCCCTCCCTTGCCTCCCTTCCCTCCCTTCCTCCTCGAGGCTGGGGGATTGTGGAGTCCCTCTGTGCTCCAGAGGCATGCTTCCATCCTTTCTCTGCTCTCAGCCATTCTCCCTCTCTCTCTCTCACTCTCTGATGTCTCCCCACCATCTTAAGCTATGCTATTTCTCTGCCAGCTCCTTCAAAATCCCACCAGCCCTTTGGGCGTAGGTGGTCTAGAGCGCTTCATCTTCCAACCCCGTTCTTACCCTTCGGAGAGGGGTGTACCCCTCCCCCTTACCCCCTCCCCTGGACTTGGACGGGAGGGGTCGCGAGGGGCTGGAGCATCCAAGACGGTCAAAGATGGCTCCAAGAGCGCCAAAGACGGCTCAGAGAGGCCAAGATGACCTCCAAGATGGCTCAAGATAGCCCAAAATGCCTCAAGCTTGCTCCAAAGGTGCTCCAAGAGACCCCAAGAACGCTCCAAGACGGCTCCAGGTGGCCACGGAGCTTCCCCAGGAGGCCGCCAAGGGGCCAAAATCCGTCCAAAACCTATGGAAACCATGTTTTCGCTTTCTCGCCTTTTCGCTTCCGATGGCCTTCCGAGGCTTCAGGATGACTCCAAGATGGCCCAAGAGGGCTCCAAGAGGGGTCCAAGAGGCCTCCAAGACGGCCCCGAAGCGCCCCAAGAGGCGATTGTTGTGGCTCCCGACGGGGCCCCAATTGAAGTTACCCGAGCGTGCATCGATGTATTCAAGGCTCCCAAGAGCGCCCCAAGAGGGCCCCAGGAGGCGCCCAGACGGCTCCAAGAGGGGGCCCTCTTGGGTCGTTGTGGGGCCCTCTTGCCATTTCACTCAAAACAAATACAAGGGAACAAGCCATGGGAGCCGCCCGGGAGCCGCTCCCCTCGAAAAAATACCAGGGAAGCGGCACCGGGGCGGCCACTACAACCATCACCGCGCGCCTCGCCCCTCCCCTGGACCCCTCCCTAGAGAGCTTCGCCCCGACTGAAACTATTTCGCTCATACCTAGCTCTTTCCGCCACCTGTGCCGACACGGGAACGGAAAGAGCGCTGCAGGAACTTGCCCGAGATGGCGCATGACACCTTTCGCTCTTGGGAGCCTTCGCGTTAAGAAATTGTTGCATCATCGCTCTCTGTTGAAAGCCCTGGTGTTCGCAGACTTCTACGTTGCCGCTCGCTCTTGGTTGCCTTGCTGTTAAGAGCTTTTCACGCCACCGCGCTCTGGGGTGCCTTGGTGTTCAGAGCTTGTTAGGTCACCACTCGCTGTTTACAGCCCAGTCCCCACACCGCCTCTTCGGGCCCTCTTGGGAGCCTCTGGGGGTTCTCTTAGGGCCGTTTTGGGGCCCTCTTGGGCCGGCCCTCTTGGGCCGTCTGGGGGCCCTCTGGGACTGTTTTCGGCCACCAGGGGGGTGGTTCTGGGCCGTCCTGGGACGATCTTTGGAGCCTCTTGGGCCGCCTTGGGCCCGCCTGGGGCCCCTTAGACCGTTTTTGGCCCCTTTGGGGCCGCCTTGGGACGATCTTTGGGTCCAGAAGGGCCTCCAAGACGGCCCAAGAGGGTCCGAGATGCCTCCAAGTCCGCCAAAGAGGCAACCAGGACAGCCCAGGGTGGCTCCAAGATGGCCCAAGACGGCCCCCAAGAGGCCTCCAAGACGGCCCAAATGGCCTCCAAGAGGGCCTCCGGGAAGGCCCTCAGAGGCCAAAATCATTGATTTGCCCGAGGTGTTTTAAATGAGTTTGACATGTACGTCTTCTCTGACGGCCCAAGAGCCCCCAAAGATCGCCCCAAGATTGCCCAAGAGGCCTCCAAGATAGTCCCAAAATGGCCCAAGAGGCATCCGAAACGGCCCCAAGAAGCCCCAAGACGGCCCAAGAGGGCTCCAAGACGCCCAAGATGGCCTCCAAGACGGCCCTGGAGCATCCCAAGCGGGCCCCAAGTCGGTCCAGAGGAGCCCCCGAGACGGCTTCCGACGGCGTCAGAGGGGCCAGGAGCCCACCAAGACGGCCCCAGATGGCTCCAAGATGGCCCAAGACGGCCAAGAGGCCCCCAAGAGGACCTTCAGGAAGGCCCGAAGAGGCCAAAACCATTGATTGTCCATAGGTTTTGAAGGATGTTGGCGTTTGCTTCTTTTCGGCCTTCCGACGGCCCGAGACGGCCCAAGAGCCCTCAAAGATCGCCCCAAGATTGCCCAAGAGGCCTCCAAGATGGCCCCAGAACGGCCCAGAAGGCCCCCAAAACGGCCCCAAGAGCGCCGCAAGACGGACCAAGAGGCCTCCAAGACGCCCAAGATGGCCTCCAAGACGGCCCTGCAGCACCCCAAGAGGGCCCCAAGTCGGCCCAGAGAGGCCCCCAAGATGGCTCCAAGGTGGCCCAAGACGGCCCAAGAGGCCCCCAAGAGGTCTCCAAGACGACCCCAGAGGCCTCCAAGAGGACCTCCAGGAAGGCCCGAAGAGGCCACAATCATCGATTTTCCGCAGGTGCTTGAAGGATGTTGGCGTGTGCTTCTTTTCGGCCTTCCGACGGCCCGAGACGGCCCAAGAGCCCTCAAAGATCGCCCCAAGATTGCCCAAGAGGCCTCCAAGATGGCTCCAGAACGGCCCAAGAGGCCCCCAAAACGGCCCCAAGAGCGCCGCGAGACTGCCCAAGATGCCTCCAAGACACCCCAGATGGCCTCCAAGACGGCCCTGGAGCACCCCAAGTCGGCCCAGAGAGGCCCCGAAAACGGCTTCAAACTGCGTCAGACGGGCCAGGAATGCCGTAAGACTGCCAAAGAGGCCACCGAAAAGCACCCAAAGGCCCCCAAGAGGCCAAGGAGGCCCCAAGATGCCTCCAAGAGGCTCCCAGGAAGCTCCCAGGACGCCCCAAGAGTGCCCCCAGAGGCTCCCAAGATGCCCCCTCCTTCTCCTCCTCCTCCTCCTCCTCCTCCTCCTCCTCCTCCTCCTCCTCCTCCTCCTCCTCCTCCTGCTCCTCCTGATATTCCCCGCCATCCTCTTTCAAGTGTTCCCCGAAGGGTTCTACAACGGCTGGGGGAGCACATGGTCCGATAGATTGACGGAGTTCTTGCCACAACGCCCGGCCACATGGGCGATTCCAAAAGGCAGGGGGCGGCGGTGATTCGCCATAGGCATCTTCGACACCACCTAGGGCACCAGCCAGGGTACCAGCTAGGGCGCTAGCTATGGTAATAGATACAATACCAGCTAAGGTACCAGCTGCAATACCAGCCAGGGTACCAAGCTAGGGCACCAGCGAAGATATCAGCAAGGATACCACCTAGAGTACCAGCTAAAGAATCAGCCAGGGTCCCACCCAGGGTACGAGTACCAGACAGGTTCCCAGCAAGGGCACCAGCTAGAGTACCAGCTAGAGCTCCAGCAAGGGCACCAGCTAGAGTACCAGCTAGAGTACCACCTAGGGTACCAGCTAGAGTATCAGCTACGGTATCATACAGGGAACTAGCTAGGGTACCAGCTAGAGTACCAGCTAGGGTACGAGATAGAGGACCCGATAGAGTACCAAGTAGGGTACCAGCAAGGTACCAAAAGGGTTACCAGCTAGACTACTAGCTAGTGTACCGACTACGGAACCAGCTAGGGTACCAGCTGGGGTAACAATTAAAATACCAGCTGGGGTATCAGGGGTACCAGCTAGGGAACCAGCTAGGGTGCCAGCTAGGGTACCAGTACCAACGAGGTGAACAGCTCGGGTGCGTACTAGGAAATCTATTAGAGTACCAGCTCGGGTGCCAGCCAGGGTACCAGCCAGAGTACCAGGAAAGGTAACAGCCAGGGTAGCAGCTAGGGAACCTGCCAGGGTACGAGCTAGGGTGCCAGCTGGGGTATCGATGAAGACCAGGTTCAGGTTCATCAGGAGCAGGTGAACGATCAAGCTCGGGATCAGATGCCTGCAGCTGATTCGCTACCCCGCCCGCCGTTACTAATCCCCCCTCTCGTCGCCCAAGAAGGGCGCCTCCAGCGCCGGGAGGCGCCAGAAAATCGGCTGTATGCAGCTGATGTTCGAGTACCAGCTGGGGTGCAGGCCGGGGTACCCTAGCTGATCCTGGTACTCCAGCAGGGAGTAGTGCCTCCCACAGGGAGGCATGCATTGTGTTGTAGTGTAGTGTGTTGTATTGCATTGTGTTGAAAGGTATTGAATTGCATTGTATCGTATTGTAGTGTGTTGTATTGTATCGTGTTGTATTGTATTGTATGGTAGTGTTTTGTCTTGTCTTGTCTTGTATTGGATTGTATTGCAGTGTCTTGTACTGTATTGTTTTGTGTTGGATTGGATTGTGTTGTACTGTAGTGGATTGAATTGTATAATATTGTTTCGTATTATATTGTAGTGCATTGTACTGTATTGTATGTCGTTAACTTTCGCAAGGAGTATTGCCTTCAATTGCATTACCCCGATCAGGAAGGATTGGATTGTATTGTATCAGATCGTACCGTATTATAACGTACTGTATTATGTTGTGTCCTATGTTTTGTTTGTATTGTGTTGATTTGGATTGTATTATGGTGTATTGCGGTATAGCATATTGGATTGTGGTGTGCTGTGTTGTGTTGTACTGTACTGTGTTACAGTGTGTTGTGCTGGATTGTGTTGCATTGTTGGGATTGAATTGACTTGAATTGAATTGGATTGTGGTGTGGTGTGTTGTGTTGCATTGTATTGTATTATTTTGTATCGTATAATGTTGTGTTGTAGTGTAGTGTAGTGAAGTGCAGTGCAATGTAGTGTTATGTACTGTAGTGTAGTGTAGTGGATTGTGTTGTATTGGAGTGCATTTTGTTGTCCTGTAGTGTAGTGTATTGTGTCGTAGTGTAGTGCTGTGTAGTGTATTGTATTGTATTGTATGTATGCCTTGTATTGTATGTAGTGTATTGACTTGCACCGTATTGGATTGGACTGGATTGGATTGTATTGTACTGTAATGTATTGTATCGTATTGTATTGGATTTGATTGGATGTTGTGGATTGAATTGGCTTGGATGGTACTGCTCCCGCCTGCGCTAGAGTACCCACTGCATGCAATACTCCCAGCGCGAGGCAATACAATACAATACAATACTCCATGCGGGAGGCAATACAATACCAGCTAGGGTACCACCTAGGATACCAGTACCAACCAGCTAGAGTATCAGCTAGGGTACCAGCTGGGGTACCAGCTATGATACTAGCCAGGGAATCGATGAGGATCAGGATTTGGCATCAGGATCAGCAGGATCTTCGGCGCCACGAGGCGCGAGTCCAATCAGCTGAATGCAGCTGATGATTGCTTGATTACGAACTGCTTGCTTGATTCCACGACGGTCTTGACTTGCTTCTCGGCGAAATCGGGGGGGGGCAGCTCATGAGATCAGGGGAAGACTCGCCCAGAGCAGGCCATGGGGCCCTCCCCATTAATCGCCCTGCAGGATCAGGATCAGCTGCATGGCATGCAGCTGATTCGCATAGCTGCCCTTTGCTAGTCAACCCTCTGTCGCACTCCTCATCAGACTCCTCCTCCTCCTCCCCCTCCTCCTCCTGCTGTTCATCCTCCTCCTCCTCCACCTCGTTCTCCTCCTCCTCGTGTTCCTTCTCCTCCTCCTCATCCTCCTCCCCCTTCTCCTCCTCCTCCTCCTCCTCCTCCTCCTCCTCCTCTCCTCCTCCTCCTCCTCCTCCTCTTCCTTCTCCTCCTCCTCGTTTCACAATCCTCCTCCTCCTCCTCCTCCTCCACCTCCTCCTCCTCCTCCGCACCCTCATGCTAGAGTACCAGACCTAGCACCAGCCAGGGTACCAGCTAGGGTACCAGCTAGGGCACCAGCGAGGGTACCACCTAGGGTTCCAGCTAGGGTACCAGCCAGAGCACGAACTAGAGTACTCACTAGGGTAACGGCTGGGGTACCAGCCAGGGTACAGGCTAGTGTAACAGCCAGGATACCAGCTAGCCAGGGTACTAGCTAGGGTACCAGCTAGGAGTACCCACTAGCGTACCAGGTAAGATGTCAGTGCCAGCCAGGGTAGCAGCTAGGGTACCAGTTCGGGTACCGTTCAGGGTACCATTCAGGGTACCAGCTAGGGTACCGATGGGGATCAGGATCAGTAACATCCGGATCATCCGGATCAGGATCATGATGAGGATCAGCTGTATTCTGCTGATTCGCTAACCCCAGCCAGCCCACCCACTACGGACCCCCGGAAGGCGAAGCTCAGCAGGTGTCCCAGAGGTCTATGTGCACGAGCAGCAGGTCCCCCATTCGGGCCGCAGCCTCGTCCTCGGCGTCGAGCTCCTCCTCGTCCTCCTCTAGGTCGTCATCCTGAGGCGGGCCCCCACGCAAAAGCATCAGCGCCATGCGGGCACCGAGAGAGGACGGAGGTGAGGACCTTGGCATGAAGGAAGCGGGTCCTGAGGGAAACGTGTCCTAGATCCCAGGGCCTTCCCCCGAGACCACCTGTTCACCTTGGGTCGCCTTCGACCAGTCACGGGGCCCCTGTAGGGCCCCGAGAGCCCGGACACGGCCAAAAAACCTCCAGGGCTCGTGACCCTCAGGAACCTCTTCCCTCCTAGCGACGAACAATATGGGAAGAGGGGGCACAAGCCATGGACCAGGGCAGCAAGGGGGGACTCCAGTGGTGGCCTCGAGCACGACAGAGGGAGAAGGCTTGAGGAACTGCGCCTTCGGCGGGCGCGCCCGCACTCCTCCGCAAGCCCACCTTAGGACTCCCAAGGTCGGCGTCCGCCCGACTGCGTGCATGCCAGGGTTGGGCTTGTGGATGCCATGACAGTGGACACCCTAACAATCCGATCACTGAATTGAAAATGTGCATAAAATGTCTGAAACATGTTCTATGAATACTTAACACATGTTTTTACATGTTTCTGACATGTTGAAAACGTGTTTCAGACATCTGAAAACTATTTGGCAACATGCTTCAACTCCGTTGACCGTCGTCCACAAGGTTGGGCGCGTTGGCTCATGCTCTTGGCGGGCACGCTGAAACCCACAGAGCACGGAAGTCGGGGACACCCCGCAGGACAGGTTCTCCGCCACTAGAGCGGCGTGCGAGCACGCCGAGGGCAGAGGGGGAAACGACGAGCGCGAGGGGGCAAGCAGCACGACGGCCGAAGCCCCCCATCCCGCTCGACGACCCCGATGACAGCACGACGGTCCCGCCACCACCGCCTCCCAGAGACGCGCGCGGGCGCACTTGCAGCCGCGCGGGGCGCCACACGCGGCGCTCCTTGGCGTCCAGCGCAGCTCTGCTCTCGACGGAAGAGGTGGTCCTTGTCCTGGCTAGCTGAGTCCACGTGGTCGCCCTTGTCACTGAGCTGGTCCGCGCCTGCGGGGGGACCCGCGGTCTTGGCGCCCGCGGCGCCTGGGGCATGGCTGTGGTTTGCTCGGGCCGCGAGGGCAGCGGCGGCGGCCATGGCGGCAGCGACCCTGGTCCGCGCGCCGCCCGTTGCGGCAACGGCAGGCACCAGCGCAGCCCACGAGTGGTCCTCGGTCGAGGGGAGGCCAGCGGTCTGGGCGGCCGCGGTGTGTGGCGGCAGCCCGAGAGCAGGCGCAGCCCCTGCGGCGAAGGCTCTGGAGGATACCCTCAATGACCTTGGCACTCACGGCGGTCCCAGGCGCCTCGCGGGGGCGTGGCGCCTGCCCGCGAGGCGGCCACGGCAGCGGCCTGATGAAGGGAGGGGTGTGGACCAGCGACCCGCGGGTGCGAGCGGCGGGCCAGCCAGCGGACCTCTGTCCCAGCAAGGGCCGCTGGGACCCCAAGACGGGGGCTTCGTCCAGAGGCGTGGCGCCCGCGAAGGGCTCACCTTCTCTGGGTCATCCCTAGCCTATGGTTCTAGAGACGAAGATTCTCACAGGCCGTGTCCTTCCCCGTTGGGGGGATTCGGGGATCCGGAGATCGGTCTGCCTTCTCGCAGCCTGGGTCCGAGAAGGGGTGGCGAGTCCTGGCCCGGGCTCTGGGGGGAGCTATGGCTCCTCCGCTGGTCGACGGCCTCGCCGGGGGAGCACTTGCACGTCGCTTTCGATGTGGGAAGTCCACCTTGGGAGTGCGACTTTGGGAAGGATTGGACCCTCGGGCGGCCAGAGGACCCAGGAGCCACGAGGATAAGGAACTGAGCTGCTGATGATGATGACGATAATGATGATGATGGTGATGATGGTGATGACGATGATGACGATGACTATGACGAGGACGATAACGGTAACGATGACGATGATGCTGACAATGATGATGATGAAGATGATGAAGATGATGATGATGATGATGATGATGATGATGATGATGATGATGATGATGACGATGACGATGACGATGATGATGATGATGGAGATGATGCTGATGACGATGATGAGAAGGTGAGTGATGATAATGGTGGTGATGATGATGACGATGCTGATGAAGATGGCAACGATGATGATTATGATCATGTTGTTGGTGGTGTTAATGATTAAGATGACGATAATGATGATAATGATGGTGATGATGATGGCGGTGGCAATGATTATGGTAATGATAGCGATGATGGTGGTGATGATAATAGTGGTGGTGATGGTGATGTCAGTAATGACGATGATGACAATGATCACGATGATCACCATGATCACGATGACGACGGCCATGATGCCTATGAAAATGATGGTAATGATGGTAATGATGGTTATGATGGTGATGGTGGTGATGGTGATGATGACGATGATGACGATGATGGCGATAATGACGATGATTACGATGACGACGACGGTGGTCGTGATGGTGGTGGTGGTTGTGATCATGATGCTGAGCATGATGATGACGACGATGATGGTGCTGATGATGATGATGATGATGGTGGTGATGATGACTACGACACTGATGATGATGATCATGAGAACGTTGATGGTGGTGGTGGTGATAAACATGATAATGATGGCAATGATGGTGATGATGGTGATACTGATGCTGATACTGCTGGAGGTGATGATGATCATGCTAATGATGATGGTGATGATGGTGATGATGGTGGTGGTGGTATGGTTATGATGATGGTGGTGATGATGATGTCGATGTTGATGATGATGATGATGCTGGTGGTAATGATGATGGTGGTGATGACGACGACACTCATGATGATCAGAATGATGATGATGATGATCATGATGATGATGGTGGTAGTGGCGTTACGTATAATGATGATAATGATGAAGATGATGATGATCAGGACGCTGATGCTGATGATGGTGAGGGTGATGATGATGGTGATGCTGGTGGTCATGCTGAAGACGATAATGGTGGTGGTGATTGTGATGGTGATGGTGATGGTCATGGTGATGGTGATGGTGATGGTGATGCAGGTGGTGACGATGATGATGTTGATGTTGATGTTGATGATGTTGATGGTGATGCTGATGATCGTGGTGATGGTGATAGTGGTGTTGATGATGATCTTGATGTTAATGATGATGATGACGGTGGAAATTGTGATGATGATGCTAACGATGATGCTGATGATGATGGTTGTGATGGTGATGATGATGGTGATCGTGGCGGGTTTATCGATGTTGATGTTAATGATGATGATACTGATGATGGTGGTGGTGATGATGATGACGTTGATGTTGATGATGGTGATGATGATGATGGTGATGACAATGATGGTGGTGATGATGATGAAGTTGATGTTGATGCGGATGATGATGATGATGATGATGATGATGATGATGATGATGATGATGATGATGATCGTGGTGGTGGTGATGATGTTGATGATAGTGGTAATGATAATCATGATGCTGCTGATGAGAATGGTGATGATGATGATGGTGGTGATGATGATAGTGGTACTGATGATGTTAATGGTGATGGGAATGATGATGATGGTGATGATGATGATGAGGGTGGTGATGTTGATGTTGGTGGTGATGGTGATGGTGATGGTGATGGTGAGGACGATGGTGGAGATGATGATAATGATGTCGATGATGATGATGATGATGATGATGATGATGATGATGATGATGATGATGATGGTGGTGGTATTGATGATGACGTTGTTGATTATTATGATGATGATGGCGGTGGTGATGATGATGATGTTGATGGGAATGATGATGGTACTGATGATGATGATGGTGGTGATGATGATGACGTTTATGGTGATGATAATGGTGGTTATGATGATGATGGTGATGACGATGATGATAATGATGATAATGTTGGTGTTGATGCGGCTGATGATGATAATTCGGAAGCCGGGCAAAGGCTGCTAAAACCATGGCTGCGAAAATCGACCTCCGGGAAGTTGTCTTCGTCCTTCCGGGAAGAAGCCCGTTGACTGTTTCGCGTGCCGCGCCTCATTCCGGGAAGTTGTTTTTTCCTTCCGGGAGGGCCGTTTTAGCAGCCACGGTTTTAGCAGCCCTCGCCCAGCTTTCGAATGATGGTGAAGATGATGGTGACGTTGATGCTGATGATGATGATCACGCCCGTCCTCCTTTGCAGCTAGCGCAGTGCATTTGCCGCTGGCGCGGTGGCGCGGTCGGCTGTACCGTTGCCTTGTGCGAAGTGTTGTGTTGCATCGTGCACGGCATCACCATCGGGATCCTCGGGGCGGCTTCCTAGGGCAAGCTAGAACGGGGGCGGGGGCGACAAGGTGAGGCAAAATTTAGATGTGACGGTACAAAATGAGATTACATGACGTATGAAACGACGAGAGACCACATGATATTGTACGAGATGCGATCAAAAGAGATGATATCATAGGGAATTATATCAGATCACACAAGATGGGGTTGTATTGTATGAGGTGATGTCAGACGAGGTATGATGGTCCAGAACGGAATGTGATGGCATGAGATGAACTGGGATGACGGGAGACGAAATGAGAAGAAGAGAGAGACAGAGATAAGCAGAGAGACGTTAAGAGAGAGAAGGAGAGCGAGAAAAAGACAGAGAGAGAGAGAAAACAAAAAAAACGGCGCCGCACGCCCAGGCGCCGCCGCGACGCAGGCCGTCCTCCTCGTCCTCCTCTGGCTCGGCTGTCTCGGCCACCTCGGCGTCGTCAGCGTCGGCGCCCTGCAGGGGGAGGGCGGCGGGGCATGGACCCGCCAGGCCCGGCAGGCTGGAGGATGAAACCTGTGGAGAAAAAAAGCAGACTTGCTCGCAGTGATTTCTCAGCTCCACTGCTGGCACAACCATACCACCCACCCACCCGCAACTCGGCTTGCAAAACGCATGCGGCGGCGATTGCGATGAGTGCTTGGTATTGGCTGGTGCATCTCTGCGGCCGCGCTAGCCCGCGCATGCTCGCGCGCGCAGCGGCCAGCTAGTTTGGCATGACCGACGCGGCCGCGGAGTCGGCGACGTGGGCGGGCGCGGTATCATGGCAACATCGACAACGGGAGACACGATGATAGTAGCGATGCTGGTTACAATGGTGACAACGACGACGGCAAGGCCAATGACGGCGCCGATTCTGATCACGCCGACGACGATGACAGTCCTCGCGTCGGTAATGAAGATTTTGGAAGGAGTTCGCCATGCGCGCGCGGCCGACGCGCGAGAGGGGCCCGCAATGTATTATTTGACACGGATCGTGCCCCCCCGCGCGCAAGGGCGTTCGAATCATTTCGGCATGCGGCGCCGGGGGCCCGTCTGAAGAACCTATTGTTTTTCTCAAGATGTCGCAAGAGCGCGAGCGCAGGCATTTTTGAAAACTGATGTTGCAGACAGTTGGGCGTCTGCCTGACAATCGGATGTCAGCATGACAGTTGAGCACAACCTAGTCAGTGAATAGAGGAGGGGCGAGCGAGCCGTGCAAAAACCAGGTGGGGAGTGACAGATCTGCATTTGCAGCAGCGCTGGGGCAGGAAACAAATTAAACCACCTGGATCCACGTAGGTCCAGCTCTTCTTGATGTTCCCTACTCGTACACCCACACCTCCAGATCCACCACCATAAGACGACAGCTATCCCCTCACAGCGCGGGGTAGCCAGTTTGGGTGTGTGTGTGTGTGCGTATGTCTGTGGCTGTGTATGTGTACGTGCATGTGCACGTGTATGTGCACGTGCATGTGCACGTGCATGTGCACGTGCACGTGCATGTGCATGTGCATGTGCATTTGCATGTGCATGTGAATGTCTGTGGCCACATCGGTATGGGTGCTGGTTGTCAGCTGAGGATTTCTGCCATGAGGGACGGGGGTATCCCGGGGTCCTCCCTTCCCCATTTCTCAAGTCGCACCCAGCCGTATCGACCAGAGCCTCCGGAAACGAACCCCGATCACCAAGGCGAAGGCGCCGACGATTTCGACGACACCCGCCCAGCTGGCTGGCCCTCCCGCTCTGCGCCAAACGCCGCGCTCTCCAGAGCAAGCTCGGCAGGGCCTCGGCTCAAGCTGCATGAAAAAGGGCGTCTGGCGCCGACCGAGGAATCCACGACGAGCTCCGAAAGGCTTCGAATGCGGGGCCGACTACAAAAATCCAATTACCCCAGAATGATTTGTTGTCGAATCTACTGCACGAAAGAAAAAAACGTATAATGCTCGCACATCTACTAGAATCCTACCTTTTTTCCCGTAGATTCGGCAGAAAATTCATTTTTGGGGTAAGCAGTCCCCAAGGCTCTCGGCCGGGTCCAAGCGTAAGCGCCCTTGACTCTGGATCGGCGGCGAGCGAGGGGGGAGAAAATGAGAAGGAGAAGGCCTTCTCGGAAGGCGGCGGGACTTCTCCGAAGCCCTCGCGCCTTCTGAAAAGTTGTATGTTTCTGTCTTCGGGGAAGGCTTCGAAAACTTCTCCTCAAAGGCCGGGACCTTCTCACTTCCCCCCCTCGCTCGCCGCCGACGTGGAGGCGCGGGAGGGCACCGTGGCCCCGGCCTCCAGAGCGCGCTCACATTAAGAGGACGCTGCGGGGGCGCCGGGCGACGGCTCGGAGGCAGCCCCGCGCCTGCCCCCCCCAAAAAACGGGGGACGACGACGACGAGGACACGAACGACCGAGCGATACCACTACGACGAGGACGACGACGAGCGAACGAAGACGAACGGACGACGACGACGACGACGACGAGGACGACGAGGACGGCGAAGGTGCGGACGACGACGACGACGAGGACGGTGCTCGTGCGGAGGCGGGAACGCACGACGGGGCGGCAGCCAACGGCGAGGCGGCCCCGGGCCGCCCGCCCGCCCGCGCCGAGCCGCGCCTTCTCGCCGACGTCGGCCGCGCTGCCCTCAGCGCGCCGCCTGCGGCTCCGGGGGGTCCCTAAACAGTGCGGTGGCCACGTCGTCGTCGTCGTCGTCGTCGTCGTCGTCGTCGTCGTCGTCGAAGTCGTCGTCGAAGTCGTCGTCGTCGTCGTCGTCGTCGTCGTCGTCGTCGTCGTCGTCGTCGTCGTCGTCGTCGTCGTCGTCGTCGTCGTCGTCGTCGTCGTCGTCGTCGTCGTCGTCGTCGTCGTCGTCGTCGTCGTCGTCGTCGTCGTCGTCGTCGTCGTCGTCGTCGTCGTCGTCGTCGTCGTCGTCGTCGTCGTCGTCGTCGTCGTCGTCGTCGTCGTCGTCGTCGTCGTCGTCGTCGTCGTCGTCGTCGTCCTCCCAAGCTGCTTCACGCAAGTGCGGACTACAAAAAAGATTGCCCGAATTGGATGTGTTCGTCGAATTTACGGAACGAGACGTCCAATGTTCGAACATTTACGAGCATTCTACGTATTTGTCCCGTAAGCTCGACGGAAAATTCAATTCTGGGGTAAGTCAATTCTGCAGTCGATCCCCTACTCGGCGGAGGAGCAGCCTTTCACCGAACCCTCACCCCCCCTGGGCGTGCGTGGCCTGGGCCCCACTGGCCGACTTACCCCAACAGGGATATGGGCCGCTGCCTTCGGGTTTCGAGGGGCATGTCCCCAACTGGGGTTCGCCCAGACGGCGGGAGTCTGAGTGGGGATGGGTGGGAGGCAGCGATATGGGGGGGACTGGCATAGGGGCGGATGCATCGACCTGGAATCGGCGATGCATCGCCGACAGAACGGCGATAGGCCTCCGATAGTGAATCCGCACCTTCCGGGGCACGTTGGAGCTATCGGGCCCCTATCGGCGATCAGTGGGCGATTGGGGGTCGATGCATCCCACCCCTATGCCTATCCCCCCCCCATCGTTGCCCCCGAACGAAGCTGCAGACAGGGTTCAGCCAAGAAAGTGTGGACACGGCGTGTGCGCCCAGATCCCGGGCTGGCCGCACTGGCGCACCCATCCTTAAATTCTTTCCGCGGTGAGCGCCCTCCTCCCCCTCCTGTCCTTCGCGGCCGCCAGTCCCCGCCTGTTTGTTGCTCCTGCAGCCGGGCAATTCATTTGTCGAGCGCCCCCGGTTACACGAGCACGCGTGCGGACTGCACCTGCCACCCTGCGACGTAGACCCAGGACATGAGCACCTTCGCCAGCCAAACTCAAGAGCATTCTAGGGTGCCGCTCCCCAGACTGCACAAGAACATTGAACAAAAACGAAGAATACAAGGGAACCCTCCACGAAATCGACCTCGGTACAGCCTGAACAACAACAACAACAACAGCAATCATTTTAAGACCGTTCGCCCTTATATGCTCGAGTGTCCGCAAACGCGTATTCCCCAAACCCTCGATACCCGCCCTCTTCGTTTTCGATCGAACCCCTTTTGGGGGGTATACCTTTCTTCCCTGCAGGCCGGGCCCCGGCAAGCGGCGGGGCGGCCGCGGACCGTCGGCCTGCCCAGCGGCAGCGCTGATCGGCGGGGCGGCCGCGGACCGTCGACCCGACCCCAGGAGGGACGGACAGGGGACCGACCACGACCACGACGACGACGACGACGACGACGACGAAGACGACGACGACGACGTTGACGACGACCACGACGAGCGAAAGTGAGAGCGACAGAGAACGACAGCAGGGCCACGAAGGGCACGAAGTAGGCCACGAAGGGCGACAGCAGGGACACGAAGGGAATGCGTATGGGGCCACGAAGAGCGCGAACGACCAGGGGCCACGAAGGGCAGATAATGCGGGGCCACAGAAGGCAACAATGGGGCCACTGAGGGTAGCAACTGGGCCACGTAGGACAGTGAGGGGGACACAAATGGCGACAGCGGGGCCACGAAGGGCATGCACATGGGGCCACAACGGGCGCGACTCCTGGGTGCCTGGGCGTCGGGAGCGCAGCGCTTGGGCAAAGTGCAGGAAACTCCAACGCAAGGCCATTCTTCAGTAAGTTGCAAGCAAGTCTCCAGCGAGAGCGCGACTCCAGAGCGCCGGGAGAGCGATTCCTGAATAAATTATAAAGAATTTCCAACCGAAAGCGCGATTCCTGAATAAAATGCGAGGAAATCTCGGGCGGCAGCGGGGGTCGTGGCTAAATTGTAAGGAAGGCTCAGGCGGGAGCCGTTGTTGTTGTAACCTGGGGGCCAGGGCGCCAGTTCGATCAGGAAGACGTTCCCCTGTCAAAAAACAAGGGGCGAGCGTCGAGGGGCACACTTTGATTTAGAAAGAAACAGTATGCACTGGTGGGGGGGATCAACCATAATTACTCTTCAGAAATAAGAATTCAACAGCAGCAGCAGCAGCAATAGCAACAACAACAAAGTAACAACAACAACAACAACAACAACAACAACAACAACAACAACAACAACAACAACAACAACAACAACAACAACAACAACAACAACAACAACAACAACGACAACGACAACGACAACGACAACAACAACAACAACAACAACAACAACAACAACAACAACAACAACAACAACAACAACAACAACAACAACAACAACAATCATGTTAAGACTGTTCGCCCTTATCTGTTCGAGTGCCCGATAACGTTTATTTTCCCAAACCCTCGATACCCGCCCTCTCCGTCTTCGATCGAACCCCTTTTGGGGGGTATACCTTTCTTCCCTGCAGGCCGGGCCCCGGCAAGCGGCGGGGCGGCCGCGGACCGTCGGCCTGCCCAGCGGCAGCGCTGATCGGCGGGGCGGCCGCGGACCGTCGACCCGACCCCAAGAGGGACGGACAGGGGACCGACCACGACGACGACGACGACGACGACGACGACGACGACGACGACGACGGACGACGACGACGACGAACGACGACGACGACGACGACCGACGACGACGACGACGACGACGACGACACAACACAACAACACAACCACAACAACAACAACACAACAACAACAAACAACAACAACGACAACGACAACGACAACACGACAACAACAATACAACAACAACAACAACAACAACAACAACAACAAACAACAATCATTTTACCCGAACGCTCAGTGTTCTCACCAGTGCCAGGGTTTTCATGCGACGCGAGACAATACCCCCACTTCGTGGGGGGGCAGTTCAAGCTCTACAAATATCCAAACGACTCTTCGCGACCACCCAAACCCAGCTTCCCGCCCTATGACGTTGGGACACTTCACTTCGTGGCGTGCGGACGACCGTGGCTACTACACTGGCGTGGGGTACACACCCACAGAACTTGGTCACTTATTCGGGGCGCGCGTGTGCCCAGCATCCTGCAATTGTGACATACAATACATGACACAGACAGACAGAGAGAGAGACAGAGAGCAGACAGAGAGAGAGACAGAGAGAGCGGAGTTGGTCACATTTTTGGGGCAAGTTCCTGAGATCGTCGTGTTTTTTGTTGGTCTTGCGCGCGCGAATGTCCACTTTATTTTTTTTTTGCAAGGGATGTTGAAATTTGATTATGTAAGAACAAGAAAAAGTAGCTCGCGCGAGCTTATGTAACATAAATGTTGAAAAACCATTGGTTTTGTGGGAGTCGGACAGCGCGCGCGGGATGAAATTTGGACATTTTTTTTTGAAAAACCATTGGGTTTTTGATGTTTTTATGTTGAAATCGTTACGAAACCTAAGGTTCTGGAAGGATTTCGTCTTGCGCGCGCGAATGTCCACTTTACCTTATTTTTTGCAAGGGATTATTGAAATTTGATTATGTTAGAACAAGAAAAAGTAGCTCGCGCGAGCTCATGTAACATAAATGTTGAAAAACCATTGGTTTTGTGGGATTCGGACAGCGCGCGCGGAAGGACATTTTGACAATTTTTTCTTAAAAAACCATTGGGTTTTTGATGTTTTTATGTTAAAATCGTTACGAAACCTAAGGTTTTGGAAGGATTTCGTCTTGCGCGCACGAATGTCCACTTTACCTTATTTTTTGCAAGGGATTCTTGCAATTTGATCAAGTAAGAACAAGAATTTTCATTTTATAGTGTTTTTTGCAAGGGAAAACGGAGTACAACAAAACAACCGGATCCGGTAATAATTCACTTTTCTGAAGCTTTCGCTAAAAAATGATGAAAATGTAGCTGCGGCCTAGGTTTTGGAGGGGGGTCGCGCACCAGGGGTCCCAACAATAATTATTCTTTAGAAGTAATAATGTTCAACAACAACATAAGCAACAACAACAACAACAACAACAACGACAACGATAACGACAACGACAACAACAACAATAACAACAAGAACAACAACAACAACAGCAGCAGCAGCAACAGCAACAGCGACAGCAACAATAACAGCAACAGCAGCAACAGCAACAACAGCCACAACCATAACCACAACGACAACCACAACAACAGCATTCACAACAACAATAACAACCACAACAGCAACGACAACAACGACAACGACAACAGCGACAACAACAACAACGACAACAACAACAACAGCAACTACAACTACAACAACAACGACAGCAACAACGACAGCAACGGCAAGAACAACTGCGGCAACAACAGCACCAACAACAACAACAGCAAATACAACAGCAACAGCTGCATCAAAAGCAACAGCAAGGACGACAACGACATCAATCATGTTATGACTGTTCGTTCCGATGTGCCCACGCGCCTATCAATACATCCCGGATCCTGGATACCCGCCCTCGTCGTCATCGATCGGTCCCCCTTGGGGGTATACCTTCCTCACCTGCGACACGCACTCTGTGCAGCCCCTAAAACACAAGGGAACAGCAGACGGGATGAAGGGAAAGACAGAAAACTGGAACACGAGAGAAATTTGCATGAGGAGGGCAGAGAGCAGAAAACAACTGGTAAAAACCGACGGGCGAATCCAATGGGCAGACCCATAGCGAGCAGGTCGGCAGACGGGCCCAAGCGACCAGGTCGAGCACGCGGGTTGATGAAGCGTGGGCCCCGCATGAATCGCAAGGACGCCTCGAGCGATAGCGCGATTCCCAAGTAAATCGTGAGGGAAGCCAGAGCGAGAGAATGATTCCTAAGCGCGGAGGGCGCATTGTCTGAATCAACCGCGACGAAATCCCACGCGAGAACGCGATTCGTATTGAGCCCCGCAACCATCCATTACACCATGAATTTTACAATAAAATAATATGAATTAATAAAAGCACACGAGCCTCGGGGGCAGCACTTCAGTTGAAAAATACAAGGGTCACCTGAGGGGAAGGACCAACAGTAATTATTATTCAGCAGCGGGTGTTCAACAATAGCAGCAACAACAACAACAACAGCAATGTTTTTACCATCATGCGCCACGCTTGCACCTGCCACATGCATCCCTCTGGACACCACACCCCATCATGGAGCATTGTTCTGGCGCGCAAGGCCCGACACTCCCTCGCCCAAATATCCCGCCCAAGAAAGCATCGCCACCACCTCTTCCGGGGAACTTCGACATCCACAGCTCGGGCGGCCCATCGCCATCGCCATCGCCTCGCGCACGCCCCGCATCTCGGAGGAGGAGGAGGACGAGGAAGGGAGGGAAGATGAGGGAAAGGAAAAGGGAGAAGAGGAGCAGGATGCAGGAGGAGGAGGAGGAGGAGGGGGAGGAAAGAGGAGTAGTTGTAGTAGCAATACCTCCGATAACGAAGTTTTCCTTACTCCTCGTTTGAACTGCTACACCACCATCCTGCAGCCTCGGCGCGTGACCCTGAACGTTCACGCCCCCAGCCGCTGCCGCCCCCATGCTCGCACCCTCCACCTGCCCCCCCACACCCTCTCGAGGAACCCCTGAAGTCAATCCTTCGACCCTCGATCCTTGGAGTCCCTGGAATTCATCCGTCCTCCTTGACTACTTCAAGCTCAACAGGGACTCCTGGAAGCCCCTCCTGGAAGCCCCATTCTTCAGTGAAAGGTGAAGAAGTATCCAGTGGGAGCTACGCGGGAGGACGGAAGGAAAAGGGAGGAGGATGGAGGGACGCAGGAGGAGGGAGGAGGCAAGGGAGACGAAAAGGGAAAGGAGGAGGGAGGAGGAGGGAGGAGGAGGGAGGAAAGAGGGACGGGAGAGGGAGGAGAGGAGGGAGGAGGAGGAAAAGAAGAAGGTGGAGGGAGAAAAAGGGAGGAAGAGAGAGGGGGAAGGAGGGAGGAGGAGGAGGAGGAGGAGGAGGAGGAAAGGGAGGAGGAGAAAGAGGAGAAGGAGGAGGAGGAAAAGGAGGAGGAAGAGGAGGAGGGAGGACGAGGATGAGGAGGAGGAGGAGGAGGAGGAGAAGAAGGAGAAGGGGGGAGGGAGGAGGAGGGAGGAAAGAGGGACGGAGGAGGGAAGAAGGAGAAGAGGAGGGGGTGGAGGAAGGAAGGGGGAGGAAGAGGAGGAAGGGGGGAGGAGGGAGGAGGAGGAAGAGGAGGAGGAGGAGTAGGAGGAGGAGAAGGAGGAGGAGGACGAGGAAAAGGATGACGAGGACGAGGAGGAGGAGGAGGAGGAGAAAAAGGCGCCAGTCCAGCGTAAAACGAGAGGAAGTCTCGGGCGGGAGCGCTGGTTTTGTCGGGACGGGGGCTGTCGGCGGCGAGCAAGAGCACCGCCTTGACTAAAAAAGGGAGGAATCCTCGAGCGGGAGCGTTGTTGTTGCTGGGGGGCGGCGCTGATGAAAAAAGAATAGCGCGCCTGTCCTAGGTAGAAAAGGAGGAAGTCTCGAGCGGGAGCGCTGGTTTTGTTGAGACGGCTGCTTCCGGCGGCGAACAGGAGCACTGGCCCGGAGTAAAAAAGGAGGAAATCTCGAACGGGAGCGCTGTTGTCGTTGTTTGGGGGCCGGTTTTGGCGGTCCCCCAAACCGCTTGAGAGCGAGCCTCATTTTCAATGAAAATGTAGCCGGCGCCTCGGCGAGAGCGCCAGGGCGCCTTTAAGGGGTATCTTGAGACGGTTCGCTCTTACTGGCAAGCGTGTCTTGCATTCTGCATACCCCAACCCTCGATACCCGCCCACTTCGTCTTCGATTGCACCCCTTTCGGGGGGAAATATCTTCCTTGTCGGCCACGGACAGAAATGCGGGGATGACTCGAGCGAGAGCGCCGTTCCTGAGTTCGGGGGCCTCTCTGGCCAAGGGCTCTCCGAATGCCTATGGCAAAATATCGAACGGGAACACTTGTCGCCGTGTCTGGGCCTCCACCAACTTGCCTGACCTACGAGAAGTTCCCGAGCGAGAGCGCCGTTCCTGAGTTCGGGGGACTTCTTGGCCAGGGGCTCTCGAAGATAATGATGAGGACGTATCGAACGGGAGCCGTTGTCGTCGAAGCTGGGCCTCCAAGTTTAGACTCAAGCTAACGCTCAGGCGGGAGCATCATTTTCAGAGAAGGTGTAGCCAGCGTCGAGGCGACAGCGCGCGGAACCGTTTCCTGAGATCAACAATAGGTATTCGATAGAAATGAGTATTCAACAACAGAGACAACAACAGCAGCAGCAATTACAACAAACACGCATCAACCAACAACAGCAGCAGCAGCAGCAGCAACAACAACAACAACAACAACAACAATAACCACAACAACAACAGCATCAACACCAGCAACAACAACAACAACAACAACAATCATTTTACCCGAACGCGTGGTGTTCTCCCCAGTGCCAGGGTTTTCATACGACACCAGGCAATACCCCCACTTCGTGGGGGGGCATTACAAGCTCTACCAAATATCCAAACGACTCTTCGCGACCACCCAAACCCAGCTTCCCGCCCTATGACGTTGGGACACTTCACTTCGTGGCGTGCGGACGACCGTGGCTACTACACTGGCGTGGCGCGCGCGAACCCCGTTGCAAGAGCGTGCGAAAGTAGCTCGCGCGAGCTCATGTAACATAAATGTTGGAAAACCATTGGTTGTTTTAGGATTCGGACAGCGCGCGCGGGTGGAAATTTTGAAAAGTCGTGCAGGTGTTTTTCGAGGACCTACGGTGCGATTCGTGTGATTTTATGATGCGCGGTGCTAAAATTCTTAAGAAGCCCAATGGTTTTTGGAGATTTCGGCGTGCGCGCGCGAAGAAAAAACGAATGTGTCCCGCATGGTATTATTTGACAGGGATGATGGCCCTGGCAGGTGCGCAACCGTTGTCGCAGAAGTTCGAAAAAGTTGCTCGCAAAAGCCCGTTTGACAGAAATGTTTAAAAAGTGTTGGGTTTCCTACGAATCCGCAAGAGCGCGCGGGATGAGATTTTGACATTTTTTTTGTTGAAAAACCATTGGTTTTTTGATGTTTTTATGTTAAAATCGCTCGAACACTAAGGGGATTTTGGAATGGGGGGAACAAAACAACCGGATCTTGATCACATCGAATTACCTGAGGCTTCCTCACGAAAATGATGAAAACGTGGCTGCGGCCTAGGCGCGGCGGGGGGGGCGCGCACCAGGGGGCCCAACAATAATTATTCTTTAGAATTAATAATGTTCAACAACAACAACAACAGCAACAGCAACAACAACAACAGCAACAGCAACAGCAGCAGCAGCACCAAACAACAACAACAACAACAACAACAACAACAACAACAACAACAAGAGAAATCAGTTTAAAACTGCTCGCTCATATCTGCTCGAGTGTCTGTTAACGCGTATGTCCCAAACCCTCGATATTCGCCCTCTTCGTCTTCGATCGTACCCCTTTGGGGGGTAAATCTTTCTTCCCTGCAGGCCGGGCCCCGGCAAGCGGCGGGGCGGCCGCGAACCGTCGGCCTGGCAAGCGGCAGCGCTGATCGACGGCAACCCGACCCCAAAAGAGACGGACAGGGGACCGACCACGACGATGACGACGACGACGAGCGAAAGCGAGAGCGAGGGAGAGAACGACAGCGGGGCCACCAAGGTCACGAACTAGGCCACGAAGGGCGACAGCGGGGACACGAAGGGAATGCGTATGGGGCCACGAATAGCGCGAACGAGCGGGGGCCACGAAGGGCAGATAATGCGGGGCCACCGAAGACAACGACGGGGCCACTGAGGGTAGCAAGCGGGCCACGTAGGACAGCGAGGGGGCCACGAAGGGCGACAGCGGGGCCACGAAGGGCATGCACATGGGGCCACGACGGGCGCGGACGAGCGGGGGCCACGAAGGGCATACATCTATTGGGCCGCGGAGGGCGAAGACGGGGCCACGAAGGGTAGCAACGGGGCCACGAAGGGGCGCAACGGGGCCACGAAGGGCGACAGCGGGGGCCACGAAGGGCATACATATATGGGGCCACGAAGGGCAGCGAGGGGGCCACGAAGGGGTGCAACGGGACCACGAACGGCAGCGCGGGGGCCACGAAGGGGCGCAACGGGGCCACGAAGGGCAACAAGGGGGCCACGAAGGGCTGCAACGGGGACACGAAGGGCAGCGAGGGGGCCACGAAGGGCTGCAAGGGGGCCACGAAGGGCAGCGCGGGGGCCACGAAGGGGCGCAACGGGGCCACGAAGGGCAGCGAGGGGGCCACGAAGGGGTGCAACGGGACCACGAACGGCAGCGAGGTGGCCACGAAGGGCTGCAACGGGTCCACGAAGGGCAGCGAGGTAGCCACGAAGGGCTGCAACGGGGCCACGAAAGGCAGCGAGATCCCGTTTCCTAAATAATATGTGAGGGAGTCCTAAGCGTGAGCGCGACTCCTGGCTGCCTGAGTGTTGGGAGCGCGGCGCTTGAGGAAATTGTTGGGAATTCCAACGAAAGGGCGCTATCTTAAGTAAATTGCAAGCAAGTCTCCAGCCAGAGTGCGACTCCAGAGCGCCGAGAGAGCGATTCCTAAAGAAATTGTCAGGAAGTCCTCAGCGAGAGCGCGACTCCTGAATAAAATGCGAAGAAATCTTGGGCGGGAGCGGGGGTCCTGGCTAAATCGTGATGAAGTCTCAGGCGGGAACCGTTGTTGTTGCGGGGCTAGGGGCACAGATTGAGCATGAAGACTTCCCCTGTCAAAAAACAGGGTGCGAGCGTCGAGGGGCACATTTTGGTTGAGAAAAAACAGTACGCACCAGTGAGGGGGGACCAACAATAATTATTACTCAAACATGATAGCTGAACAACAAAAACAACAACAACAACAACAACAACAACAACAACAACTAACTACCTACTAACAACAACATCAACAACAACAATCATTTTACCCGAACGCGTGGTGTTCTCCCCAGTGCCAGGGTTTTCATACGACACCAGGCAATACCCCCACTTCGTGGGGGGGCATTACAAGCTCTACCAAATATCCAAACGACTCTTCGCGACACCCAAACCCAGCTTCCCGCCCTATGACGTTGGGACACTTCACTTCGTGGCGTGCGGACGACCGTGGCTACTACACTGGCGTGGGGTACACACCCACAGAACTTGGTCACTTATTCGGGGCGCGCGTGTGCCCAGCATCCTGCAATTGTGACATACAATACATGACTCAGACAGACAGAGAGAGAGACAGAGAGCAGACAGAGAGAGAGAGACAGAGAGAGCGGAGTTGGTCACATTTTTGGGGCAAGTTCCTGAGATCGTCGTGTTTTTTGTTGGTCTTGCGCGCGCGATTGTCCACTTTACTTTTTTTTTGCAAGGGAGTATTGAAATTTGATTATGTTAGAACAAGAAAAAGTAGCTCGCGCGAGCTCATGTAACATAAATGTTGATAAACCATTGGTTTTGTGGGATTCGGACAGCGCGCGCGGGTATGTTTTTTGGACTTTTTTGTTTGATAATACCATTGGGGTTTTTTGATTCCTGTATGTTTGAAATCGTTCGTGCGCCCTCTGGAAGATTTCGTTTGCGCGCGCGAATGTCCACTTTACCTTATTTTTTGCAAGGGATTATTGAAATTTGATTATGTTAGAACAAGAAAAAGTAGCTCGCGCGAGCTCATGTAACATAAATGTTGAAAAACCATTGGTTTTGTGGGATTCGGAAAGCGCGCGCGGAAGGACATTTTGACAATTTTTTCTTAAAAAACCATTGGGTTTTTGATGTTTTTATGTTAAAATCGTTACGAAACCTAAGGTTTTGGAAGGATTTCGTCTTGCGAGCGCGAATGTCCACTTTACCTTATTTTTTTGCAAGGGATTCTTGAAATTTGATCAACTAAGAACAAGAATTTTCATTTTCTATTGTTTTTTGCAAGGGAAAACGAGCGTCAACAAAAAACCGGATCCGGAGCTCATCCACTTTTCTGAAGCTTTCGCGAAAAAATGATGAAAAATGTAGCTGCGGCCTAGGCGCGGCGCAGAGGTCGCGCACCAGGGGTCCCAACAATAATAATTCTTTAGAAGGAATAATGTTCAACAACAAAACAACAACAACAAATCTACAGCAACAACAGCAGCAGCAACATAAACAACAACCCAAAAACAACAACAACACCCAATCCCCCCCCCCCCCCCCCCCCCCCCCCCCCCCCCCCCCCCCCCCCCCCCCCCCCCCCCCCCCCCCCCCCCCCCCCCCCCCCCCCCCCCCCCCCCCCCCCCCACCCCACCATCCCCACAACAACAACAACAGCAGCAGCAGCAACAACAACAACAACAACAGCAACAACAAACATTTTAAGACTGTTCGCTCGTATCTGCTCGAGTGTCCAATAACGCGTATGTCACAAACCCTTGATACCCGCCCTCTTCGTCTTCGATCGAACCCCTTTTGGGGGTACATCTTTCTTCCCTGCAGACCGGGCCCCGGCAAGCGGCGGGGCGGCCGCGGACCGTCGGCCTGGCCAGCGGCAACGCTGATCGGCGGGGCGGCCGCGGACCGTCGACCCGACCCCAAGAGGGACGGACACGACGACGACGACGACGTCGACGACGGCGACGACGACGACGACGACGACGGCGACGACGACGACGAGCGAAAGCGAGAGCGAGAGAGAACGACAGCAGGGCCACAAGGACACGAAGGGGGCCACGAAGGGCGACAGCGGGGACACGAAGAGAACGCGTACGGGGCCACGAAGAGCGCGAACGAGCGGCGGCCACGAAGGGCATACGTATACTGGGCCGCGGAGGGCAAGGACGCGGCCACTGAGGGCAGCAACGGGGCGACGAAGGGCAGCGAGGGGGCCACGAAGGGCGACAGCGGGGCCACGAAGGGCGACAACGAGGCCACGAAGGGCATTTGCAAGGGGCCACGACGGGCGCGAACGATCGGGGGCCACGACGGGCAGATCATGCGAAGCCACAAAAGGCAACGACGGGGCCACTGAAGGTAGCAACTGGGCCACGTAGGACACTGAGGGGGCCACACACGGCGACAGCGGGGCCACGAAGGGCATGCACATGGAACCACAGTGGGCGTGAACGAACGGGTGCCACGAAGGGCATACGTATACTGGGCCGCGGAGGGCAAGAACGGGGCCACTGAGGGCAGCAACGGGGCCACGAAGGGCAGCGAGGGGGCCACGAAGGGCGACAGCGGGGCCACGAAGGGCATGCATATGGGGCCACCACGGGCGCGAACGAGCGGGGGCCAAGAAGGGCATACATATATGGGGCCACGGAAAGCAGCGAGGGGGACACGAAGGGCAGCGAGGGGGCCAACAAGGGCTGCAACGGGGCCGCGAAGGGCTGCGGCGGGGCCACGAAGGGCAGCGAGGGGGCCACGAAGGGCTACAACGGGGCCACGAAACAAAGCGACGGGGCCACGAAGGGCTGCAACGGGGCCACGAAGGGCAGCGAGGAGGCCACGAGGGGCTGCAACGGGGCCGCGAAGGGCAACGAGGGGGCCACGAAGGGCTGCAACGGGGCCACGAAGGGCAGCGAGGAGGCCACGAAGGGCTGCAACGGGGCCATGAAAGGCAGCGAGATCCCGATTCTTAGGTAATCTGCGAGGGAGTCCTAAACGTGAGCGCGACTCCTGGGTGCCTGGGTGTCGGGAGCGCGGCGCTTGAAAAAATTACAAGAATTTCCAACGCAAGGACGCTATTCTTCAGTAAATTGCAAGCAAGTCTCCAGCGAGAGCGCGACTCCAGAGCGCCGGGAGAGCGATTCCTGAATAAATTGAAAGGAAGTCCCAAGCGAGAGCGCGATTCCTGAATCAAATGCAAGGAAGTCTCGGGCGGGAGCGGGGGTCCTGGCTAAACTGTGACGAAATCTCAGGCGGGAGCAGTTGTTGTTGTAACTCGGGGGCCAACGACACAGTTTGACCCTCAAGACTTTCTCGGATAAAAAAAAGGGTGCGAGCCCCGGGAAGGGCACTTCAATCGAGAAACAACAGTGTGCACCAGACAGGGGGGATCAACAATGAGAGTTCAACAACAACAACAACAACAACAACAACAACAACAACAACAACAACAACCACAACAACACTTACACTTACACTTACACTTACACTTACACTTACACTTACACTTACACTTACACTTACAGCAGCAACAACAACAACAACAACAATCATTTTACCCTCATGCGCCATGCTTCCACATGACACATGCATCCATCTGGATAACACACCCCATCATGGGAGATTTTTCTGGCATGCGGGATCCGATATTCCCTCACCCAGATATCCCGCCCAAGAAGGTTTGGCCACCACCTCTTCCGAGGAACTTCAACATCCATAGCTCGGGCGGCACATCGCCTTCGCAATCGCCTTGCGCATGCCCCGCATCTCAGAGGGAGAGGAAGAGGAAGAGGAGGGGGAGATGAGAGAGATAGGGAGGGGGAGGAGGAGAAGGGAGGGGGAGGAAGGGGAGGAAGGATGAGTAGTTGTAGTAGCAGCAGTTGATGATATTGTTGTTGCGGCTGTAGCACTAGTAGTAGTGGTAACGGTAGTAGTAGTCCAAGTAAGTAGAACTGGCTTGTGGCAGCCAAGCGTTCATAGCGACGTTGCTTTTTGATCCTCCTTTAATGTCTTCTCTCCCTATCCTTGAGACGCAGAAGTCTCAAAAAGTTGGATGGTTCAGCACATCCAGGAAACCTATCGCTGGACCGGCCCAGATATGGTTCCAGAAGCGGCTCGGGAAGCTGCGCAGGCGCCAGAAGCAGAGAAGCACCACGTACGGGCGCCGGCTCGGGCGTCCGGCCCAAAGCCGCTCCAGAATCGGCCCAGGACGGCTTCCCGGGCGCCGCAAGCAGAAATTCAGCATTTTCGAAAGAAAAATGTGTATTGGAATGGCCTCTTTTCGGCGCGATCGGAACTGCCCGGGCGTCCGGCCCGGGAGCCGGGCCGGGTGCCGGCCGGGCCGGGTGCCGGCCCGAGCTCCGGAATCGGCCCGGACGGCCTCCCGGGCGCCGGAAGCAGAAATTCAGCATTTTCAAAAGAAAAATGTGTATTGGAATGGCCTTTTTTCGGCGCCGCCTCGGAACTCGATTTTCCGGCGCCCGGGCGCCGGCTCGGGCGCCGACCCGGGCGTCCGGCCCGGGAGCCGGGAGCCGAGCCGGGTGCCGGCCCGAGCTCCGGAATCGGCCCGGACGGCTTCCCGGGCGCCGGAAACAGAAATTCAGCATTCTCGAAAGAAAAATGTGTATTGGAATGGCCTTTTTTCGGCGCCGCCTCGGAACTCGATTTTTTAACGCCCGGGCGCCGGCTCGGGCGCCGACCCGCGCGTCCGGCCCGGGAGCCGGGCCGGGTGCCGGCCCGAGCTCCGGAATCGGCCCGGACGGCCTCCCTCCCGGGCGCCGGAAGCAGAAATTCAGCATTTTCGAAAGAAAAATGTGTATTGGAATGGCCTTTTTTCGGCGCCGCCTCGGAACTCGATTTTCCGGCGCCCGGGCGCCGGCTCGGGCGCCGACCCGGGCGTCCGGCCCGGGAGCCGGGCCGGGTGCCGGCCCGAGCTCCGGAATCGGCCCGGACGGCCTCCCTCCCGAGCGCCGGAAGCAGAAATTCAGCACTTTCGAAAGAAAAATGTGTATTGGAATGGCCTTTTTTCGGCGCCGCCTCGGAACTCGATTTTCCGGCGCCCGGGCGCCGGCTCGGGCGCCGACACAGGCGTCCGGCCTGGGAGCCGCTCTCGGCGGCGAGCAAGAGCACCGAGCCCGAGTAAAAAAGGAGGAAGTCTCGAGCCGGAGCGTTGTTGTTGTTGGGGGGCCGGTTTTAGCGGAACCCCAAAACGCCTGAGCGTGAGCCTCAATTTCAGAGGAAATGCGGCCGGCGCCTCGGCGAGAGCGCCAGGGCGAATATAGGGGGTCCAACAATAATAATTGTTTAGTAATTAAGGTTCAACAACAACAACAACAACACCAACAACAACAACAACAACAACAACAACAACAACAACAACAACAATTACTAGCACGTGGGGACACTCCGTTCTCACCAGTGCCAGGGTTTTCATATGAGGCGGGCAATACCCCCACTTTGTGGGGGGCCGGTTCAAGCTCTACCAAATTTCCAAACGACTCTTCGCCACCACCCACACCCAGCTTCCCGCCCTATGACGTTCGGACACTTCACTTCGTGGCATGCGGACGACCGTGGCTACTAATCAGGGCCCCGCGGCCGACGACGACGGCGTGCGCGCGCGAAGAAAAAACGAATGTGTCCCGCATGGTATTATTTGACAGGGATGATGGCCCTGGCAGGTGCGCAACCGTTGTCGCAGAAGTTCGAAAAAGTTGCTCGCAAAGCCCGTTTGACAGAAATGTTTAAAAAGTGTTGGTTTTCCTACGAATCCGCAAGAGCGCGCGGGATGAGATTTTGACATTTGTTTTGTTGAAAAACCATTGGTTTTTTTATGTTTTTATGTTAAAATCGCTCCGAACACTAAGCTTTTGGAAGGATTTCGTCTTGCGCGCGCGAATGTCCACTTTACCTTATTTTTTGCAAAGGATTCTTGAAATTTGATTATATTAGAACAAGAAATGTCATTTTATAGTGTTTTTTGCAAGGGAAAGCGGGGGGGAACAAAACAACCGGATCCGGACATAATCCACTTTTCTGAAGCTTTCGCGAAAAAATGATTGAAAATGTAGCTGCGGCCTAGG
>CAUYUJ010021790.1:0-72029 GCA_963575745.1 Prorocentrum cordatum | reverse complement strand
ACTACTACTACTACTACTACTACTGACTACTACTACTACTACACTACTACTACTACTACTACTACTACCACTACTAACTACTACTACTACTGCTACTACTACTACTACCACCACTACTACTACTACTACTACTACTACTACTACTACTACTACTACTACTACGACTACTACTACTACTACTACTACTACTACTACTACTACTAGTTTTACGACTATTACGACCACTACTGCTAATACTACTATTACTACTACTACTACTATTACTACTACTACTACTACGACTACTTCTACTACTGCTACTACTACTTCTTCGTCCACTATTACTACTACGACTACTACTACTACGAGTGCTACTACTACCACTACGTACTACTACTACTACTACTACTACTACTACTACTACTACTACTACTACTACTACTACGTCCTACGACTTACGACTACTACTACGACGACTACTTCTACTACTACACTACTACTGGCTGCTGCCTGCTCTACTACTACTAACTACGACGACGACGACTACGACTACTACGACTACTACTACTGCTGCTGCTGCTACTACTACTCCTACTACTACTACTACGACTACGACTACGACTACTACTACCACTACTACTACTACTACTACTACTACTACTACTACTACCACCACTACCTACTACTACGACTACCACCACCACCACCACGGCCACCACCACCACCACCACTACAACTACTACTACTACTACTACTACTACTACGACTACTACTACTACTACAACTACTACTACTACTACGACTACTACGACTACTACTACTGCTACTACTACTGCTACTACTACGACGACTACTAACGACTACCTAACTATCTCCTACTAACTGAACTACTACTACTACTACTACTACACGACGACGACGACTACTACCACTACTTCTACTGCCTTTGGTTTTAGAACTACGACTATTACTACTACTACTACTGCTACTACTAACTACTACTACTACTTACTAACTACGACTATAACGACTACTACTACTACTACTACTACACGACGACGCCGACTCCTACTACTACTACTACTAACTACTACTACTACTACACTACGACTACTATTACTACTGACTACGACTACGACGACTACTACTAACTACTAAACTACTACTAACTACTACTACTGCTACTACTACTACTGCTAGCTGCTGCTACTACAATACTACTACTACTACTACTACACGACGACGACTACGACACCACGGACTACTACTACTACTGCTGCTGCTGCTACTACTACTACTACTACTACTACTACTACGACTACGACTACGACTACTACTACCACTACTACTACTACTACTACTACTACTACTACTACTACTACGACTACCGCCACTACCTACTACTACGACTACCACCACCACCACCACGGCCACCACCACCACCACCACCACTACTACTACTACTACTACTACTACTACTACTACTACTACTACTACTACTACTACTACTACTACTACTACTACTACTACTACTACTACTACTACTACTACTACTACTACTACTACTACTACTACTACTACTACTAGTAATACTACTACTACTACTACTACTACTACTACTACTACTACTACTACTACTACTACTACTACTACTACTACTACTACTACTACTACTACTACTACTACTACTACTACTCTACTACTACTACTACTACTACTACTGTGTGATCGGCCGGAACGGCCAGATCGCAACTGCTTTTTTGAAAAAACATCTGTGAGGTTAAGGCTACCGACCCACTCATTCCAGAAGCTCCCTTGGAAAGCCTCTGCTCATCTTAGGTCAAGCATGAAACCATACAGGCGGACATTGGAGGAATATGAAACTTAATCAACAACTATTCAAAAATTACCCTGTGACGTACCCAACCCTTTCTATACATGTGGCGATGATACTCTGGATCACTCAATGCTCATTGGCATTCTGAAGGACCCGCAGTGCGCAGAAAGGGCACCCAGCAGTGCTTTCAGAAGAGCGCAGCCAGAAGTCCCGTGGTGATCCGCGAATGAAGTACCTCCGCTGGGCCTCCCAGGAGCCCACGAAAGTGGCGACAATTGCGCAGATCGCAAGCCCCCCACGGGCGGTGAGGTCCCGTGGTGATCCGCGTATGACGTACCTCCGCTGGGCCTCCCAAGAGCCCACGAAAGTGGCGACAATTGCGCAGATCGCAAGCCCCCCAAGGGCGGCGAGGTCCCGTGGTGATCCGCGTATGACGTACCTCTGCTGGGCCTCCCAGGAGCCAACGAAAATGGCGACAATTACGCAGATCGCAGCCCCCCAGGGGCGGCGAGGTACCCGGGTGATCCGCGTATGACGTACCTCCGCTGGGCCTCCCAGGAGCCCACGAGAGTGGCGACAATTGCGCAGATCGCAGCCCCCCAGGGGACGGCGAGGTACCGAGGTGATCCGCGCATGACGTACCTCCGCAGGGCCTCCCAAGAGCCCACGAAAGTGGCGACAGTTGCGCAGATCGCAAGCCCCCAAAAGGGGCGGCGAGGTACCGAGGTGATCCGCGTGGGACCCACCTCCGCTGGACCTCCCAGGAGCCCACGAAAGTGGCGACAGTTGCGCAAATCGCAAGCCCCCCAGGGGGCGGCGAGGTACCGAGGTGAACAATTCCGCTGGGCCTCCCAAGAGCCCACGAAAAAGGCGACAGTTGCGCAGATCGCAAGCCCCCCAGGGGGCGGCGAGGTACCGAGGTCATCCGCGTGGGCCCCACCTCCGCAGGGCCTCCCAGGAGCCCACGAAAGTGGCGACAGTTGCGCAGATCGCAAGCCCCCCAGGGGGCGGCGAGGTACCGAGGTGATCCGCGTGGGACCCACCTCCGCTGGGCCCCCCAGGAGCCCACGAACGTGGCGACGGTCGCGCAGATCGCAAGCCCGCCAGGGGCGGCGAGGTCCCGTGGTGATCCGCGTATGATGTACCTCCGTTGGGCCTCCCAAAATCCTACGAAAGTGGCGACAGTTGCGCAGATCGCAAGCCCCCCCCGGGGGCGGCGAGGTACCGAGGTGATCCGCGTGGGACCCACCTCCGATGATGGCCCCCAGAAGCCCCGAAAGTGGCGACACTTGCGCAGATCGCAAGCCCCCCAGGGGGCGGCGAGGTACCGAGGTGATCCGCGTGGGACCCACCTCCGCTGGGCCTCCCAGGAGCCCACGACATTGGCGACAATTGCGCAGATCGCAAGCCCCCCAGGGGGCGGCGAGGTACCGAGGTGATCCGCGTGGGACCCACATCCGCTGGGCCTCCCAGGAACCCACGAAAATGGCGACACTTGCGCAGATCGCAAGCCCCCCAGGGGGCGGCGAGGTACCGAGGTGATCCGCGTGGGACCCACGCTGTCTTGGGCCGTCTTGGGGCCCTCTGGGGCTGACTTCGCACCTCTTGAGGCGCCGCCTGGAGCCCCTTCGGGGGCCCATTGGGGCGCTGGGCTCGGCGGGGAACTTAGTCAGCACAGCAACGACAGGCGCAACTGGGACAAGAGTGCCGCGGCGTTGGGGCGCCTTGGGGGCCCCCTTGGAGCCCGCAGTGGCCTCAAGATGCCACTAGAGAGAGCCCCTGGCTCGGCAAAACCGAGCAAAAGCTATCGAAGACGCCTACGGCGAATCACCGCCGCCCCCTGCCCCTTTGGAAGCGCCTCTGTGGCCGACAGCTGGGCCAGAGCTTGGCCAAGCTATCGGGCCAGTTGTTCCCCGAGTCGCTTTGGAAAGACTTCGGGGAACGCGTGGGGGAGCAAGAAGAGAAGGAAGGGGAGGATGAGGAAAAATGAGGAGGAGGAGGAGGAGGAGGCCTCTTGGGCGTCTCTTGGGGCACTCCTGGGGCCTCCTGGCAGCTTCCTGGGGGCCTCTTGGAGGGTTTGGGGGGGCCTTTGGGGGCTTCTTGGGGGCCGTTTTGGCAGTCTTAGGGCGTACCTGGCTTGTCTGACGCCGTCGGAAGCCGTCTTGGTGGCCTGTCTGGGTTTCTTGAGGCCCTCTTGGGGCATATCAAGGGTTCTTAGAGGCCATCTTGGGCGTCTTGGAGGCCTCTTGGGCCGTTTTGGTGCCCTCGTGGGGCCGTCTTGGGAGCCTTTTGGGCCGTCATGGGGCCATCTTCGAGGCCTCTTGGGCGATCTTGGGGGCCCTTGCGCCGTCTTGAACCGTTGGAATCCCGAGAAGAAGCATACGCCAAAATCTTTCAATAACCTTAGGAAAATCAGTCATGGTGGCCGAAGACCTCCTGGACGCCTTGGAGGCATCTTGAGAGCATCTTGGGCCGTGTTGGGCCATCTTGAGGCCATCTTAGGCAGTCTTGGGTGCATCGTGGACCGTATGGGATGCATGTTGGGGCCATCTTAGCCGTCTTGGAAACCATGTTGGCAGTCTTGGAGGCCGCCTCTTGGGGCCGTCTTGGGGGCCTCTTGGGCCGTCATGGGGCCGTCGGAATGCCGAAAAGAAGCCAATGCCAAAATCCTTCAAAAACCTTAGGAAAATCACTGATTGTGGCCTCTTCGGGCCCTCCTGGAGGACCTGTTGGAGGCCTCTTGGGCCATCTTGGAGGCCTCTTGGGGGCCTCTTGGGCCGTCGTGGGCCATCTTGAGGCAGTCTTAGGCTGTCTTGGATGCTTCGTGGGCCGTCTGGGAGGCATCTTGGGGCCATCGTTGCCGTCTTGGAGGCCATGTTGGCCGTCTTGGGGGCCTCGTGGGCCGTCTTGGGGCCATCTTGGAGCGGTCCTGGGGGCTTATCGGACCATGGGTTCCCCGAATCGGTTGGAAAACCTTCGGGGAACATGTGGAGAATGAACAAGAGAGTGAGGAGAGGGAGGATCAGATAATGAGAAGAGGAAGAGGAGGCAGAGGATGAGCAGGAGGAAGATACCTTCTGGGGGGTCGTTGTGAAAATCCTTCGGGGAACACATGGAGGAGGAGGAGGAGGAGGAGGAGGAGGAGGAGGAGGAGGAGGAGGAAGAGGAGGAGGAGGAGGAGGGGGAGGATGATGAGGAGGACCAGGAAAACGGAGGAGGAGGAGGAGGAGAGGGAGGAGGAGGAGAGGGAGGAGGAGGAGGAGGAGGAGGAGGAGGAGGAGGCCTCTTGGGAGCCTCTCGGGACACTCTTGGGGCCTCCTGAGGCCTTCCTAAGGGGGCCTCTTGGATGGCCTCTTGGGCCCTTTCGGGCCTTCCTGCAGGACTTCTTGGAGGGCTCTTAGGCCGTCTTGGAGACCTCTTGTGGGCCTTTTGAGATCTTCGACCGTCTTCAGGCCATCTTGGGCCGTCTTGGGTGCACCTTGGGGCCATCTTAGCCGTCTTGGATGCCATCTTGGCCGTCTTGGAAACATCTTGGAGGCCACCTTGGCCGTCTTGGAGGTCACCTTGGGCGTCTTCGGGGCCTCTTGGGCAGTCTTGGGGCCTTCTTGGGGCCCTCTTGGTCGACTCTTGGGCTGTCATGGAGCCATCTTGGAAGCCTCTTGGGCACTCTTGGGGCGATGTTGGGGGCCTCTTGGGCCGTCTTGGACCGTCGGAGAGCTGAAAAGAAATCAATGCGAAATTCCTTCAAAAACCTTACGGGAAATCTATGATTTGGGCCTCCTCGGGCCCTCCCGGAGGACCTCTTGGAAGCATATTTGGCCGTCTTGGATGCCTCTTCGAGGCCTCTTGGGCCGTCTTGGGCCATCTTGAGGCCATCTTAGGCCGTCTTGGGTGCATCTTGGGCCGTCTTGGGTGCATCTTGGGGCCATGTTAGCCGTCTTGGAGGCCACCTTGGCTGTCTTGGAGGCCTTTTGGGGCCCTCTTGGGCCGTCTTGGGGGCCTTTTGGGCCGTCATGGGGCCATCTTGGAGGCCTCGTGGGCGATCTTGGGGCGATCTTGGCGGCCTCTTGGGCCGTCTTGAACCGTCGGAATGCCAGGAAGAAACAAATGCCAAAATCCTTCAAAAACCTTAGGAATACCGCTGATTTGGGCCTCTTCGGGCCCTCCTGGAGGACCTCTTGGAGGCCTCTTGGGCCGTCTTGGGCCGTCTTGGAGGCCTCCTGGAGCCATCTTGAGGCTATCTTAGGCCGTCTTGGGTGCGTCTTGGGCCGTCTTGGAGGCGTCTTGAGGTCATCTTAGCCGTCTGGGAGGCCATCTTGGCCGTCTTGGAGGCATCTTGGAGGCCATCTTGGGCCATCTTGAGCGAGAAAGCCGACGAGGCAGGCAGCCGGCGGGACGCGCCGAAGCCCCAGGGGGAGTTCTTTTGGAAAAAAAAACACCAAAACCGTAATAATTTGGTACGCCAGGCCCCCCTGCGATGAATCGACAGGGGGCGGCGGATCGAAGACGCCTACGGCGAATCACCGCCGCCCCCTGCCTTTGTGGAAGCGCCTATGTGGCGGAACGTTGAGGCCAGACCTGCCAAGCCATCGGACAATGTGTTCCCCGAATCGGCTTGGAAAGCCTTCGGGGAACACGTGGGCGTCTTGAAGGTCATCTTGGCCGTCTTGGAGGCCTCTTGGGCGATCTTTCGGCGATCTTTGGGGGCTCTTGGGCCGTCTCGGGCCGTCGGAAGGCCGAAAAGAAGGAAATGTCAAAATCCGTCAAAAACCGAAGGAAAATCCATGTGTTTGGCCTCTTCTGGCCTTCCTGGAGGCCCTCTTGGGGGCCTCTTGGTCCCTTTTGGGCCAGCTTCGAGCCAACTTCGGACATCTTGGTGGGTTCCTGGCACGTCTGACGCCGTCGGGGGCCGTCTTGGGGGCCTTTCTGGGCCAACGGGGGACCCTCTTGGGGCGCTTCGGGGCCGTCTTGGAGGCCATCTTGGGCCGTCTTGGAGGCCCTCTTGGGCGTGTTGAAGGCATCTTGGGCCGTCTTGGAGCCCTCTTGGGGCCATCTTGG
Organism: Prorocentrum cordatum; assembly: GCA_963575745.1. NCBI lineage: Eukaryota > Dinophyceae > Prorocentrales > Prorocentraceae > Prorocentrum > Prorocentrum cordatum. The sequence goes on along the minus strand of CAUYUJ010021790.1, from coordinate 65,155 downwards.
AGGCCACTTGGGCCGTCATGGGGCCCTCTTGGGGGCCTCTTGGGCGATCTTGGGGACCTCTTGGGCCGTCTTGAGCCGTCGGAATGCCGAGAAGAAACAAATGCCAAAATCCTTCAAAAAACCTAAGGGAAAATCAATGATTTTGGCCTCTTCGGGCCCTCCTGGAGGACCTCTTGGAGGCCTCTGGGGCCGTCTGGGAGGCCTCTGGGGGGCCTCTTGGGCCGTCTTGGGCCGTCTTGGACTCTCTTGGGCCGTCTTGGAGGCCGTCTAGGACCATCTTGGGCAGACTTGGAGGCCGTCTTGGACCATCTTGGAGGCCATCTTGGGCCAACGTGGCCATCTTGGCACCATCTTGAGCCATCTTGGAGGATTTTTTCCCGGATTGAGCACCTTTCCGGGTGGCCTGCGGGACGGGCCGAAGCCCCAGGGGGAGTTCTGTGGGAAAAAGAACCAAAACCAAAGCCGAGAGGATCCAGCACGCCAGGCACCCCTGCGATGAATCGACAGAGGGCGGCGGACCTGCGGTCCATCCCGCCACCGTGCCTGGGTCGTGTGCGAGCCCAGGACTCCAACATGATCTTCCGCCGACGGGAGCCCCATGGAGCCCTAAAACTGCTCGCAAGCCCTCCGTCGTGAGCTTGTCACAGCCGCGAGGCGGACCAGGGAGGCTCCCTCCCGGGGCGGCGGCGGCGACGCGCCGAGCCGACGGACCCGACTGGGGCCCGAGCAGATGCGCGGCCGCAGGGTCGCGCCGCATCGCCGCCGCAGCGGCGGCGCCACGGCACCGGACGTGCGCGCGCTGCGGAAGAAGTCGCGACGGGGAAACTAGGGGGCCACATGCGAACCCTCCCCTCACCCCCCACGATTTCTGAGGGGGAGGGTGGGGTTCACTTCGTTCGGGAGCTCTCGAGCGAAGTGAACCCCACCCTCCCCCTGAGAAATCGTGGGGGGCAGGGGTAGGGTTCGCATGTGGCCCCCTAGAGTCGTTCCTCGCTTTCGGCTCTTGGGTTCCCTCAGCTGGACCCTGGAACGTCCATTAACGACCCAGGATGAGAAGCCGATCCCAGGGGAAGAAGGTCGGGGCCTTGGAAAAATCGGGACGTCGCATGTCTGGGGCGCGACCGGCCAACCCCATCCGACTCGACCCCCCCGTTGGAGCGACGAAAGCATGCGGGTCTTACACCAGAAGACGCGACGATTTTGCGCCACGGCTCACGCGGGCCGCCAGCGTGGCACACCGCGCGGAGAAGCGGGCGCTCACGCGCGAATGTCGGCGCAGCCGACCCCGTTTTCTTCCGTCACTCAAGTTGGAGGCGTCCGAACGGTCGAAGCTCGATGAAACTCAAAAGAATATGTAAAGAATGAGGGGTAAGGGCGGATCCGCTCAAAATCGGTCCCTGGACCCCTCACGGAGTCCATCTGGTGCAGCTTTTGGCCCCAGATCTGGGGCCCGAAAACGGCCCCAGAGACAGGAAGAGGCGAAAAACCTTCTCGGACCCAGCACCTCGAACCTCCACCCCACCACCCCTTGCTGGCAAGAACCAGTGCTGGGCCAACTCATACCCAGTCTTCTTCCGTTGCCCCTTGGGGCGGATGGAGAAATGAATGAATTCAAAACACAGGTGTCGAGTTCAAAGACCCGTTCCTGAATTCAGTCAAATACCGTTCTCTACAGGCCAGCCTTTCAGCAGTTGCGGAGTCATGGGGAATTTCCTCGCCAGAGTCTCTGTCTCCCGTTCCGCAGCCTATTTTGGGCTTCAGCTCGAGTCCGCCCAACGACGATAGCGCTACTGAAATGCACCGAGCGTTTGAGAAAAGTCCTACGGCTGGCGTCGCAAAAATAGCGTGCAACATCGATCTCCGAAAAGCACACTATCCCTGTGAGGAGATCCCCCCGCGAGGGCCCCTTCTGCGCACGCAACACCCTTGCGAAGGATCTCGTCGGTGCACGCTACCCCCTGCCAGCGCCTCCTCGGTGAACGCTATCCCCAAGGTGGGGGATTGCGTGTACTGAGCGGATTGGCGGCGCCACATCGAACGCTATTCTTACAACGCCAACCGTAACCGCGAAGGGTACTGTAGAAAAGAACAACAAGCATGGGAAATAATTCCCTCTTGCGCGGTCTGGTTGTCGGTTTGGGAACCCAAAATTACTTGGAAACAAATCCCCCACGGTGGCCACCGCTGATGATCGGGGGGGACGAGGACCATCCCCGGTGATGAGATGAGAGAGATGTTGCTGATGGTGATGACGATAATGATTTGAATGATGATGATGATGATGATGATGATGATGATGATGATGATGATGATGATGATGTTGATGATGATGATGATGATGATGATGATGATGATGGTAATGATGATGCTGATGGTGATGATAATGATGATGATGCTGATGGTGATGGTGATGGTGACGATGAAGCTGCTGAAGATGATGATGATGATGATGATGGTGATGATGATGGTGATGGTGATGGTGATGGTGATGGTGAGGGTGATAGCGATGGTGATGATGATGTTGATGTTGATGACAATGATGGCGATGATGATCGTGATGATGATAATAATGATAATGATGATGCTGATGATGATGATGATGTTGATGATGATGCTGATGATGATGACGATGCTGACAGTGAGGATGAGGGTGATGGTGACGGTGATGGTGATGTTGATGATGATGCTGATGATGGCGATGCAGATTATGATGATGCTGAGGACGACGATGATGATGATGATGGTGATGGTGATGGTGAGGATGATGGTGATGGTGATGATGATGATAATGATGCTCATGATGATGATGCTGATGATGATGATGATGCTGGTGATAATGCGGATGATGATAATGATGATGATGCTGATTATGACGGTGATGATGATGCTGGTGATGATAGGAATGATGATGATTATACTGATGATGATACTGGTGATGATGATGGTGATGATGATGATGGTGATGGTGATGGTGGCGACGATGGTGATGGTGATGGTAAGGGTGATAGTGATGGTGATAATGATGATGATGTTGATGATGATGGTGATGATAATGGTGATACTGATGATGATGATGCTGATGGTGATGATGACTACGATGGTTATGGTGACGGTGATGGTGAGGGTGATGGTGATGGTGATGATGATGGTGATGGTGATGATGATGATGTGGATGATGATGATTATGAGGGTGATGATGATGATGCTAATGATAGTGATGATGATTGTGATGGTGATGATGGTGATGGTGATGGTGATGGTGATGCTAATGGTAAGGGTGACGGTAATGGTGATGATGATGATGGTGATGGTGATGATGGTGATGATGAAGATGGAAATAATGATGATGATGAAGATGATTGTGATAATGATGATGATGATGATGGTGATGATGATAATGAAAATGATGATAATGATGATGATGCTGATGGTGTTGATGATGATGGTGATGATGATGCTGATGATGACGATGACGATGATGATGGTGATGGTGATGGTGAGGGTGATGATGATGATGCTGATGATGGTGATGATGATAGTGATATGATGATGATGCTGTTGATAATGATGGTGATGATGATGTGATGGTGATGATGATGATGGTGATGGTGATGATGGTGATGGTGACGGTGATGATGATGGTGATGCTGATGGTGAGGGTGATGGTGAGGGTGATGATGATGGTGATTGTGATGATGATGGTCATGGTGATGATGATGAAGATGAAGATAATGATGGTGGTGATGATGCTGGTGATAATGGTGATGATGGTGATGGTGATGGTGATGCTGATGCTGATGGTGAGGGTGACGATGATGGTGCTGGTGATAATGATGGTGATGGTGATGATGATGATTATGATGATGATGATGATGTTGAGGAGGACGAGGACGAGGAAGGGAAGGACGAGGAAGGGAAGGACGAATCGAACTGCCAGCCGAGGGCTTTGGGGGGGGGCACCGACATTAGCAAAGATCCCCTGGGTTTCTTCAGCGAGGGACGCCCCGCGAGGGCCAGCCTTGTGCTCGGCGCGGCATCGCCGCGGGGGCGCCGAGGCCCGGCGCGCGTCGGCCTCGGCGGGCGCCCGCTGGGCCGGGGCGTCCTGCGCGGCCAGGCCACGAAATCGATGAGGCCCTGTCGAAATGCTCTCGAGGCTCTCTAGTAGGGCGACGAGATCTTCACATGTTTGCTGCTCCCTGGCCAGGCCCATCCTGAGCCCGGCAGCGGTGTGTACGCCCTCCTGGCTGGGGCTGGAGGGCGTATACGCAGTTCTGGGCCCAGGAAGGGCCTGGCCAGGGGGCAGCGGAGGAGCATAGATGTCATCGCCCGAGCGAGGGCAGAACGGCCCACCCCTCGAGGGGTTCGGGTCGCGCGAGCGGCGAGTCGCTGGCGGGCCAGCGTCGCGCCGACGTCGCGTCGCCTTCGGACTCGCCCTCGGACGTCGGGCCTCGAGCTTCGGACATGCAGCTGTCCCCGACGAGGGCGTCGCGGGCGGGCGCCGTGGCGCCGGGCACGTGGCAAGCCGGAGAAGAAAGCACAGAGGCATCGTGATGCGATGCCTGCGGGACGGAATCGGCTTGCGGCCACTCGCAAAGGCAGGGTGCTGGAAGGGTCGATCGCCTCGACGTCGAGGGGGGGGGGGGCCGCCGTCCTCCTGCGAGTGGCCACCTCGCCGACGCTGGCAAGTCGCTCTGTGTCACGGGCTCTCCGTCAAGCCACCGCTTGTCCGACGCCGTCGAGAGGTAATCAGCATGACGGTCTGAAGCAGCCTTAACCATGAGAGACTGAATCGTCGCGAAATCCATGATGTGATCACACATCCCCCAAGACGGTCAGGAGAAAGCGCGGCTGGCCGAGAGATGCCAGAGCTGATCTATTAGTTACAGGTTCCCTGCACACACACACACACACACCACGTTGCCTCAAACTGGTCGCGGACAAGATTAAGATACGCGAGAAAGTACGACAATAGACGGCGGATGTCCAACATGAAGTCAACTGCCTTGATAACAAAGAAGCACAAGAACGAATGGATGGACGGAAACAGCGGCTGGTCAAAAGGCGACGCAAACAATCGCGCACACAAACACACACAAGCATCGCATACGACTTGAAATACACCAAAACCTTCCAAACTCAAATCAATCAAGTCTCAATTATTCATGACACGATATGCACTGAGATGATATCGGAACGATACAACAAATGAGATGATGGTCGGGGATTGCGCGCCTGTGTGACTTTGAGAAGAAATCGTCCAAGTGGGAACAGAGGCCAAGAGGCCACAGGCAACTCATCCCTGGCCAATCGCACCCCACATCCCCACACCTCCGACGACCCAACTGCTTTCCACTAGTAATACCTGGCACCCCAAGACAGTTCGTCCCCTTTTATAAGGCTGGTTCTTCACTAGGGTCCGTTTTCTGACGGTCCTTGTACTCAAAAACGGCCCATGGAGGCCCGGTTCGAACGCTTCGAGTCCCCGGAGGTCTGGGTCACAAGCTACCCACACAAGACTACAAGGTCACCAACTCTACACCCACACCGACCCTGGCCAGGCCCATCCTGGGCCCAGGATCGGTGCATGCGCCATCCTGGCTTGGCCAGGACAACACGTGTGGAGTCTCCCCAAAGGGGGCTGGAGCGGATGGGGCCGGAAGATCGCGCCGCATCGCCGATTCATCGGCGATGCTTCGGCGCCGGCGGGATGCAAAAGAATGGGCTCAACATCGCGCCGTGTCGCCGATCTGACCCCATTCGCTCTCGCCCACTTGGGAAGCCTGGAATATACACCGTGCCAGGATCGACTCGGCCAGGGTCGGCACAGGTGCATCTGCGATGCCCCCCAAAAGATGTGGAAGCGGCTGCCTGCCAGACACGGTCCTGCGGCAGCCGGGCAGGGTTGGCACGCCCGGCCAGTGGAGCGCCCAGGCGCATGACGGGCCCCCTCGGAGGGGGATGCGGCCCACGCAGCCCGAGACCTGACAACTTCCAGGCGGGCGTCAGACAGGCTTTGGTGCCAACGTGCACTCGTGCACAAAAGCCCTCCCATACAACGCAGGCGGTGCAATGAAGGCCTACACGGGCTGGGTGCTGTCAGTGGAATTGGACAGTCTAAACACACACTGGGCTGACACACGAACTGACAATTTCCAGCCGCTGTATACATGAACTGCGCCATAACAACCCCTGAAGCCCGACACATCCAGCGCTCTGAAAACCTCAACGTGGGCAACACTCCATGAATGCAATTTCCGCAGCTGCTGCGACGACGAAAGCTGTCTCTTGCTTCCCACGGCCTGAACTGGCGCCTGCGTGTATCCCGACAATTCGTCGCTGTTGATGTCCATGGTGACGCAACTATGTGTTATCCTTTTGAGCGGTGCACATTATAACGGGAAATGGAAGGACCACTTGGGGCGACATCGATGCTGCGAACACCGAACGAATTTCTTGCTGCGCAAGACAAAACGGCGCGGCCCCGTGGCGAGGTGATAACAAACACCAATTCGACAAAGGCACCTCACCAATTCTGCATGGAACAGCCATCTGCCCCATACAATGATGAGCCGGTCTGGAAACGGACCCCAATTCCCGAGCTCCTGCGAACCGGAAATGGTTGGACCAAAATTGATATTTCTCTGGCCCTGACAAGCCCGAATATTCCAGACCGGCTTGTGTTTGGAACGGCGAGGACAGGAACGAGTTTGAACAGGCTAGACAAGGGCTGAAGAAACCCTGTGGGGGGCCTGAGAAAACCCAACCGAAAGCTTAAAAGTCCTCGGGGGGTAACACAAACCCTCCCAGGGGCCAACACAAACCCCCGAAGAGCTAAGATAAACCCTCCGAAGGGCTAAAACAAATCCTCCGAAGGGCTAAAGCAAACACTCCCGACGCTAAAATACAGACTCCATGGGCGACAACAAACCGTCTGAGATGCTGGAAAAAAACCCAAGAAGGGCAAAAAACGAACCCCACAAGGGCCGAAACCAACCCTCCAATGAGACTAAGATACGCTTTCCCAAACGCTTAATCAAGCCCTCTTGGGGGCTAAAATAAACCTTCCCAAAGCTAAAACAGACCCTCCCATCGGATAAACAACAAACAATCCCAGAAGCTGAAATTATTCCGACGGACACCGGGGAAAATTTCAACCCAGTCTTCCTTGATGCGAGCAGGTTTATTAAACCCATCCTGCGGGGGGACGTCCTAAAATGACTCGTAGGACTTCCCGAAGAGCGAAGCGGCGCAGCTTCAGAGTAATTCGAAAACGCTGGTGGGCTAGTTGGCCCGACAAATCTCGACGGAAGTTTTGCTGAATTTGGGTCGGTTGGAAATTATGTTCTCGAAATTCCACCACTCTTCAGATCTATGTTTTAGAACTTGATCTTGGTCCCGCTCGCCATCTTGATCTTAGGTCAATAGGGTGGATACTACTATCAAAAAGCACTGGGGCGGGATCGGATGTGGAGTGTCATCTTGGCACGTGCTGTCGGATTTCTCAAGTTAACTCAAGCTGCAGGCGAGCTACGGAGCTCAAATGCACACCAATCGACAGGAAAAGCTGGGGAGCGCTATTCTGAAGTATCTCAGACGCCTGAGATCGGTCTGCTACCAGAGCTGCAACCGAAAAACTAGTTGCTCGCTTCCATTTGTTGGGGGCGATGTTAGTTGTCTCTGCTTAATTCGAGTTCCAGGCGAGCTACGGAGCTGGGAAACACACTGCTCAACAGGAACTGATCGGATAGACTCGCATACAGTATCGAAACGTATGGAATCGGTATGCTACCTGAGCTGCGACTGACACACTATTCGCCCACTGCAATTTCTGTAAAAGATGGTGTTCGTTCTCTACTCAGTTCGAGCTGTAGGCAAGCTACGGAGCTGAGATGCACGCCGATCGACAGGAAAAACTGAGGAGCGCTAGTCTGAAGTATCTAGACGCCTGATATTGGTCTGCTACCAGAGCTGCTGCCGATTTGTTGGCACTCTTCAACTTGTGTTGATCGGCGGTGTTGGTTTTCTCTTTTTAATTCGAGCTGTAGGCAAGCTACGGAGCTGGAGCGCACACCGTCCGAATAGAAAAGATCAGGAGCGCTAGTCTGGAGTATGGAGACGCCTGAGATCGGCCTCCTACCAGAGCTGCGACCGAACAAATATTTGCACTCTGCAAACAGCTACCAAGCTGTCACATCATTCGATATGACATGCACATGCTCTACACGTGACGACAGCTTCTCACGATTGACATTTTTCTTCAAACATCTGTTCAACCTGAGTAGTGTACTTTCTTGCGTGGGTGGTTGTCTCAACTGAACTCGAGCTGTGGGCAAGCTAGGGAGCCGTCGTGTACTTTCCCATGAAGCCAGGCACCCTCGCGAGCGCTGAATGCGAGATTGCCGCGCTCGCATGCCATTCACATATATATATATATATATATACATATATATAGATACAAGACTGCATTGGCGCTGCGCGCCACTGCACCCTGGTCCTTTGAAGTCCGTCCGCACGCAAGCGGAATGCGTGCGTGCGTACATGCGCGCATGCATGTATACACGCGCACGCGCATGCACGTCCCGCGTGTGTGTATATATACACGTATGTATATATATATATACATACATATATATACAGGTGTATGCATTATGCTTACAATGTCGCATGTGTATACAGCATACAAATGTGCATACAAATGTATGTGAGTAAGGGTACGAACATGCATATGCAATGCTACGTGCTTTGTCGGTGCACGCCCATATGTTACATTTATATATATATGCAAACATTTATACGTATTTATATATAACTATGGGTTCGCATATACATGCGTATCCCAGCCGGTAGTGTCCTGACCAGTTGCTCAGGGCACCTCGCAACTGAAAGGTGCGAGGGTCTCAAGCGAAAGTGGCCAAAACACCATGGGCCAATGCATCGCCGAGGTCACTGCGCGAGGATTTCTCACGCGAAAATGGCCTGAACACTTCCGCTCAGGACATACCGAAACTCAGAGTTGCGAGGATGTCTCAAGCGAGAACGGCCTGAACACCTTAGCTCAGGACAGACCGAAACTCAGTGACGCGAGGATGTCCCAAGCAAAAGTGGCGGAATACCATGGGGCAGGGCATCTCGGAGACCAGAGCTGCGAAAACGTTTCTAGCGAAAGTGGCCCGAACACCTCAGCTCAAGGAGCCCTCGAACGTAGAGTTGCGAGAAAGTCTCAAAGCGGAAGTGGCTGGACCACCTTGGGCCAGAGCTTCTCCGAGGTCAGAACTCGGAGGAGGTCTCAGGCCGCATTGGTCTGATTTCCTCAGCTCAGGGCACCTGGGAACCGGAAGTTGCGAGGATGGCTCTGGCGAAAGTGAGCGGAACACCGCTGCTGACGACATCCCCGGACGCAGAGTTGCGAAGGCGTCACACGCGGAAGTGGCCCGACCACCCTGGGGTAGGGCACCTCCGAGGTCAAGGTTGCGAGGATGTCTTACGCGCGACTGGCCCGAGCACTATGGGGCGGGGCATCTCCGAAGTCAGCCTTGCGAGGAAGTCTCAAGCGAAGAGCGGTCTGAACATCTCAGCTCAGGGCATCCCGAAATCCAGAGTTGCGAGACGTCGCAGGCGAAAGTAAGCTAACCACCATGTTGCAGGGCACCTCCGAAGTCAGACTTGCGAGACTGTCTCAAGCGAAATTGGCTTGAATACCTCAGGCCAGGGCGCGTCGGACTCCAGAGTTGCGAGGATATCTCAGGCGAAAATGGCGGGACCACTGCGAGGCAAAACGTTTCCAAGGTGGGAGTTGTGAGCATACCGGGCGAAGCGGATTTCACGACTCCTCTTCCTTCTCCCCCTCCTCGTTCTCTGTCTGGGTGAAACTCGCCACTCGTCCTCCGCACTCCCCTTGCGTATACTTCCCTCCTCCTGTTTCTTAATTTTCTTTTTCGCGTTCTCCTGGTCCACATCCTCTTCCTCGCCCTCCCCTCCTCATCCTCCCCCTGAGTTGCCGGCCGGGCCGGGCCGAGCAAAGCCGGCGGGCTGGCCGAAACGGGAGCGACGTCGATAACGACGAGGATTACGACAACGAACGACGACGACGACGACGACAACGACGACGACGACGACGACGACGATGACGACGACGACGACGACGACGACGCGTGGACGGCCGGGGCGCCCCTCCCGGCCACGAGGACGCACGACGACGACGACGACGACGACGACGACGACGACGACGGCAGCGATGGCGACGACGACGACGATATTGCAGCAGTCGACGAGCCATTGAAGGAAATATTGGACATCTTGGGACCTCTGGAGGCTTCACGATCATCTTGTGAAAGTTGTTGGGGGCAACCTCGGGCATCTTCGCTACATACTACGAGACCCTCAACGACTGGGTCACAATGTGGAATGTCATGGGAGCAAAATCAATGAATATTGGCATTCGGAAACATCGTGGGGGTCTTTTCGGGGCCCTCGTGGGCCGTTTTGGCGCCATCATGGGCCGTCCTTGGGCCTTCTTGGGCCGTCTTGGGGAGCTTGGGCCCGCTGAAGCCCTCCGTGGACCCATCTGGGGCACTTCCGGGGACCTCCCATGGACCTTTCGGGTCTGTGCTGGGAGCCCTCGGGGGGCCTCTTGGGTCCATTATGGGCTGTCTTGGGGCTCTCGTGGGGCCCGGCTCGGCCGTCTTGAAGCTTTCTTGGGACCTTTTGGGGCGTCTTGAGGCGATCTCCGGGGCTTCGAAGCCGTCTTGAAAGCTGATGAAGCCGGGAAGGCGGATGTGCTAAAAGTATAAGTCATACGACGGGAATGGGACGATTTTTGTGTTTTGAAGGCCCCTTGGAAAGCTTTTTGGGGTACCTTGGGGGTCTTTTGGGCCGTCCTGAAGCAATTAGAATCCCTCTCAGAGCGCTCTTCTGTTCCTCGCTTCAGCCTTTCTGATGACCCCTCTGATCGCTCTGGGTCTGCTGGCGCGGCGTTTGTGGAGATCCGGAAAGCCGGGTGACCTTTTCCAAGGACGTCCAAGGAAGCCCGAGAACCCCAGATCCTGGGGATTCAGTTTCCCCCCCTCCAGGCTTGAAACTACAGAAAAAAATATGGCAAGGAAGCTCTACGAGCCCCCAGCGGCAACAATGAGTTTACCGTTGGCTTCCAGTTGGACAAATGGTTGAAAATATATGTCAATATCAAGAAGTTCTCGTCGCGCGTAGAGCATGCCGATTTCAGATCGAATGCTGTGTTTGACCTCTTGATAGCCTTTTGCGTACTGGGAGCCGGCGGTAAGCCGTCAACCTTGGTCACCGCCGGGAACTCGTAGAGCTTCCTCGTGGAATGCGGGCGCAGCATCCTGCATTCCGCGCGCGCGAGGGCGCGGTTTTATGGAGGAGGACGTGGAGGTGAAGAAGGAGTGAGCAGGAGAGGGAGATGGAGGAGGCTGAGGAAGAGAAGGAGGAGGAGCAAAAGGAGCAGACAGAGGAGAAGCAGGGGGAGGGGGAAGAGCAGGATGGCGAGCAGGAGGGGGAGGGATGGAGAGGGAACAGAAGAAGGATTTCGCAGAGTACAAATATTTTTTCGGAACCATCTCTGGTAGCAGACCGTTCGGGCATCTAATTACTCGAGACCAGCGCATATGATGATTTCCTTTCGATTACCGTACCAAACTGCTCCGTAGCTTATCTACAGCTCGAGTTGCATCGGTAAACTCATGATGAGCTCTGAAAAATTAGCAGGGCACGAATAGTTTGTTCGGACCCAGCTGTGGTAGCACACCGAATTCAAACATCTACATACTTCAGAGTAGCGCTCCTGATGATATGCTTCCGATCGCTGTGCCAAACAGCTCTGTAGCTCATATGAAGCTCGAGTTACATCAAGAAACTCATCGTCATCTCAAAAAATCAGCAGAGTACGAAGAGCTTTTCAGACCCAGCTATGGTAGCAGGCTGATTTCGGGCATCTAGAACTTGAGACGAGCCACTCGGATGATGATATTCCAATTGATGTGCTGAACAGCTCTGTAGCACATCTGCAGCTCGCTTTACATCGAAAAACTCATCATCAGTACGGAAAAACATAGCAGAGTACGAATATATGTGCGAACCCAGCTCTGGCAACAGACCGAGGTCGGACATCTGAATACTTGAGACAAATGCGCCTGATGATTTCCTTCCGACTGCTGCCGAACAGCTCTGTAGCTCTTCTACGGTTCGAGCTAGTTAAGAAAACCGACTGCACCTGCCCAGATTACACTAAACAGCAGATCCCGCCTGATTGCTTTTTGGCAGTAATATGTACCCGATCGACCTGAGATTAAGATCGCGAGCGGGAATAAGATCGAAAATGGAAAGAAAACATACAAGAGCTCCAACGAATGTTCAAATTTTGAGAAACTCGATTTGAATAAATCATAAAAGGACAAAAACATATGTCGAGACTGGCGCCGGCGGTGAACCGTCAACCTGGTCACTGCCGGGAACCTCGTAGAGCTCCTTGCACGCCAAAGAGTGCTCAGAATCGAAGCAGAGAACTTCGCAGAAGATGTTCTTCTAATCTTTATTTTTGCATTTTTTGATGTCAATATGCGGTCGGTCAGCTGCTCTCAGAACAAAGCTTGCATGCAAATGCTTCGCGTAAAATTCTTCTTTCTCAAAACGAATGGTTAAATATCTTTCAAATCTTAGCAAAACCCACCCAAAGTCATCACATTGTCCGTTCTGGTCGGGTCGACCAACTAGCTTCACCCCGCGCCGGAATTCCTCTAGCTCATCGACGCCGAAGAGCTCTACGAGGTATTGTTTCCCAACTACCCCCCAGCCCGCCGGAACTACTCTTCTAGCTTTGCCGATAACGCTCTTAGGGAAGCTCTACGAGTCACTGTTGGCGTCCAAAACTCGGATAGCCGAGCAAAAGAACACACGGCCACGCGCATTGGGAAACACTAGAAAGCCACGCTCCCGGACACGCTGCCGGCACCGGCAAGCCGCTGCGGCGAGCGTGGACAACCACGCGTGGGAGTGCGGCGCTAAGCGCGCACGCTAGGAAGCCACGCTCCCGGACTCGCTGCCGGCACCGGCAAGCCGCTGCGGCGAGCGTGGACAATCGCGCGTGGGAGTGCGGCGCTACACGCGCATTCGCCGGCTTCCTCTCTAAGAACCCGATGTATCCCAACCAAGGGGCTATTCGGGAACGAAGCTGCAGGGAGCTTGGAAGCTGGGATTCGGCGGTAAACCGTCAACCAGGTTACCGCCGGAAGCCTTGTAGAGCTCTTGTCTCGCGCGGCGCTGCTCGGAACACATGGAAGAAGTTTTCTCAAGGATGAGCTGAGAATCTCGAAAATTACGTTTTTCCGCTTTTTCGCAAAGTCGGTTCCTCCAAGTGTTTTGATAGCAATATTGAAGCTACGGACCTGAACCTCGCACTAGCAGACACAGCATAACCCACTACAGGTGCGAAATATCTGCTTTCTCGACATTAATTGTCAAATATCTTTCTAATCTTAGCAAAATTGGGCGGCGGCGGTAAACCGTCAACCTTGGTTACCGCCGGGAACCTCGTAGAGCTTCCTTGCCACATACCATCTCCAAAGAATTAGCAGAGAACGAATTGTTTTTCAGCCGGAGCCCTGATAGCAGACTGATGTCAGGCGTCTAGATGCATTTAACTAGCGCCCCTGATGATTCCCTTCGCATTGCTGTGCTGAACAGCTCTGCACCTCATCTGCAGTACAAGTAAAACCAAGAAAACCCATACCGTTTTCAAAAAAAATGCAGAGTACGAATAGTTGTTCAGCCCGGGCGCTGATAGCAGACTGAGGTTAGGCGTCTAGATACTTCCAAACAGCGCGCCTGATCATTCTCTTCCGATTGCTGTGCCCGAGAGCTCTGGATCTCATATGCACCTCGAGTACAGTCAAAAAACCAATTCCATCACCAGGAAAATAGCAGAGTATGACTAGTTGCTCGGCTACTGCGCTCAGAACAGACCCGATTCAGGTATCCAAATTCTCCAGACTAGCGCGTCTGATAATTCCCTCCCGATACCTGTGCCGAAGAGCTCTCAAGCTCATCTGCAGCTCGAGTTAAGTGAAGAAACTCACCATCATGTCGAAAAAATGTTTGTATAATACGAATATGTTCGCGGACCTAGCTCGAGTAGCAGACCGAGTCCAGACCTCTAGATGCTTCAGACGACAGCGCCTGATGATGCGGGATCGATAGCGTGGGCATACGACTCCGTAGCTGCCCTACAGCTCGAGTACAGAAAACCGGCCACTATCTCGAAAAAAACAGTATCATACGAATAGGTTCGCAGACCTAGCTCGAGGAGCAGACCGAGTTCAGACCTCTAGATGCTTCAGACGAACGCGACTGATGATTCTGGATCGATCACAAGGGCATACGAGCTCTGTAGCTCTCCTACAGCTCGAACTAAGTACAGAGAACCGACCATCATCTCGAAAAAACCAGTAGAATACGAATAGCTTCGCGAACCTAGCTCGAGTAGCAGGCCGAGTTCAGACCTCTAGATGCTTCAGACGAACGCGCCTAATGATTCTGAACCGATTACGTATTCTTACCAGCTCTGTAGCTCTCCTACAACTCGAGTTAAGCACAGAAAACCGACAGCACCTGTCAAAACGACTCGAAACAGCCGATCCTGCCCGGACGCTTTTTGGCAGTAATAGCTACCTGATCGAGCTGAGATTAAGACGTCGCGCGGGAATCAGATCGGATATCACGGGAACAAATACTAGAGCTCTAACGAATTGTTGAATTTAGAGAACATAATTTTCAACCGAGCAAAAGTCACCAAAAAGTCCGTCGATATTTTTCTTGCCAACTAGCTCCCCAGCGCGCCGGAATTACTCTTAAGCTTCCAGCAACTAGCTAAGGGCAGCTTTACGAGTTACGGATCCAAAGTTACCACATTCCTTTCTGGCCGGGTCGATCAACTAGCTCCACCCCGCGCCGAAGTTCCTCTAGCTCATCGATAACCAAGTACTCTACGAGGTACGACGTTTTGCGAAGCTCTGCCGAATCGCTTCGCGCACACTGGAGCCGCGCGTATTGGGAAACGCTAGGAAGCCACGCTCACGGACCCGCTGGAGACTCAAGCAAGCCCCCACTCACCACCTCCCGGCTTCATCTCTCAAACCCTTCTGCTGCATGCAGCTATCCGGGAATTATACATCTTTGTTCCGGTTGCAGTTTTGGTCGGGCGCCGATCTCAGACGTCTCGGTACTCCAGACCAGCGTTCCTGATCTTTTCCATCCGCTCCAGAATCCCCGCAGCGGGTTGTTTGAGGTCGCAGCGTGTCCGGGAGCGCTTCCGGCACGCGTCCACGCGTGCCTGCACGCGTGCAGGCACGCGTGGAAGCGCGCCTGGCAGCGATTCAGACTGGGCGCCGGCGGTAAACCGTCAACCTTGGTTACCGCCGGGGGACTCGTAGAGCTTCCATGCCATATACCATCTCTAAAGAATAAGCAGAGTACGAATAGTTGTTCAGCCCGAGCGCTAATAGCAGACTAGATACAGTCAACTAGCGCCTCTGATGATTCCCTTCCGATTGCTGTGCAGAACAGCCCTGTAGCTCATCTGCAGCGCGAGTTGACCAAGAAAACCAATACCGTCTCCAAGAAATTAGCAGGAGTACGAACAGTTGTTCAGCCCGAGCGCTGATAGAAGACTGATCTCAGAGGTCTAGATACTATCAAATAGCGCGCCTCACGATTGTCTTCCCATTGCTGTGCCTAAGAGCTCGGGAGCTCATCTGCAGCTCGAGCTTAGTCAGAAAAACCATTCCATCACCAGGAAAGAAGCAGAATATGAATAGTTGTTCGACTTCTGTGCTGGGAACAGACCGAATCCAAGCGTCCGCGTCTGACAATTCCCTCCCGATTTCTGCGCCAAAGAGCTCTGAAGCTTAGATGCAGCTCGACTTCAGACAAGGAGCTCACCGTCATCTCGAAAACAATCTGTACAATACGAACAGCTTCGCGGACCTAGCTCGAGTAGCAGACCGAGTTCGGACCTCTAGATGCTTCAGACGAACGCGCCTGATGATTCTGGATCGAGTACGTGTGCGTATCAGCTCTGCAGCTCTCCTACAGCTCGACTTAAGTACAGAAAACCGACAACAGCTGTCCAGAAAATTCGTACAATACGAAATAGTATTACCGACCTAGCGAGTAGTAGACCGAGCTCAGACCTCTAGATGCTTCAGACGAACGCGCATGATGATTCTGAATCGACTACGTGGGCGTAGAAGCTATGTAGCTCTCCTAAGATTCGAGTTAAGTACAGAAAACCGAGAGCACCTGTCAACAAATTTCGTTTCGCGGACCTAGCTCGAGTAGTGGACCGAGTTCAGACCTCTAGATGCTTGAGACGAACGCGTCTGATGATTCTGAATCGATTACGTGGGCGCACCATCTCTGCAGCTCTCCTACAGCTCGAGTTACGTACCGGAAATCGACAGCATCTGTCAAGAAAATCGGTAGAATACGAATAGCTTCGCGGACCTAGTTCGAGCAGCAGACTGAGTTCAGACCTCCAGATGCTTCAGATGAACGCGCCTGATGATTCTGAATCGATTTCTGTGCGCATCAGCTCTGTAGCTATCCTAAATCTCGAGTTTTGGTGTTTGGTCAGGCTACACAGGGCGCGTGCGCCCAAGCCTAAGGGCTAGAGCCAGTTAAATCCGCCTCCTCCGCTTTGCAGAGGAAATTTCTTTAACCATGTGCTCCACACCTGTGCACAGGCGCTCGGCAGCAGATAATTCTGCCTCCGTCACGGTGGCACCTACATCAAACATGTAGGCTTCTGAGCTCACGAGTGTCCACGGGCCGTTCTCTGGAGCAACTTCAATCCAGTGACCTCCTGCAGCACCCTCACTGCTCACTCCACCATCCCAACATCCTCTGATGTATTTGATGTTTGTCCTGTTCTGTTTGATATAGTCATGCTTGTAAATTCTGTAACAGTTTCCTTCTCTCGCGTGGTGTGTCAGCTCATCAGCATAGGCATTGGCTTCTCTATAGATATGTTTCCAGAAATCCCTACCGTACGTCGGGCAGCGTATGTTGTGTTGTTCACTCACGTCATACATGATATTTTGTATTCTGGCGATCCGTTTGGCATACCCACTGTTGTCACAGGCCCAGACTCCCCTCAACCATTGTACGACCGTTTTACTGTCTCCGCACATTTCAACAGCGATACCTTCCATCCCAGGGTCCCATATCGTAGTCTGTTCATTAATAACTGCAAGACGTCGGGCCAACTCGTCATCTGTCGGTGTCTTCGCAAACCCTCCCATCCTCCTCTCCTTACTCCTCCTCACAAACATATCCTCCACTTTGGGTATCTGTGATATGTGTTCCACAAACTCCTCCCAATCCGTCAGTACAACGCACGTGTCGTGCCACAGAAGCGACCTCCACTTTTCAAAGGGTGCATGCCAGCTGCTCGCCACGATTCGTGGTCTGCCTCTGAGCCGTCTCGTTCCCTCTCTCGACATCGTCCGACTTACTGCCGCCAGCATTTCATCCCTCTGCACCGTCCACTCCCCCGATACGCGCAACATGGAGCGCAGCGTCTGCTGCCACGACTTGCTATACACAGTGGACGGCGTGTGGCACTTATATTGGGGTACCTCCACGGCGAATTCAAAATTGTACCTCACAACTTTCTCCACCAACGTTTTGAACCCCCCCTCCTTGAACATCTCCCTGGATCTGTTGGTACTGCGATCCCTGAACTCCTCCCACGTTTCCGTCTCTTTTCTATGTAATCCCCGCATTGTGTTCAAACATCTTCCTTCAAAGCTCCTCAATATGTTCAGCACATGTTCATTACAGCTCCACCCCACACATCCATGGCATATGATCTGTTGAACTCTGCTCTGATACCGTCTGAATTTTTCCCTCATGCTCACCGCGCGTGATCGATAGAATTTAATATCAGCATAGAAACACCGCCTGCCTGCATCAATACGGCGCCGCACTGCATGGAAATCCTTCGGGTTCGTCACAAATTTAACTCCCAGTATCTCGCACTCGCTTTTCCTCGGCAAAACCACTGCCTCACGTAATTGATAGGGTAGGCTGGGGTCTCCAGCCCGTGCGCAAATATCATCTCCCAGTTCGCAAACTAATGATTGTGGTCCCTGGTTTTGTCTCAGCCCAAAAACAAGGTACTCCAGGCTCTCAATCTTCCAGTCCATACCAGCCCGTCTGAGGGCCACGGTCAACATACTCACCATATTCCTCAGCGGATTCGCCGAAGATGCCAGCAGCACCACATTGTCAGCCCATATGTAATGGTTGACCAGCGCCTGTTGTGTCCCCTCGCCTTCCAATCGTACTCCATAATGACATGCTTCCCATGATTCAGCAATAGAGGCCCAAATTGCCTCCAACACAATATTGAAGAGTACTGGGCCTTCTTTCCCTCCAGTTCGCACCGACTTGTTATACAGGATCTCCTCGCTGCACACATCCTGGAAATCAAAAACTGCTGTGTTTCCAATCATAGGCTCCACAATTGCAATAATCAGATCTGTTGGGTATCTCAGATGTTCCATCGCGCGGATCACCATCGAGACAGTGACATGATCAAACGCTTTCTTTATATCCATTATTCCCATATGTATCGACTCGCCTTTTCCCCAGAGAGTGGCATGACGTGTCATGTGCAGCAAAGGGGCCGTCATGTGATGAACTTTGTGACTCTTCTGGAATCCATATGTCGCCAATTTTTTGATATGTCCATGTTCCTCCACAAGAATAAGAAGGCACGCCATGTACCACTTGCTCATAACACTTAACAGCGATATTGCACGAGTCTCCCCAAATGTTTGGATCATGCTCATTTTTGGAATCAACTGCACACACAACTTTCTCCACGAATCAGGTGACGACTTTTTCTGATCATGTATTTCTTGAAATGAGTGTCGTATCAATCTCAATGCATTCCAAGGTATTGCTTTGAGAATCTCCGCCACCAGGCCATCAGAGCCCGCTGCGGTGCCGCCCTTCAATCGGGCTCGAGCCCCCAGCAACACACCCATAGATATGACCCTGTTCGTAGTTCTGCCCTCTGCCTCCCACTGTGTCCGTAGTCGATGCAACTCTCTCTTTGCAGCTCCTCCCTCCCCATCACATGTATATGACCGTTGTACGTGTTTGTTGAGCTCCTCCACCCATCTTTGTTTATTTTCTGTCAGTATCCCGTCACACAGCATTTCCTTGATGCACCTACGGGGTCCATGTTTGAGGCCATTGGAGTCCTTGAGGAGCTGTTCCCGCCTGAACTTTCTTCGGAGTGTTTTTTGACGTCTCAGTAATTGTTTCCTACGCTCACCGAAGACACCCCTCCTTAACTCCGCTTCAACGTCCACGAGTTGGTCAGGTTTTTTGATTGGTTTAGTATCCGCCCTGCCCTTTGTATGCCTACACATCGTCGCAGCACTCACAAGTATCTGTCCAACTGTTTGTATATTTATGTCACCCTGTTGGTTCATATGTTGTTGTACCTGCACATCGGCCAGTGTACTGAACACATTCGCTGACTCATAATCCTCCGGGGCCCAATTGATGAGGCTCGGGGGCCTGGGTCGCACGAAAGGCTTGCGCACCGACACATGTTTTATCCTCACACCTACCTTCGCATGGTCACTGTAGCGTGACGCTCGATCCTGTGTAGGATCCACAAATTCCACCGTGCATTCAAATGAGCAGTTGGTCCGAGCCACCTCGGTACCTGCAAATTGTGTCGGCACAAATACGTAGTCCAACACCCTGGAGTAGCTGCTGGTACTCCACGGCCTGTGCGTCACTTGTCGCACGCCGTAGGTGTTGGCTGCACAAAGACCCCAGTGATTCAGAAAGCGCACGAGCATGTCCCTCCTCTCCTCATGATGTTTCGCCTCCGACCTCATCCACACCTCCTCCAATCCTTCTCCCGTGAACCCCAAGAGATTTGGTTCCAGCTCCGTCTGCGCATCTGTCCCCACAAACTGCAATACTTTGGACCCCTGGTATTGCTCGCTACATAGTTGCATGCATGCACACAGCTTAGCTAGAACGTCACAATATTCATCGAGCCTATCATCTCCCCGCTGCACTGTGGGTAGGTACACTGAGGACACAACCACAGATGCAAATTGTACAACAGCAAACCTCTCACCGCATTTACTGTCCGAAATAGTCGCCGCCCATGGGCCCCTGAAGGCCACAGCAGCTCGTCGGCACACACTAAAACGCACCTGCCACCCACATGCTTCAAATGCTGCAGATGACATGTACTGACACTCCTGCAAGCACAACACATCATAATGACAAAACTCCAGCATTGCTGGCAAAAGCTCGCTATTCCTCATGTTGACATTCCAAGTTGCCACCGCGAGCTGAGTGGCAGACTGGCACCGTCAATTGTTCATCTGTCTGAGCTTCGTGAGTAACCCCTCTTGATCCACCTCAGGCTCCACCCTCCTAAGATTATTAGTGTGTAGCGCCCACCCGCTGTGCACACCCCACTCAGCAATCAGTACTCTTGTGTCTGGATCTGCCTGTGGGTTTTGTGTAAACCATATGTATGATTTTGGCGGCCCTGGCTCCCCCTTGCACATTGTCCCCGTCGTCTTCTTCACTTCCGCAAAGCAACTCTGGAACTTACCCACCTGTTGGACATGGGGT
Organism: Prorocentrum cordatum; assembly: GCA_963575745.1. NCBI lineage: Eukaryota > Dinophyceae > Prorocentrales > Prorocentraceae > Prorocentrum > Prorocentrum cordatum. Next base: position 44,464 of record CAUYUJ010021790.1, on the reverse strand, counting down.
GTTCCCCATGGCGCGCATTCTACATGAAACTTTACATTCGGTGGGAGGTCAGTGTTTCCCTTCTTGTATTCGCTGTCGAAACAATTCCGAACCTGCCATATGATATCCAGTGCCGTCCCCTTTTTGAAATAGATCCGCCCTCGTGTGTATGGCCAGTACCTGCCAGTATTCTCCGCCGCAGTTCTCGCATGATCAAAAGCAGCATTATGTGTTGCGTCCAGCGATGCCAATCCCAATAATTTCGTTATGTTGTCGGTCAGCACCTGTTGTTTCATGGCCTCCCTTTGTTTTATCTCTCTATTCTTCCAACCCTCACGTGATATCCATCCTTTGAACTCAATATATGATGGTACCCAGTTCGAATTATGCCCTGCACCACTGCCCGCGTCACCTGATCCGTATCTAGTCGAACCGCTTGCGCAAGATTGAGCGTCTCCATTTTTCAGATTCTGAATGTCAGCTTGGGCCTGTTTCATTTGCTCCGATAACGTTTTGACATCTGACGTTGTTCTGTCAATCTTCTCCTCCATAACATGTAAATCAGCTGCAACCGATGTTTTGAACTCACTGACCGTCGCAGTTACTTCACTCTGGCCTTTCAAAATCTGTCTGAACATTTCCTCGGGCGTCATTGTAGCTGGCTGAGGCGCCTGGACAGCAGCACTTTGGGCCACGGCCAGACCACTCGTAGCATTGGGGACTCGGGCTGTAGCTAAATGAGGCGCCTGGACAGCAGCACTGGAAGCCGCGGCCAGACCACTCGAAGCACTGGAACCTTTGCCCTCCCCTTTCGCCCTCACCTCTCTCAACCATTCACTACTCGCATTCCCTCCCATTTTGCTATCTTCTGCTTTGTCATCCGCCATGATTGCTGGCGAACGTCGTTTATTCCTCTCTTTGACTGTACGCAATGTGTGAAGTGCAGCCTGATATCTATCTGATTGCCCAATCTTCTTGAAATCGTACGCTTCCTGCTGAACAAATGCCTCTGGTGGAGAAATTTCCAACTCAAGTGCTATCTGATCTTCCCTCTTCTCCTGCGTCGTTAATCGCGGCACAGTAGCTGATGTGTCTTTCAACCAGTCACACGGATGTGGGTCACTATCCACACCAAAGTCAGCTGACGTGAAATATTCACTCTGATCTTCTTCTGACGGTATAATATATGCTCCCTGCGAGTCCGTTTTCAATCCAACCGCCCACAGTGGTCTTTTGTAAAACCCAGACAAATCCTGATCTTCCTGCGATCCCCACGATATCTTGATATCAAGGACGAGAGCGAGGAATCAATGTGAACACAGCCCCCGCGATACGTCAAACACGCACCGCACGAGAGGGGGGCTTGAGGCAAGCCTGTGTGTGCGCCCTGACGTGGGCCCTGTTCGACGTCGAACCCTGACGTCTCGAACCCTGACGTCTTGACCCTTGACCCTGACGTCTTGACCCATCCTAAATCTCGAGTTAAGTACAGAAAACCGCAACGCGTGTCAAGATGACTCGAAACGGCCGATCCCGCCCGGACGCTTTTTGGCAGTAATATCTACCCGATCGAGCTGAAATTAAGACAGCGAGCGGGAATAAGATCGAATATTACTGGAACAAATACTAGAGCTCTAACGAATTGTTGAATTTCGAAAACATAATTGTCAACCGACCAAAAGTTTAAATTTTTCTTGCCAACTAGCTCTCCAGCGCGCCGGAACTGGGAGCTGGCGGCAAACTGTCAACCAGGTTTTTTTGCGGTTTACGGTCCGACCACAGGGCCCTACAAGGGCGGTCGGGTTGGTGCAGCCATCCCCTGTGGGCTGGATGTGCCCTGAAAAACGTGATACTCTTGAAGTATCTTGCAAGCAGAGCGGGCAAGTCTCGAAGCGGCCTCAAGCTCACACTGAGTAACCGTCGCATCGGGAAGCAGGCCAAAAGCCTCCTCCGCCAACGGACGGGTAAACGTGTGCAGGCAATCACTAACCCCTTCCCCAGATTGCTCACTGATGAACTCACCGTCTAGCCACCATCCTCCCCCAGCACCTGCACTGCTAACGCCACCGTCGTACGCACCACGGATTGCGATCAATGTTTCAGTATTGTTTATATGTTGTTGAATGCGTCTGTACCTCGATTGTAATGGTAGATGTCTGATTTCCCAAGTCAGTCGGTCGGCACGGTCGTTGCCTTCACGATAGTGATGACGCCACAAGTCATATCCTGTGGCTGGGCCCTGCAGCTTAAAATTTCGACAGGCATCGTCTGACAGATCAATAACCTCCCCCACCTGCGATCGGTATATATTGTTGTTGCAATTCCACATTCCCCTCATCCAGTTGGTTATCAGCATGGAGACGCCTAACAGCTCCATCGCAACTCCGCCTCGTCGCTCGAAGCGGACCTCATTTTCAAAGTTTGCTGCGAGGCGCCCGGCAATACGATCAAGCGCCGTCTGTGTATACTGAACTGATTGTCCTCCTCCTCCTCCTCCTCCTCTCTGTGTATCTGACCTCCCTCCTCCTTAAAGATAAAGCCCTCCGTCATATGTGAAAATCCCGCCGCACACAGTCGGGCCGTAGCAAACTCGCGAAAACCATGTTCACTCCAGTCGAGATGATGCCACCAGTTCACACCAGCTGCCTGCACAAATAAGAAGTCCCACGGCCTGTAGCCTGTAGGTAACCTCCTCCCTGTTAGTCTGGCTATCTCCGTCCACCTCCCACTAGCAGTAGTCATAGCCCCCCTCCTCTCCGTCCACTCCCCCAAACCATGCAGCATCGCAACACGTGAAAGAACAAAGGGCCTTGACACGTCATCCGACACAGGCGGTGCTGGTGTCGGAGCCTCACCAGGCTGGGTGGTCGAGAGCCTCTGTCGTTGGCCCCGCACCGTCTCACGGAAGATTCTCGCACGCTGACGCCGATTGGCACGTGCCTCCTCCCCCGACGCACGCGCCAACATAGGTGCACACGTATGCATACAAGCGAACGATGCCACATCCTTTGCCCAGTCAAACTGCTTTCTGAGAAATCTTTGGACCAATGATTGGAAGCCGCACCTAGCAAGGTGTTGGCGACCATGGCGCAGCCGCCTGAGTATACACGGTCCAATCCTCACTCGCCTTCTTACGCAGACCACCAATGATCGCCAGCAGTTGACCCCCCCACGCATATAACTTCTGAATGGTCCCCTCATCCGCCGTCATACCTTCGCACGCATGCAAAACAATGGACTGCACTCGTGCAATGTAACGCATAAAACGATCACGCAAAGGTAACTGTCAACAGCGATAGAACTGTAGATCACACATCCACGCACGCCTGGCACGCTGTAAATGACAAAGTAGACCCCGATGCTCACTCCAGTCATCAAAGAGTTCCACTCCCAGAGCCGACATCTGTCGAAGACGTGGCAGGACCAACTCCTCACCATACTCAGGGACCGACACATGAAGCTCGGTATCAGAACAGCGAGGCAAGCCTCCACCCAAGAGGTATTCCAGCGATGAGGGTTTCCACCGCAGGCCCGCCTGAGCCAACGGCACCGTGAGCATAGACATCATCTCCCGAAGTTCGTCCAGGGTCCGTGCACACACATACAAGTTGTCCGCCCACAGAGCATGTGTAATCCTCCTCCTGCCTCCACTCAAGGGGGTCTCCAATTCATAACCATAGTCGTTCTCCTCCCACTGCCGTACCACCTTTTCCCAAAGATACACCGAGACAGCCTTGAACGAGAAGGGGCCCTCCACTCCTCCCGTGCGGATACTCCTACCCCAAGACACCCAATCCGTCCACCGCACACCTTCAAAGGACATCTGACACACGTTCTCATGCATGGGCTCCAAGAGGGCAAATATGAGCTCCGAGGGGAACCCCAATGATACCAGACTGTTATACGCCAACGTCAACGTCACATGGTCGAAGCACTGTAGTACGTCTGCACTCCCAAGATAGAATGATTCCCCTTTGCCCCAGAGACACGCGTGCTGTGAGAGCCTCTTAAGTACCGCCGTAATTGCATGTGGTTTCCTACCTGCCGCAAAGCCGAACAAGCACGTATGAGGTCGGAGCTTTGTCAACTCTTCCTCCGCAAGTTCAGCGAGACACAGGCTGTACCATTTGGACATAAGAGGTATGAGGCATATTGTTCTAGTGTCGCTGCGTTGGGTCGTTTGGGGGCTCTTCGGGATCAGAGTGACAAGGAATTTTCTCCAGCACTGCGGCGTGAGATTCTCCCGACAGGCCAGGCGCTGAAAGAAGTCACGTACACGGCGCACACACGCCAAGGAAGTAACTTGAGCATTTCGGGCGACACGTCATCGTATGACGCTGCTCCTCCCCTCTTGAGTCGTGCACGAGCTCGCAACACAAGGGACATGCGAATGTCTAGTGTCCGATGCGAGGCCGCTGCTGCACACCTCGCCATCTCCAACGTCTGTGCACTAGCCCTGCGAGCATCCTCGGATTGAACAGTGGCACAAGCAAACCGTCCGATCTCCGCCTCCCACTCCTCCAAGTCCTCAGATCTATGAATACTACCGTCCTCCTGGACCACCTCCAGTACCTGATTGTGTGTACGTTTACTCCGCCCTTCCCTGGTAAATTGAAATCTGACCAGTTCAGCCTGGTACCTTCTCTTCGCAGGTCGGTACCGCCGTCGTAACTGTTTGCAGTCCTCCCACCTCCTCTCCCTCCTGAGCTGTTTCATGTCCTCCTCCATCCTCCACAACTCCTCTGGCTTCTTGGGACGTTGGACCTGTCGTCCCTGTGCATGAGGTGTGAAACTGGCCGCCGACACAATCGCCGTATTGATGAATTCGCCTTCACAAGTGGGTGATCTTACCGCCTGAACGCACTGCGCCGTCACATCCCCCACCTCCTCCCACTCCTCCAAGTCCTCCATCATAGTCTCCGTACTGTCCGTGCTGTTACCCTCCTCCTCCACCACGGTCCTAAGCTGACGCGCCACACGAGGATGGGAACGGCTGACCAGCTCCCAGCCCTCCTCGGGCGTCGTGGCAGCAGACCTGACAGGAATTGTCCCGCACGCGGTGAAAGCAATCTCCGCCTCCCGAGAGTAAGCCTGAGGATCCTCGGGAGCCCAGTGGACCAAATTGGAGGCCCTCGTCGCCTTCGGCTTCTGCCTGCGTGCACCCGTCGGAGCACATGGTAACGTGGCATGTAACAGAGCATGACCCGATACCGCAGTCAGTGCCGTCGCCCCCAGTGATTGGACGAATTTAACCCCCACCTCCGACTGTGCACCGGGTAACCCAATATAGTCCAAGACACTGGGAGCCCCAAGACATGACGGGATCCAAGTAGGCCTCCTGGGCCCAAATGTGTTGGCTATCACAATTCTCCACCTCCCACAGAACAGAAGAAGCGCCTCCTTCATTGCCTCCCTCCTCCTCCAACGCACACGCGATGCCCCACCCGAGTAGACTAGAGTTGATTCCAGCAATCCCTCCCCCGTAAGTTGTAGACCGTTACAGCTCGTATCTGGCGACAGTTCCACGTTGGCATCCGTGAGCAACACCACCTTCTGGGGCCTCCTAGGGTACCTGTGGAAATACTTCTGCAGGGCCTCATTCATATTATATAATGTTCTGAAACTTCTCATTCGTAATGTCATCACTCTTCAACGTCACATCCTCAGCATTGGGCAAATAGCATGAAACAACCGTGACCGTCGTAAATCCTATGGCAACGTAACCTTTCCCCTTGAACGTAGCAAGGCGGTGCTTCCGCCAATTATCCTTATACAGGATGGCAACCTTGCGGGAGCTATCAAACATCGTCCGAATAGCAACTTCACCCGAACCTGACAGCTCAGAACGATGATCCCAAAGATTCTGACACTCTTGTACCCCCAGGAGTGTCACACCCGCCCCTTTCATCGCACTAAGTATTGTGTGGATAGTAAGTTGTCCTCTCCGCCGTAGGTTCCACGAGCCTAGACTGACCTCTCGTCGTCACGGCGCTGATAGTCGCGCCTTGAGGCCTGCAATGTCCAAATTCGGCTCATATGATTGAATATCGTCCCGAATCGTCCATCCCTCCTGCGCATGTGGCCCAGGCTGAAATATCATGACAATCTGACCTGCATTCTGCGCCTCACTGGATGCACGCGCCCACACATATGTTTTTCCCAGACCACTGCCCAGCTCTGAGCATATGATGGCTCCGTTCCTGCACACCTGAGCCCATACAGCATGACACTTGCCTGAAGCTTGGACATGTACAGTCTTCCATGGGGCGACCTCCACAGACACCCGAATATTGGCCGCCTCGGGCCACGGGAGTCTATTGATATCATCACTCGCAAGGGCTGGATTAGATAACAGTGACCGTCTAAGTGCCCACAACTTCTGTCCTGGAGTACCTTTCTTGAAATAGATTCTCAGACGCCCATATCCGAAGTACTCCCTACCCGAGTTTGCGTTCGTCGTCGCCTCCTCGTCGATACAGTTGCACCACCCTCCAGACTGAATGATGCGTTGTTTAAGTGAGTTGAGCAGGGTCGTCAGGACATCCTGGGCCATCATCTGACGGGGATCTCAACCCACGGTTGTTCCAATCAGCAACCCACCCCTTGCACTCAACAAAACTTGGCTCCCACTAAAAGTTGAAACGCCCTGGAGCTGTGCCTGACCCCTGGTTTGAAGCCGCTGGCGCTCTAGTGGATGTCTCTGATGCCGCCCCGTCGCTGCCAACAATATGACTCGGAAACTTAGTCTCCAGATCAGCTTGCCTACGTGGGAGAGCCTGCATATCCTGATTGAAACATTTTTGGACGGCATCCACCTTACTGTCGACTGCTGGAATTGCCGTTTTGACCGTCTCGATTTTCCCTTCAACTGCTGCGAGAACGGCCGCCGTCACACTCTGCGTTTGTTGTGCCATCATTCTCTGAAGCTCACACAACAGATTTGCTGATCCCGACTGCTCCTCCCATCCGTTTCCGTTCAGTCTCAGTCTCTGCCATCGCCACATTACTCGACCCCGCCATTGCAATTGCTGGTGGGTATCCGAAATCACTCGATTCAACGCTCGGAGGAAGCCTCCCACTTTCCCACGAAGGGCTGGGTTGTGAATCCCACGCCGTGATGGGCGTGTACACTGAAACAAGCAATGAAGCGTGTACTCTGACAATGAAGAAATACGAACTCCAAACAGTCAATGAGAGTGTACTCCGACAGTTAGTGGATGTGTACTCCCACCGTCAATGAGGTGTACTCCGACAATCAATGAGTATGTACTCCCACAATCACTGAATGCATACTCCGACAATCAATGAAGCGTGTACTGCAACAGTCAATGAAGTGCGTACTCCAACAAGCAATGAAAGAATACTATGCGCAGCCTCTCAATGATGATGTACTCCGACAGTCAATGAATGTGTACTCCGACCACAATGAATGCAAACTCCGACAATCAATGATGTGTACTCCGACAATCAATGACCGTGCACACCGTCAATCAATGAAGCGTGTACTCTGACAATCAATGAAGTGTGTACCGAATGAATCAATGCAGCCTCGGCCCCCAGACCCGATGGGTCTCCCGGTGGGGTACTCTGACAATCAATGAATCTGCTCGCCGACAATCAATGAGCACGTACGATACACAGGCCGTGTACGGTAATGAGAACCAAACAGAGCAGCACGGCACAATGCCGCTCGAGACGAGAGCCCCAAACGGGAGCCCCCGGCCGCCAGACCCCTGAGGAGGGAGGCAACCAGGTTACCGCCGGGACCCTCGTAGAGCTCTGGAATCATGAAATAGTGCTCGAACGCCGAGACTGATATCAAGTCTAGAAGAAAATATATCAACAATTCTTCGTAATACGACATTATTATGTCGAGTTAGCTACATTACACTAAATCTCAGATTTCAACAGAACGACGCGCTATAACCTATTACACGTGCGAAATACACTGGGATTATGTAGCTTGCTTACCACCATCGTCACATGCACGAGATCATTATCATTTTCGGAAAGTGACTTTCACGACCAACGGTTCCTCCACGTTTTTTGAGAATAAGATTGCAGCTATGAGCTCGAGGATTTCACAGACGAACGCGACACAACCCACTCTACGTTACAAAAATAGTGCTTCCCAAAACGAATTTCAAAATCTATCACAATCTTTGAAAAACCAATCCCAGGTGATCACATTGTCCACCCGGGCCGGATCGGCCAACTAGCTGCATCCCGCGTGGGAATTCCTCTAGCTCATCGATGCCGGGGAGCTCTACTGGGCGCCGGCGGTAAACCGTCAACCTTGGTTTTTTGCGCATTGCGTGCCGCCACAGCAGGGTCGGGTCACCGCCCAGGCGATAGCCACACAGGGAGGCCTAGTATCCTGCCAAATGCAGGCATTCCTCCACTCCCAAAAGGAGTTGTCGGGCAGACTCTAACTCAGCTGCAGTGATAGTGCTCGAGGGGGGAAGGAGGAAAGAGGAAGAGGCCACGTTGGGCTCCCACACGCCACTCGGAAGAGTGACAGGATATTCAGCAACAGAGGAGGAGCACAAATGAAAATCGATCTGCCAGCCACAGCCTACGCCCAGATAGGATCTTCCACCATCGAAGCTTCCCCGAATGGCGTCGATCAGAATAGCGTTAGCTTTAACATGGGATAGGAAATCATGCCTAAAACGTGTTCTACAAATGCCCTGCCTAGCTCTGTGCGTTAACTCATCCGCAGCAGTATTGTCCTCTCTGTATACCCACTTGAAGATATGTCTCCCAAGACAGGCCGCCTGCACACCACATCTCTTAGCTAGAATGTCTAACTTATTCTGGATGCCGCCCACAATCTTGTCATAATGCACATTGGCAGTAAAATACAAGCCTTGGATCCACCTCACAACGCATTGAGAGTCTCCCTTCAGTTCAATGGCAATCCTTCCCACCTGGAACTCCCACTCCGTGTAATCCTCCAATATCTTAGCATATCGTTTGGACAACACCTCCTCCTTCTTCCTGCTAAGCTCCTCCGAAAGTACCTCCTCCTCCCTCTCTTCCATAGGCTTCCAAGGGATAGGATCTTTAAGAACCAGGAAATCAGAAACACCAGGAACCTGAAGAAGCATAAAAACTTGACGAGCGAACTTGACCCAGGCCTCCTCTGACCATTCCAGAACATGGTACCAGTACTTCCCTCCCACAAGCTCAAAGGGTGTTCTCCACGGGCGCATGCCGATAGGAGCTCCGCCAGTCCTCACACGAGTCCCAGCACGTCCAGCCTGGCTTCCTAAAGATAGTATCAGATCATCCCGCCTGGATTCCCACTCCCCTCCTCCGTGCAACATGGACAGTCGTGCCTGCAGGTAGCCGTTGACAGCAGTGCCCGTGTCCACCACCGTGGGCTGATTGTAATAGCGGGTTGGGTCCTCGAACGTGTCTCTGAGTCTCGCCGTGTTCTGAGAAAGTTGGGTCCTCTGACGTTTGGCCTCATTCATGCACAACGTTTTTCTTTTCCGTCGGTTCATGGGCTCGGAGGGCGTCGTATCATCAGCAGGAGCACCAGGAGCATACGAGGGAGGCGGCACCAATTGTGAGCCACCCACCACACAAATCTCCTCCACGCCTCCTCCGCCCCTGCCAAAGCAAGACAATGCAATATCCTTCGCCCATTTCCACTGCCGGTATAGGAAGACCTGTGCAAGTGGAGGTCTGCCAGCTTCATAAAAAGCTTGCCTCCCTCTTTTGTACATGCGCGACATGAATACAGCCCACCCCTCCTCCTCCCTCTTCGCTCTCCACGTCATCCTGCTCAACATCTTCCCCTCCTCCTTGTGTATAAATGCAATCGTAGAACTGTCAACAGTGGCTCCTGCCAAGCCGAAAAGAAACTTAGATCTCACTCTAGATTCATATCGTGCAAATTTATTCTTCCAAGCAATCCTCCTGGAGGTGTAAAACGCTCGATCATTCCAGAAAGCACGAATAGCTTTTGCCATACGGTATCGCACATCAACATGATCCTTAAAATTCCTCGCAATCTTAGTCCCCAGCACAATAATTTCATCCACCTGCGGTATAGTGATGTTCTCGGGGAGAGACACATTGGGCCCCCTGGACATACCTGGCGGGAACAACGTCACCATGAGAGGCTCCGTCACACCGGTGGTAGTACCCACGTCCATAAATTCAAGACTGCTCTGCTTCCAACGAAAGCCGTGGTCGTGGAGAGCCCACGTCAACTGTAGAATCATTTTAGCCAGTGTGGGGCGATCAGGAGCCGTGAGAAGCACGTTGTCCGCCCATATGAAGTGACTCACCACAATACCTCCTGCTTCACCCGAGAGTACAACACCGACAGCATCTCTCGCCCAAGCAGACGTAATGTCACCAAACATGACCAGGGATTGAGCAGTCCACAGATCAGGTCCTTCCTTAGAACCTGTCTTCACACACGTTGTCCAAGGGAGCGTATCAGTGCAGACACCCTCAAACTGAAAGACCGCCTCATTACCAACAGAGTTCTCAATAAGACCATACCGAAGCTCCACATCAACACTCAAACGCTCAAGTGTAGAAGAAGCAACTTGGACAGTGAGCGAGTCAAATGCAGTGGCAACATCCAGGGACGCAACAACAATATTCTCCTCCTTCCCCCACAGTCTGGCATGTCTGCACATCGCCTTCAATCCCGACGTAACCTCATGTGTCTTACGACCTTGCTGAAAACCATACAAACACAAAGACGGAGCAACAACAGGAGCAATAGACATCAAATGCGAATTGAGTAGAATACACAAGCAGCCCATGTACCATGTGTTCACAACAGAATTCACCGCAAGAGTACGACTATCATCAAACCTCTTATCCTTGCCGTTCTTCAACATAATAGATGCACGGATGAACTTCCAAGACTCAGGTGCCTCTGCCATTCGCCAGAAGCGTCGCTGGAAGCAGTCAAGCACCACACGAAGTGCTTCCCAGGACAAAGAACGTAACATGCGTGCACTGATGCCATCAGCACCTACCGCCTTGCCTTCACGAAGCCTGGACCGAGCACGACAGAGAACATGCATGGTAATAGGAGAAGAAGTGTGAGTGCTGCGCGCACGTGCCTCATCAGCTTGGACCCGAAGCTGCTCCAGAGTCGCCATATTCATAGCAAGACGTTCCGACTTAGAGTACTTAGCCCTGACCACCCTCGTCATATCCTCCTTCCACTTACTGCGGTCTTCACACCATTCCCCGTCGATCAACATAGAGTTAGTAACAGTCTTAGTCTTGACCCCATCCCGATAACGATAAAGAAGTAGACGTTTCATGAACTGCCTTCGAACACGATTCCAACGACGACGACTATCCTTGAACGTAGCTTCATCGATCTGACCAGATTTCCAGAGTTTGTGGACTCTGTAGTGGGCCTCTTTCACCTGAGCTTCCTCCTGGGTCAACTTCGGGATGAGCGAAGCCGATTTAAAGCCATAACAGCGTTTGTCGGCGACAGCCCCCTCCTTCAATCGTGATTCCAGGTCGGCTAGAGAAATGGATCTCCACCTAGTATGCCAGATCACCCTTCCCTCAGACTCCTCCGTGCAGTACTGATTTTTGCGTTTTTTATTATGGCCGCAACCCCCACCAGACTTCCACCCAGCAATCTGTGTAACGGCCATATCAAACTCTCTGCACTGTTTCACCTCCTTACCCTCCAGCACAAACCACGAGGCGAACGATCGACTGCCAGTGGCCTTCGTCCTACCAGAGGACTTCCCCCGCAGCAAACATGGGAGATCAAAACATATCATCTTGTGGTCACTCCATTCAGTGTCTCGAGAGCCAGGAGGGTGCGCATACATAACGTGCAACTTAGAACACATAACATGAGTCTCCCAAGTCACAGGACACGCAACATAGTCAATGACGTGCTTAGTCCTAGCACCTCCACCACACCAGGTAAACTCACGGTCAATGAATGTGTTGATCAGCTTCAGACGTAGCTGGGCCATACAAACACACCAAGCACGCGCACATGCACCCTGCAACACATCCCTCTGCCTCTCCTCCCTCACAGTACGCTCGTTCACACCACCACCAGAGACACGAAGTCTATCGATTTCAACATGAGGCTGCACTTCAACATTGGCGTCGGCACAGACAACAACATCATGAATACTGTACTTTTGACGCATGCGCACCACAGCACTCGATAATTCAAGAAGAACGTTCTGGTACAGATGGAACGTGGCCTGGTACCCCTCAGACGTTGTCCCAAAGAAACCTTGCTGAGGAAGATACACGCTAGCATAGATGAATGCGCCCACTTCTGGCCCACGGAAGGCACAGACCGCAAATCTTCTACCAGCAGCGTGTCCCAAGAAACAGGAGTTGAGAGTAGACGAGAATAGTACACCTGCTTGGCCCTCAATCGAGCCACTGTCAAGCTTCACTTCAGATGAGCTGCGATAGTGAAAACCAGCCTCATTCAACGTATCACGTCTGAGAAACTGGCACTCCTGGAGCCCGACAAGTTGCACTCCCAGCTCACGCAAGTAAGGAAGAGCAGATAAGGAAGTAGCATCACTCCTCATTCTGATGTTCCAACAGGCCGCCCTCAGCGGGCGGGTACGTCGTCACACGGAATCTCCATTCAGCAGCGTCTGCCAGGGCCCAGGAAGGATCTTGTCATCGAACTCAATCACCGATTCAGGCCTCAGAGTCCAACCATGCCTGGGATCCCAGGTTCCCAAACAGATCTGCCCACCGGTTTCAGGATAGCCCCAAGCCCAAGACATCACAGGAGACCCATACTGAATTTTGACACGATTGTTTTTCTTCAGCGGGTTCCTCACGCGGAAGTATGTAGCTGTAAGTTTACTGCCAGCCCTCACCTGTCCCTCACGCCAAGGCTCACACTGCACACGAATGCCGATGTACGACTGAGTAGCAGGAAGAAGGGAATCATCTCTCCAAAGGGGACCCGTACGCGAGGAAATAACTTTCCAGAACTCCTCCCTGACCTTCCATACAGTCTCCTTACTCGTACCATGAACGAAGAAAATACGCAGCCTAAAGACACCGAACGGCTTGCCCTGGTACTCTCTATTGATGGCCTCACGATCAAAGATCTTCGCATTAACCTCAAACTGCGATCCAACTTCATCTAAGAGAATCTGGATAACTCTGGTGGCCCTGGCCTCTGACATGATGTTGCTCGTGCGCGCCTGGACATCCCGAGGGTCACCCGAAGTCCAGCCCGAGAGCGTCAAGTATCCAGGAACAAATGGGGTTGTGCTCCTGGGTCCTGCATTGCCTCCAAGACTCACCCGAGTAGATACAGAGGCAGCATCACTGGCCGCACCATCATTTCCTACCGTCGCTAACTGCTTCTGAACCTGAGCATTCACCGCCTCCTGCTGCTGCTTCTGCTGCTTCACCTCCTCCCTAAGTTGTTCGAGGTCAGACTTCAAAGGTGCAACCTCCTGCTTGATCTCCTTCCTCACCTCCTCCTTATGTTCCGTCAGAGTACATTTGAGCATATCTGCCAAGTTCTGAAACTCATTACGCAGTAGACCAATAGTGACAGGCTCTTTGTCATCCGAAGCGCCCCTACCACCTATCCCAGCACGAGCCATCTTGGAGGACCTGGAAGCATCCCCCACCTCATTTCTTTCACTGATCTGCTTCATGGAGACATCGGCACAGGCAGCGGCAGCAGATGCAAAGGATGGAGCATGCTGCATCACAAGTTGTGGTGGATGGCCAGCAGAAGATGGGTCTGTCGACATCGTATCTGCAATACGCCCTGCCTTCGATGCTTCCAACGCCGAGAATAGAGCACGTTCGTCCTGTGTCGTATGCTCAGGGATATCGTCCCAGCCCTCAAAGTCCCAGTCGTCTTCAGAAATAACAGCCGTGATTGCAACACAACAAACACAAAGTGGCCCCAAGAGAAAAACTGGAATACAGTGTGCCAGCTAGCCACGGGATATCTGTAATAGGCCTGCCAACAATTCACCAAGCAGAGAAGATGCCAGCCGCAAGCAGAGAAGATGCCAGCCGCCAGGCGCCAGCAGCCGCCGCTATCGCGAGGGTGCCGAGGCCCGAGTGGAGCGAGATGGACGGGCGCGGCCGAGGGCGGGAGGGGCGCGGCAGGGGGGGGCCACCAAGGAGTCCCCCGGCGGCAACCTTTCTTACCGCCGAGAGACTCGTAGAGCTTCCTTGAGCCAAAATGGCTACGGGGGGACGCCTTGAGCCAAAATGCTCAACCTTGGTTACCGCCGGGGGACTCGTGGAGCTTCCTTGCCATATACCATCTCCAAAGAATTAGCAGAGTACAAATAGTTGTTCAGCCCGAGCGCTAATAGCAGACTGATTTCAGCCTTCTAGATACATTCAACTAGCGCCTCTGATGATTCCCTTCCGATTGCTGTGCTGAACAGCTCTGTAGCTCATGTGCAGCGCGAGTTATAGCAAGAAAATCAATACATCCTCCAAGAAATTAGCAGAGTACCAATAGTTGTTCAGCCCGAGCGCTGATAGAAAACAGATTCCAGGCGTCTAGATACTATCAAATAGCGCGACTGATGATTGTCTTCCGATTGCTGTGCCTAAGAGCTCTGGAGCTCATCTGCAGCTCGAGTTAAGTCAGAAGAAACCAAATCCATCACCAGGAAAAAACATAATATAAATAGTTGTTCGCCTTCTGTGCTGAGAACAGACCGAATCCAAGCGTCTAGATACTTCAGACTAGCGCGTCTGATAATTCCCTCCCGATACCTGTGCCAAAGAGCTCTGGAGCTTGGTTTCAGCTCGAGTTCAGTCAAGAAACTCACTATCATCTCGAAAAAAATCGGTATAATAGTACCTCGTAGAGCTCTTCGGCATCGATGAGCTAGAAGAATTCCGGCGCGGGGTGGAGCTAGTTGGCCCACCCGGCCCGGGCGGATAATGTGTTACCTTTGGGTCGGTTTTGCTAAGATTCCGAAAATATCTGACAATTCGCTTTGAGAAAGTAGATGCTTACTCCCAGCATTAGTGTTTAAACTTCATTCTCAAAGAGAATCAGCTGTCTAGAAAGAGCTTTACTATCTAAAAATTAGCGGGAACTGAAATCAGGTTAACACCGAAACATAAAAAATACGTTTTTCTAGAAATACTCCGAGAAGCTGTTTTCTCGGATTCTGCGCACTTTCACGCATGCAAAGAGCTCTACGAGGTTCCCGGCGGTGACCAGGTTGACGGTTCACCGCCGGCGCCAGTTTCGCGGACCTATAGCTCGAGTAGCAGACCGAGTTCGGACCTCTAGATGCTTCAGACGAACGCGACTGATGATTCTGGATCGATTACAAGGGCATACGAGCTCTGTAGCGCTCCTGCAGCTCGAGTTAAGTACAGAAAACCGAGAACACCTGTCAAGAAAATCCGCAACATACGAATAGCTTCGCAAACATAGCTGGAGTAGTAGACCGAGTTCAGACCTCTAGATGCTTTAGACGAATGCGCCTAATGATTCTGAATCGATTACGTGGGCGCATCAGCTATGTAGCTCTCCTACAGTTCGAGTTAAGTACAGAAAACCGACAGCACATGTCAAGAAAATTCGTAGAATACGAATAGCTTCGCGGACCTAGCTCGGGTAGTAGACCGAGTTCAGACCTCTAGATGATGATTCTGAATCGTCTACGTGGGAGTACCAGCTCTGAAGCTCGTCTACAGCTCGAGTTAAGTACCGAGAATCGACAGCATCTGTCAAGAAAACCGGTAGCATACGAATAGCTTCGCGGACCTAGCTCGGGTAGCAGACTGGTTTCAGACCTGTAGATGCTTCAGATGAACGCGCCTGATTATTCTGCATCGGTTTCTGTGCGCATCAGCTCTGTAGCTCTCTAAAATCTCGAGTTAACAGAAAACCGTCAACGCGTGTCAAGATGACTCGAAACGGCCGATCCCGCCGCGACGCTTTTTGACAGTAATAGGTACCCGATCGAGCTGAGATTAAGACCGCGAGCGGGAATAATATCGAATATGATCAGAAAATACTAGAGCTCTAACGCATTGTTGAATCTCGAGAACATA
Source organism: Prorocentrum cordatum (assembly GCA_963575745.1). Classification (NCBI taxonomy): domain Eukaryota; class Dinophyceae; order Prorocentrales; family Prorocentraceae; genus Prorocentrum; species Prorocentrum cordatum. Next base: position 28,432 of record CAUYUJ010021790.1, on the reverse strand, counting down.
ATTTTCAACCGAGCAAAAGTCACCAAAAAGTCCGTCGAGATTTTTCTTGCCAACTAGCTCTCCAGCGCGCCGGAACTGAGATCCGGCGGTAAACCGTCAACCAGGAAACCGCCGGAAGCCTCGTAGAGCTCTGTTCTCGCGCGGCGCTGATCGGAAAACATGAAAGGAGCTTTCTCAAGGATGAGCCGAGAAACTCGAAGAATTACGTTTTTCACTTTTTGTTCCGAAAGTTGGTTCCTGCAAGTCTTTTGATAATAATATTGCACCTACGGGACTGAAGAATTGCACTGACAGACGTGGCATAACCCAATACAAATGAGAAAAATCTGGTTTCTTAAAATGAATTGTCAAATATCTTTCAAATCTTAGAAAAACCGACCCCAAGTCATCACACTGCACCCTGCGCCCGAATTCCTCTTAGCTCATCTTGCCGAGGAGCTCTACGAGGTATTACTCTTAAGCTTCCAGCAACTAGCGAAGGGAAGCTCTACGAGTTACGAGGTAGTACTCTGTAGCTTCTAGCTAAGGGAAGCTCTAGAAGTTAAGCGCTGCAGCAGAGCCCCCCAGAGCTCTTCAGGAAAGCTATCCAGTACCTCGTAGAGCATTTCGGCATACCTCGCAGAGCTTTCCGGCGAGATGAGCTAGGAGGCATTCGGGCGCAGGGTGGAGCTAGTGACTCGTAGAGCTTCCCCAAGAGCGTCAGCGGCGAAGCTAGAAGAGCAACTGGCGCCGGCAGTGAACCGTCAACCTGGTCTTTTTTTTTTTGCGTCTTTGCTGGGACCGTCTTGGCCACTGAGGCCAGGTCCAACGAAGTCTCAGGCGAACCAGAGCCTCTTATTCATCACGCAAGCAGTCAGCTCTTATTTCACATCAGCGAAGCTGTTGGAATAAAGAGAATCAAAAGCCTGCAATGACACAATCAATCGCAAAGCACACAACTGACCATCGAATGAACAAATAAACAGCGAAGCTGTTAGAATGTACAAGAACACAAAATAAGAGATGAAACAATGCGTGACTTATCGCTGCGAATGATCAAAGAAGGTCTGCACAACCTGTGGGAGCACATCGCATATGCGCTCCGCCGCTGATAACTCCGCATCTGCGACCGTGGCACTTGGTGGCAGACACCAAGCCGCAAGATACACATCCCTGAAAGTGATGTCGGTCCGCGAGAAGATATACTTGTTTCGCAGACCTATCTGTATCCACACACCACAGGCACTTCCGCGGCTACAAACACCCCCATCAAAGCCGGCTTTGATAAGGCAAGGAGTATAACACTGAGATTCGAAATCACTGAGGTAAATGAAATCGGCGTACACGTGGCCCTGACGGGCCTGATGGGTCAGTAAGTCAGCCCTCTGGTTCCATTCCCGAAAAGAATGAGAGAAGAAGTCACGGCCAGCCTCTGGAGGCCTCACCGAGTATGTATCCTGCATCTCGTCCAACTTATTTATCAGAGTATCCACCCTTTTCTGATATACCTGAGCTAGTACTTTCCATTTCCCACAGAGCCAGTTAATCACTAGCAGTGAGTCCCCCTGGATATCCAGTGGTATCCCATCCGTTTCGAGGTCCCACTGTGTGCAACGCACGTTATGCAGCGCGATACGTTTGCTAAGACGATCCCTATATGCTGGTGTATCCTCCCGATCCTGACCAATATGAACCCTCCATCCTCATCCAAATTCAAGAACACAGGCACCCCTGAGGACGCTAAGCCTTTGCATTTCTTCTGGAAATATTTCAACATACTACTAGAACAAACATGCGCAGCGAAATCCATGAAATGTGCAAAGCTTCCAACAAAGAACTCCCACCAGGATAAACCATAAAATGCTTCCATGGAATAATACCACGATCGAGGTCCTACACTCTCCTGTCCCCCACGGCGTCGTTTCAGTGAGCTGGCCTCCTTCCATTTCCCCCAACATCTGAGAGCCTCGCTTGCATCTGTCCTCGTTCTATCCCACAGCCGGCCAAACGCCAGGCATGAGAAACGAGAATCTCTCCAAGCTCTTGTCGACTTAGCCTCCAGCGCCTCCTGATCTGCGATCAACCTCTGGGCAAAATCATGGAAGCCGATTGCCCGCATCCAGTGCACTCTGAGAAACTTCTGTACAATACCCACATAGTGTGCATCATGAAATTGTTGTCTCGCACGTTCATACCCCCTCGCATTCCACTCCTGATAACGTTCCTCCCCCCTCCGTACACAACGAGACATGACAGCCGGGCACTTACCCTCAAAGATATGAAGGGCACTCAATGAACTAGAGTCGACCGTACATCCTTCCGCCGCGTAGAGAACAATACTCTGAACCCTCTGCGCGTACCTCTCATACTTATCTTTCAGCGGAATGGCCGCGGAGCGGAAGAAGGTCGCCTATCCCAAGAAAGCCCTGCGAGCAGAGTCAATACTAGCATCCAAATCTGGATGCTCATTCACATGTAGTTGAGAACAAATGTGAGCCCCAAGCACCTCCATCTCCGTCACTCTTCTGAATCGATACACTCCCGAATCATCCGACCCCATCGAAAGAACAAGATCAGCAGTACGTAATATTTCCCCTTCCGCATCTCGCGGAGGATCAGGCCCGAACACCATGCACAATAGACTGGACTCTTTCCATCTCATGCCATAGCCATGTAAGTGTGTAGTTAGACCGTTTAACATGCGCGCGAGTTCCTCCCGACTCCGATCCAGAACATAACAGTTGTGCGCCCAGAGGAAGTGATTAATAACCGAAACACAGCTAGTCGAGCCAGTAGCAAACTCAATACGATAACCTAGACCTAGCACGTCTCATTCTCGAATCGTGGAACTCCACATAGCAGCAACAATAAGATTGAAAGCCAATGGGCCCTCAGGCCCTCCCGTCCGAATACATTTGCCCCACCTCACCTCCAAAACCTCAATCCCATCATAATAGACAGTGCCTACACATTCACACAAGGGATTAAGTAGAGCATACTGTAAGTACAGGGGCACACTTGCATGATCCAACCCGCGCCTGACATTGGCCACCGTGCAGTGATCGAACGCCTGGAGGACATCAGCGTTCGCCAAGTGTGCCGTTTCCCCTTTTCCCCAGCGCGCAGCATGTTGACCTGTATGTTTGATGCTAGCCGTGATTTCGTGTGTACGACGATGTTCCTGGAAACCATGCAACCCAATATGACGAAACACTCCGTTTCTTTCAACATGGCCCTCAATCAGGAGAACACTACAGGAACTGAACCATCTCGAAACAGCATTCTGCATACAAAGCAAACGACGGTCTTTTAACTTAGTAGTCCCTGGAATCTCGGGCATAAAAGAGACGAGGATCTCACGCCACGACTGAGGATACGGAGTCATGAGCTTGATGATTTTATCGAACAACTTCTGGTTCGATCTGAGAGCACACCACGGCAAACTCCTGAGAATCTCGCACGGTATCCCATCTGGCCCAGTAGCCCTCTGGGTCTTCAGCCGAGCCCGTGCTCTGAGAAGCAGCGCCATACTAATTCCCACAACTGATGTGGATCGTACCTCATGCTCAGCCCTCATCCTGATCTCCTCCATCATAATGTTAGCGGAATTGCGTACCTCCTCGGACGACACCTCGAAACAAACGAACTTGTCGAGCTCCTCCTTCAACTCCTCACGGTCCTCCGTCTCCCTCCCATCCACCACTAAATGTTTGATAGTATGTCTAACCTGTCGTTTTGTTGGGGGACATCTGCACATAATCCTATCACATCGATAACTTCTGCGTAAACGATTGGCCTCATTCTTTAACCTCCTCAACCTCTCACCCTCCTCCTTCGGACACATCTTCACCTCCTCCTCGGCCCTAGTGAGCTGCACCGGCCTGGACGGCTCCTTTGGTCTCCCCGCCCTCTTGGTGGAGAAGTCCACCGCAGGCGACACGTACGCCTCCAGCATAGTACTCTGCAAGCACTCTGGACAGAGCACAGACGGACACCTCGAACGAGCGAAGGCCGCACCGCCTAGATTCCTATCCACATGCTGCCGAGCCCGATGCTCATCAGCCCAAGTCGCACACTTGTATCCGACTAGGGACGGCCTAAACTTCTGACCAGGCTGGGGGTCAGGGCGACGAACAATCACTTTCCCAGGGTCCGTGAAGCTCGCCGCGATGATAGCGTGATCTGATAATCTACTGACCTGCTTCTTACCACCCCTCTTGAAACACCACTTCACCTCCAGATCCGAGAACCCCCAACGATAAGGGACCAGTAGGTAATCCAGGACCCTCTTCGAAGTCAGAAATTTGTTCTCCCCTCACGACCCCCAAGTATGCCTCCTAGCATTGAAAGTGTTGGCGGCCTTCAGTCCATGTGATTCCATGAACTCTAGGAGCAGCTCCTTCAGCCTCCCCCTCCGATTCCTCCTCTCAATCTGCTGTGTACCGTCTCCTCCTCTCTCCCACCTTCTTTCCGTACGAGTACCTTCCTCTCCAGTAGCCTCATACACCTCCCCATTATCCGTAAACTTGCATCCAGGCGGAATCTCCACATTTGCATCGAGCAGAACACAAAAGCTGGCCTGAGGAAACTTAGTGCGGAGTACATTACGAGCACGAGTGATCTGCTCATTGACCTCCGCAGCTATCTCTACACAATCCTCCACATGAGGGTCTGGCAAATACGCTGACACAATAATAAGTGGTGACTCTTCTGACCCAAAGACGACGATAACGAACCTCGTGAAACATGTAAAGAACATACGGACAGCAGCCGCCCAAGATCTGTCGAAGATGAGAGCTGCTTTACTACGCGAACTAGTTTTGACGCACCACCCCAAGCGTTCAAATTCCCCATGCACAAGGTATTGAGTTTCCTGACATGCAAAGAGCCCACCACATGCCCTCATATGATGGAGAATCTCAGCACATTTAAAATGAGCCTCACCTGCTTTGTTCAGGTTCCAGCTCCCCAAACGTATGCCTCGGATGAGGCGTCGTAAACGTCACTGCCTACGATTCACCTCCTGAAGTATCTCATTCATGGGGACCGTCAGCGCAGGATAGATAGATACAATACGAGCCCATGCATCAGCATGCAGAACCCAAGCCCCAGTGGTGTTCGTATATGTCGCAAAACAAGCGGGTCGGAGATTCGGAACAGCTTGAATCCAAATCTGACTCCTCGGTGGCCCCATCCCCCCACGGCTCTCGATTTGAACATGAGCCGATGTCATGCTACGCCAAGTCCCACAGAAACGAGCAACCGCTTTCACATGATCACGCTTCCAGGGAGCACACCCCACAAACGTACGAATCTTTCTGGGATCAATAGGCGTGTCCATATCTCGAATGAGAACATCGGCATTTGGATATGTATAACCTGGAGGCGGAGCAAGACTGTCGGATGGGTCCTTCCAGACCCACACTTGCCGAAACCGATGCGGCAGGAGATCCAGCCAATATTTGTTTAACCTGTTTCTCCAGAATCTCCGTCCGTGCATCTGATTTGTCCATGCGCTCCGTAGGCAACTTAAGTGTGTCATCAACTATTTTAATGTCCGTGTTCGTCGATTGAACAACATGGATGAAATCCTCATGTGCGTCCTCCGCTTTCCAAACATGCTTCATCATCATCTGTTTGAATGGATCCTTCTCCTGTGCTAACATCAAATTCCTCTCCTGCTCGACCTCTGGGCCACGTGCACGTTTAGATCGAATCTCACTCTCTCCCGTCATTTCGGCATCCACCGCTGCAGCAACATGAGTCATCTTCTCAAGAATGTTACCGTCTAGACCGTATTTATCTAACCAATTCTTATCGTCCTCTCGTTGACGCTTCTTTCATGCAGCCTCAACTGCCTGCAAGTCTTCCCGTCGTATTGATAATCGAAGTTAACCCCATCATCCTGATAATCCTCAGTGGGTATGTCCATATTCTTCTGACGACGAAACTACTCAGTACTTGAACTCCAATGTTCAAGACCTATCTTTTTCCTCAAAGCCAGCTGGGCCTCAGGGCTGTCGTACCAATACAGAACACAAGAAACTGCCACAATATCAATAGGAAGTTCAATGCACAGACAGGCACTGATGCAGACAGGAAATCAAGAACAGCGCAGCACACAAGAAACTATCTCAATACCGCGAAGAAGAATTCGGCGTACAATACACGATATGTAATGTAAGCAGAAAAAGCCTTGGGGGATCCCAGGATCGCCCAGGCCTCGCGGCCCTTCGTCCAGTCTTTCTCCCCGAGGCGAAGGCCCGCTAGAACGTTCGGAGGTTACCCAGGCAGAGACGTTCTTGAGCCGAGACGTTCTTGAGCCGGGAGCCTCGTAGAGCTCCTCCCACGCCTCGGTCAGAACGAGGCTCCTCGAGGCGCAAGGCTCCTGAGCCGTGCCGTTCTTGAGCCGGCTCAAGAACGTCCAGACCGCATTATCTAACCAATTCTTTTATCGTCCTCTCGTTGACGCTTGTTTGACGCAGCCTCGAGCGCCTGCAAGTCTTCCCGATCCCAATGCTTGTATTCCTCGAGATCGAAGTTGACCCTATCGTCCTGATAACCCTCAGTGGGTATGTCCAGATTCTTCTGACGACCAAACCACTCCTCAGTACTTTCACCCCAATGTTCAAGACCTATCTCTCTCCTCAAAGCCAGCTGGGCCTCAGGGCTGTCGTACGACGTTGTCTCAACAACAATACAGAACACAAGAAACTGCCACAATATCAATAAGAAGAATACTCGTGCAATACACAGAGAGGTAATGCATGCAGACAGGCAATGAAGAACAGTGCAGCACACAAGAAACTATCTCAATACCACGAAGAAGAATTCGGCGCAGAATACACGATATGTAATGTAAGCAGACAAAAAGCCTCGGGGGATCCCAGGATCGCCCAGGCCTCGCGGCCCTTCGTCCAGTCTTACTCCCCGAGGCGAAGGCCCGCTAGAACGTCTGGAGGTTACCCAGGCAGAGACGTTCTTGAGCCGAGACGTTCTTGAGCCGGCTCAAGAACGGCACGGCTCAGGAGCCTTGCGCCTCGAGGAGCCTCGTTCTGACCGAGGCGTGGGAGGAGCTCTACGAGGCTCCCGGCTCAAGAACGTCTCGGCTCAAGAACGTCTCTGCCTGGGCAACCTCCGAACGTTCTAGCGGGCCTTCGCCTCGGGGAGAAAGACTGGACGAAGGGCCGCGAGGCCTGGGCGATCCTGGGATCCCCCAAGGCTTTTTCTGCTTACATTACATATCGTGTATTGTACGCCGAATTCTTCTTCGCGGTATTGAGATAGTTTCTTGTGTGCTGCACTGTTCTTGATTTCCTGTCTGCATCAGTACCTGTCTGTGCATTGAACTTCCTATTGATATTGTGGCAGTTTCTTGTGTTCTGTATTGGTACGACAGCCCTGAGGCCCAGCTGGCTTTGAGGAAAAAGATAGGTCTTGAACATTGGAGTGCAAGTGCTGAGTAGTTTCGTCGTCAGAAGAATATGGACATACCCACTGAGGATTATCAGGATGATGGGGTTTACTTCGATTATCAATACGACGGGAAGACTTGCAGGCAGTTGAGGCTGCATGAAAGAAGCGTCAACGAGAGGACGATAAGAATTGGTTAGATAAATACGGCCTAGACGGTAACATTCTTGAGAAGATGACTCATGTTGCTGCAGCAGTGAATGCCGAAATGACGGGAGAGAGTAAGATTCGATCTAAACGTGCACGTGGCCCAGATCGAGCAGGAGAGGAATTTGATGTTAGCACAGAAGGGCCCTTTCAAACAGATAATGATGAAGCATGCTTGGAAAACGGAGGACGCACATGAGGATCTCATCCATGTTGTTCAATCGACGAAAACGGACATTAAAAGAGTTAATGACTGCATACGGAGCGCATGGACAAATCAGATGCACGAACAGAGATTCTGAGAAACAGGTTGAAGAATATTGGCTGGATCTCCTGCCGCATCGGTTTCGACAAGTGTCGGCCCTGGCGGGCCCTCTGGTGGAGGTGTAGGTTCGGCCCCCTCGAGTGCAACAAGAGCGACCGAGCCAGTTTATGCCAACCTATCTTGAACTCAAAGGGTGGGTTACAGATTGATCAAACCAAGTCAATCGGGGAAATTAACTGGCGCACCTCGTAGAGCTCCTTGCACGCGTAAGAGTGCCCAGGATCGAAGCAAGGAGCTTCTCGGGGTATTTCTAGGAAAAAAATCGAATTCACATTTTTCTGTGTCAATTTCATGTTGGTTGCTCCTGATTTTCCGATAGTAAAACTGGCTCCAGAGAGCTGAGCTGCTCAGAGAACAAAGTTTATATGCCAATGCTCGGCGTAAAAATGTGCTTTCTCAAAATGGGTTGTCAAACAGCTTTCAAATCTTAGAAAAACCGACCCAAATGTGCCACATTGTCTCTTTTCATCGGGTCGGCCAACTAGCTCCACCCCGCGCCAGAATTCATCTAGCTCATCGATGTCGATGAGCTCTACGAGGTAATAGTACCCTGGCAGATGCGTCACAACTGATATCCAGTATCATTGGAACACTTCGGGGGGAAAAAAGGAATGCATATGACAAAGACACTGGCGCCGGCGGTGAAGGTATAGATCACCGGGGGCCTTGGCTACCCTAGGCCCTACCCAAGGCCCTAGGCTTCCCAAGGGTAGGCCCTACCCAAGGCCCTAGGCTTCCCAAGGGCAGGCCCTACCCAAGGCCCTAGGCTTCCCAAGGGTAGGCCCTACCCAAGGCCCTAGGCTTCCCAAGGGTAGGCCCTACCCAAGGCCCTAGGCTTCCCAAGGGCAGGCCCTACCCAAGGCCCTAGGCTTCCCAAGGGGTGGCCCTAGGGTAGCCCTAGGGGTGGGCCCCAGGGGTAGCCCTAGGGGTAGGCCCTAGGGGCAACCCTTTATTTCGGATTACAATATGATTCCTTTGGTCGGGCGGGCGGGCGGGACATTAATAGCATTGGTTGCCTTGGTGGCGGATTACATATATTGATTCCCTGCGCGGTTGATTATCAACTGATTATTCTTGTCGGGCGGGCGGGCGGGACACCAAAGGCATTGATTGCATGTGCGGCGGGTGGCACACTGATTCTTATTGTGGCAGATTACACATTGATTCCTTTTGTCGGGCGGGCGGGCGGGACATTAAAGGCAATGATTGCTTGTGTGGCGAATTACGAATGGATTCTCTTTTATTGCGGATTATAAACTGATTCCTTTGGTCGGGCGGGCGGGCGGGACATTAAAAGCATTGGTTGCTTTGGTGGCGGATTGCAAAGTGATTACATGTGGCAGCGGGTTACAAGTTGATTACTATTGTGGCGGATTACAAGCTGATTCTTTTGGTCGGGCGGGCGGGCGGGACATTAAAGGCATTGCTTGCTTTGCTGGCGGATTACATATTGATGCCCTTTGTGGCGGAGTGGGAGTGGAAGAGGAGGAGAAGGGGGAGGAGGAGCAGGAGGGGGAGGCGGAGGGCGACGATGACGACGACGACGACGACGACGACGACGACGACGACTGTCTGGGCCTGGAGCGCGCCCGGCGGGGCGCGCCTTCCTGAGCGCACGCCGACGCGAGGGAGACGCCGAGGACCGACGAAGACCTGCTCGGCCCTCGGTCTTCGAGGAGGTCTGGGCTTGGGCCCCCCTCCTCCTCCTCCTCCTCCTCCTCCCCTCCTCCTCCTCCTCCTCCCCTCCTCCTCCTCCTCCTCCCCACCTCCTCCTCCTCCCTCGCTACTCCCTCGATCCCCTGCTTTCCCCCCCCCCCGCTCCCCCTTCCGAGGGCAGGGCGCCCGCGCCGCCCCCCGGCGACCGCGGCCCCGGCGCCGCAGACCCCCCCTCGCAGACCCCCCCTGGGGCCCCCCCTCGCTGACCCCCCCTCGCAGACCCCCCCTCACAGACCCCCCCTCTGGGACCCCCCCTCGCTGACCCCCCCATCGCTGACCCCCCCTCGCAGACCCCCCCTCGCAGACCCCCCCTCTGGGACCCCCCCTCTGACCCCCCCTCTGGGACCCCCCTCACAGACCCCCCCTCGCTGACCCCCCCTCGCAGACCCCCCCTCGCTGACCCCCCCTCGCTGACCCCCCCTCGCTGAACCCCCCCTCGCTGACCCCCCTCTGACCCCCCCTCGCTGACCCCCCCTCTGGGACCCCCCCTCGCTGACCCCCCCTCTGGGACCCCCCCTCACCCCCCTCTGGGACCCCCCTCACAGACCCCCCTCGCTGACCCCCCCTCGCAGACCCCCCCTCGCTGACCCCTCCTCGCTGACCCCCCCTCTGGAGCCCCCCTCGCTGACCCCCTAGGCCTTGCCACTAGGGCACTAGGTACGCACTTCCTTGGGCAGGGCCTAGGGTAGCCAAGGCGCCAAGGGCAGGACATTAAATGCATTGATTGCTTTGGTGGCGGATTACATGTCGATTCCCCTTGGTAGCGGATTACAACTTGATGCCTTTAGTCGGGCGGGCGGGCGGGACATTAAAGGCATTGATTGCTTGCTTGTGTGGTGGATTACAAATTGCTTCCCGTTTGGTACCGGATTACGAGTAGATCCCACGCGCGGCGGATTATGAGCTGATTCCTTTCGTCGGGCGGGCGGGCGGGACATTAAAGGCATTGATTGCTTGTGTGGCGGATGGCAAACTGATTCTTATTGTGGCAGATTACACATTAATTCCTTTTGTCTGGCGGGCGGGCGGGACATTAAAGGCAATTATTGTTTGTTTGGTGAATTGCGAATGCATTCCCTTTGGCAGCGGATTTTAAACTTATTCCATTGGTCGGGCGCCTTTTGCCTGGCGGGCGGGCGGGACATTGAAGGCAATAATTGTTTGTGTGGTGAATTGCAAATGGATTCCCTGTGGCAGCGGATTGCAGACTTACTCCTTTGGTCGGGCGGGCGGGCGGGGCATTAAATGCACTGATTGCTTTCGTGGCGAATTACAAAGTGATTCCATTTGGCAGCGGATTGCAAGTTGATTACTATTGTGGCGGATTACAAGCTGATTCCTTTTGTCGGGCGGGCGGGCGGGACATTAAAGGCATTGCTTGCTTGTGTGGCGGATTACACAGACTGAAGGCCCTAGGCTTCCGAAGGATAGGCCCTACTGGACACCCTACGGTAGCACTAGGGTACACCTAGGGGTAGGCCCCAGAGGTAGCCCTAGGGTAGCCCTAGGGGTAGGCCCTAGGGTAGCCCTAGGGTAGCCCTAGGGGTAGGCCCTAGGGGTAGCCCTAGGGTAGCCCTAGGGGTAGGCCCTAGGGGTAGCCCCAGGGTAGCCCCAGGGGTAGGCCCTAGGGTAGCCCTAGGGTAGCCCTAGGGGTAGGCCCTAGGGTAGCCCTAGGGTAGCCCTAGGAGTAGGCCCTAGGGGTAGCCCTAGGGTAGCCCTTCCTTGGGTGATCTATAAGGCGGTGAACCGTCAACCTGGTCACCGCCGGGAACCTCGTAGAGCTCCTTGCACGGGTAAGAGTGCCCAGGATCGAAGCAGGAGCTTCTCGGGGTATTTCTAGAAAAAATCGAATTCACATTTTTCCGTGTCAATTTCATGTTGGTTGCTTCTGATTTTCCGATAGTAAAACTGGCTCTAGAGAGCTGAGCTGCTGACGGAACAATGTTTATATGCCAATGCTCGGCGTAAAAATCTGTTTTCTAAAAATGAATTGTCAAATATTTTTCAAATCTTAGCAAAACCTATCCAAATATGCCACATTGGCTCTTCTAGAAGGGTCGGCCAACTGGGAACCGGCGGTAAACCGTCAACCAGGTTTTTTTTCGTTTCGCGGACTCACGGGCTCCAAGGCCCAGTCCAGTCCGAAGCGGGCGGGCACGCCAAACGCGGGCCACCGAGCGGCTAAGGCGAAAGCCTCACCACGCCAAGCGCGTGGGGGGGCGGCTTAGGCGGTAGCCTCTGGCAGCTCTTATAAGGAGTGTGTAAATCAACACAAATGTGTGCACGCATGAAGGCAACAACACAAATGAGAATCATCAATCACACAACTTATCGCTAAAATAGGCCTGCAAAACCCGTGGGAGTGCTGCAATAACGCACTCTGCAGCGGAGAGTTCCGCATCCGTCACCGTGGACCCGTCTTGGAGAGCAAAGGAGCAAACATAAACGTCCTTGAAGATAACCTGTGGGGATTCACAGAAAGAAGAGGTGGGCGATAGATGGGAGAATCGAGATCGCAATCCAATCTGAATCCAAGCTCCACTTCCAGCTCCCAGGCTGCACACACCACCATCAAAGCCCGCTTTGATGAGGCAAGGTTCGTAGCATGACTGTTCGTATGGCTGCAACTGGTACTGTTCGTTCGTGTATTGGTGGCCCTCGCGGGCCTGGTGGGCAAGGAGGTCGGCTTTCTCGTTCCATTCCCGAAACTCATGCTTGAGAAGATCGCGTCCTGCTTCAGCAGGTCTGACACCATACATACAACACATTCCTTCTAAAGTATTTATCATATTATCAACACGTGTCTGGTACAAGTGATTATCAACCTTCCAGAGGCCGCAAAGCCAGCAAATGATAAGAAGAGAATCTCCTGTGATCTCCAACGGCACGCCTCCAGAAGTCACGTCCCAACAAGTGCTCTTCATATTGTGGATAGCTAATCTCTTACTGAATCGCAGGCGTGCAGAAGGAGAATCGTCATCTGTAACAACATACTCCTCATTTCGTTCAGCTAGAAAGACGGGGGGTTACAAAGCATGGATACCTTTGCATTTCTTCTGGAAAAGCTTGAGCATAGAGGGTGTACAATGATGAGCTGCAAACTGCATGAAGGCATGAAGGCCACCCTGGAATACTTCCCACCACCGTGGGCCAAAGAACTCATGAAAGGGGGTCTGCCAACAACGTTGCCCAATCGCTTGCCCTCCTGACCTCCAGCGTTTCATAACTCCACATTCCCTCCACTTGCCGAAAGCACGAAGGGCTTCTCCCTCAAGTGTGCGCTGCGTGTCATAACTTATTCCAAAGGCAATCAAACACATGCGTGCATCACTCCATGCTCTGTGCTCGTCCGTCATGTCCTCTCCCTGATACAACCTCTGCGCGTATGCCGAGACATCCTTCGCCAGCAGCCACTGAGCCCGGAGAAATCTCTGGACCAAGCTGTGATACCCAGCCTCTGCGAACTTCGATCTGGCGGCGTTGTATCTTCTCTCATTCCATGTAGCGTAGGATTCGTCTGGTTCTCGACGGCATCGAAGCATGAAGCACAAACACTTGCCCTCAAACGCGTGCAAGGCATGGAGGCTATCCTTGTCGGCCGTGCAACCGTCCGCACCGAAGAGGGCAATACTCTGAACCTTTGGCTGGTACCGTAGGAACTTATCCTTAAGAGGCGTGCTATTGTTCCGAAAATATCCTGCCTGGGAATAAAATGTCCGACGAGCCGCCTCAATTCTAGAGTCCACGTCAAGGTGTGAAGAGTACTTATAGTCAGAGAACAGCTGGATGCCTAGAACCGTCATCTCCGTAACACGCCTGAACCGCATTACGTCATTCAGGAAGGGAACAAGCAAGTCGGCTGAAGATAGGATCTGTCCCTCAGCATCCCTCGCAGCGTCGGCTCCGAAGACCATGTAGAGCAAGCTTGAAGGTTTCCAGCGCATGCCGAAATCTTGGAGTCTAACAGTAAGGTCGTGAATCATGTGTGCCAATTCTTCCCTGCTTCGTGCCAAGATGTAGCAATTATCTGCCCATACGAAGTGATTGACGACCGACGTGTAGGACGACTTGCCAGAATCCATGGGGTCCCCAGGTTTAAAACACACTTGATAGCCTATGTTCTGTCTATCCCATCGTCGAAAGGTTTCCTGCCACATCGCAGCGATAATTAAATTGAAACCTAGGGGTCCCTCAGCACCGCCCGTTCTAATACATCTATCCCATCTCACACCCTCCACCTCGATGCTTTCATGGCAAACCGTACCCACACTATCACACAGTGGATCAAGAAATGCATATTGAAGATGATAAGGTACATGTGCGTGCTGTAAACCCCGTCTAACATTGGCTACCGTGCAATGGTCGAAGGCCTGTAGGATATCTGCGTTGACCAGATGTGCTGTTTCCCCCTTGCCCCATGTAGAAGCATGCTGGCCGATGTGTTTCAAGCTCGCCGTGATCTCGTTCGTGGTGCGATTAGATTGGAAACCGTAAAGTCCGAGAGGGCGAAAGAGACCGTTTCGCTCGACATGTTGTTCCACCGCACCTCGTAGAGCTCTTTCCTTGCACAGCGCTCCTGGGAACAGATAATGGAAGCTTCTGAAGCGAGAGCCGAAAAATTCCAAAAATCACAATTTTTCGGTTTTTATCCAAACTCGGTTCCCCCAAGTGTTTCGATAGTAATACTGCACCTATGGGCCTGAAAATTTTACTGCCGAACGCGCCATAACCCACTACAGGTGCGGAAAATCTGTTTTCTCAAAATGAATTGTCAAATATCCTTCAATTTTTCGCAAAACCACCGAAAAGTTCCCACTTTGTCCTTTCTGGCCGGGTCGGCCAACTGGGCGCCGGCGGTAAACCGTCAACCTTTGTTACCGCCGGGGGACTCGCACAGCTTCCTGACAACATATGATGTCGAAAAAAAATACACAGAACAAAAAATTTTTCAGCCCAAGCAATTTCGAACCTCTCGGATGCAACAGCCGAACGCCCCCGATGCTTCTGGATTGTCTTCTGTACGAGCTCTGTAGCTCTCCTGCAGCCCGAGTTACGTGCGTAAATCGACAGCACCTCTGAAGATGACTCGAACAATACGAATAGTTTGGCAAACCCAGCTCGAGTATCAGACCGAGTTCAGACCTCTGCATGCGACAGGCGGACGCGGCTGATGTCTCTCAATCGATTCCTGTGATAACCAGGCCTGCAGCCCCCCCCCCTACAGCCCGAGTTAAGTGCAGGAAACCGACAGCACCTCTCAGGATGACTCGAACAATACGAATAGTTTCGCAGACCTAGTTCGGGCAGCAGACGGAGTTCCGATCTGGATTCGAAAGGCGGACGCGCCTGATGTCTCCGAATCGATTCCAGTATGCAGTCCCCCTACAGCCCGAGTTAAGCGCAGAGAACCGACAGCATCTCTCAAGATGACTCGAACAATACGAATAGTTTAGCGATTCTAGATCGGGCAGCAGACCGAGTTCAGAGCTCTGGATTCACCAGACAACGGCCACTGATGATTCTGAATCAGATTCTGTACGTATAAACCCTGTAGCTGTCCTTTAGCTCGAGTTAAGTACAGAAAACCGAGAGCGTCTGTCAAGATGACTCGAATAATACGAATAGGTTTGCGGACCTAGCTCGGCTAGCAGACCGAGTTCAGACCTCCAGACCTCTGGGTTCAACAGGCGAACGCGCCTGATCATTCTGAATCGATTAGCTGTGCTTACCAGCTCTGTAGCTGTCCTGAAGCTCGAGTTATGTTGAGAAAACCGTCATCGCGTGTCGAGATGACCCGAAACGGGCGATCCCGCCCGTGTGCTTTTTGGCAGTAAAAGGTACCCGATCGAGCTGAGATCAAGATGGCGAGCGGGAATAAGAGCGAAAATCACGTGAAAAAAATACTAGAGCTCTAACGAATGATTGAATTTCGAGAACAAAACTTTCAACCGACCAAAAGTCAGCAAAAGTTCCGTCGATATTTTCTTGCCAACTAGCCCGGAATTACTCTTAAGCTTCCAGCAACAACTTGCTAAGGGAAGCTCTACGAGTTACTAGCTCCACCCCGCGCCGGAATTCCTCTAGCTCATCGATGCCGAAGAGCTCTACGAGGTACTGGTGCCGGCGGTGAACCGTCAACCTGGTCACCGCCGGGAACCTCGTAGAGCTCCTTGCACGCGTAAGAGTGCTCAGCATCAAAAGAGAGGGCTTCTGGAAGAATTTCTCGAAAAAGAAAACATGATTTTTTTTCAGGTCGACATAAAGTTGGTTTCGCCAAGTGTTTTGATAGTAAAAGTGAACCCAGAGAGCTCATATTAAGACGCAGAGGCTCTCATAGTCGTCACAGGTGCGAAAAATCTGCTTTCTCAAAATAAATGGTCAAATATCTTTCGAATATTCGCAAAACCACCCAAAAGTTGTCACTTTGTCCTTTCTGGCCGGGTCCACAAACTAGCTCCACCCCGCGCCGGAATTCCTCTAGCTCATCGATGCCGAAGAGCTCTACGAGGTACTAGCTCCACCCGCGCCGGAATTCCTCTATCATCGATGCCGAAGAGCACTACGAGGTACTTGGTAGCGTCCAAAAGCAGGAGAGCACTTGTAGCTTCCAAAACCCGGAGAGCAAAAAGGACACACACCGGAAAGCCTTCCTGGCAAGCCCACAGGTGAAGCTCTTCCTGGGGCTCCCCTGCAGAGTCTCTGAAGCGCTGCCAGAATCACTTCCACGCGTGCACGCGTGCAGGCACGCGTGGACGCTTGCTGGAAGCTCTCCCGGACTTGCTGCTGGGACGAGCGAACTGCTGCGAGGATCGTGGACCGGCGAAGATGGGCTGCTGGCGGGCACCACCCAGCTTCGAACCTAAAACCCTCCAGCTCTCAGAGAGCTCTCCGGGAATTGAGGGCACACACAGGAAGCCTTCCTAGCAAGCCCACAGAAACTCTCGGGAATCTCTTCTGGGGCTGTGGAGCTCCCCTGCAGCCTCTGACGAGCTGCCAGAAATGCTCCCACGCGTGCCTGCACGCGAGCAGGCACGCGTAGACGCTTGCCGGAAGCTCTCCCCCTATGTTTGGTACCTGATATATTTCGTTAGTTGCATTAATATTCAAATTACAATTGTTCGTTTCATTCAGTATGATTATTATATTCTCATCATTAAAAATCGTATGTGTGATTTTTAGTAGTATTATCATTATTGTTTTTTAGTGATACATCAGAATTTCATATGAGCGTGTTCATTACGAATTCATAATGTTTATCAGCATATAGATGCAGGTAGTTTTTGTACAAGCGATTCGAGATTTCGAGGCGCGTTCATTGTTTGTAAAAGCGCAGTTATTCAGTTGCGTAAACTTGTTTGAGGTTGGAAGAAATAAGAGCGCGTCAGATAGAAAAAAATATTTCTTTTCGCCGCTGCCGGGACGACGAGTGCGAGGATCCTGGACCGGCGAAGATGGGCTGCTGGCGGGCACCACCACCGTCCAGCTTCTACAACCTCGTAGAGCTCTCCGTTATCGATGAGCTAGAGGAATTCCGGCGCGGGGTTGGGCTAGTTGGTTGACCCGACCAGAACGGACAATGTGACAACGTTTGGTGGGTTTTGCGAAAAAAATGTTGGACCATTTATTTCGAGAAAGCAGATTTTTCGCACTTGTAGTGGGTTAAGCGCATCTGCCTTTATTGTCAGGTCTGTAGCTGCAATATTACTATCTAAACTCTTAGGGGAATCGACGTTGGATAAAAACAGAAAAACGTAATTTTTCGAGTTTCTCAGGTCTCTCTATACGCTTTCTTCATGCTTACCGAGGAGCGCCGTGTGAGGAAAGAGCTCTACGAGGGCCCCGGCGGTAAGTTGACGGTTTACGGCCTCGAACAATATGAATAGTTTGGCAAACCTAGCTCGAGTATCAGACCGAGTTCAGACCTCTGCATGCGACACGCGGACGCGTCTGATGTCTCTGCATCGATTCCTGTGATTACCAGCCCTGCAGCCCCCCCTACAGCCCGAGTTAAGTGCAGGAAACCGACAGCACCTCTCAGAATGAGTCGAACAATACGAATAGTTTCGCGGACCTAGTTCAGACAGCAGACAGAGTTCGGAGCTCTCGATTCGAAAGGCGGACGCGCCTGATGTATCCAAATGAATTCCAGTGATTACCAGCCATGCAGCCCCCCCTACAGCCCGAGTTAAGTGCAGAGAACCGACAGCATCTCTCAAGATGACTCGAACAATACGAATAGTTTCGCGATTCTAGATCGGGCAGCAGACCGAGTTCAGAGCTCTGGATTCAACAAGACAACGGCCACTGATGATTCTGAATCAGATTCTGTACGTATCAGCTCTGTAGCTGTCCTGTAGCTCGATTTAAGTACAGAGAACCGAGAGCGTCTGTCAAGATGACTCGAATAATACGAATAGGTTTACGGACCTAGCTTGGCTATGAGGCTGAGTTCAGACCTCTGGGATCAACAGGAGAACGCGCCTGCTCATTCTGGATCGATTAGCTGTGCTTACCAGATCTGCAGCTGTCCTGAAGCTCGAGTTATCTTCAGAAAACCGTCACCGCGTGTCAAGATGACAAAATTTTCAACCGAGCAAAAGTCAGCAAAAGTTTCGTCGAGATTTTTCTTGCCAACTAGCTCTCCAGCGCCCCAGAATTACTCTTAAGCTTCCAGCAATAACTTGCTAAGGGAAGCTCTACGAGTTATGTAGATATATGTACGGAAGCGTGAAGATCAGTTTCAGAGAAGAGACATCATGGGACACCCTCTGGAGAATGAAGACTCGGTAGCGTCCAAAACCCGGAGAGCGAAGACACCCTCGGGGACGGCAATTTGGCAGCGTCCAAAACCCGAAGCGCAAAGAGAATCTCGGGGACGGGGTATATTTCCTGGAGGGCCCTGGGGAGCCCCTAGAGCGCTGCGGAAGCGCTGCCAGAAACGCTTCTATGCGTGCCTGCACGCATGAGGCACGCGTGGAAGCTTGCCGGAAGCTCTCCCGGACCCGTTGCCGGGTCGCCGGAGTCGCTGCGAGGCCTGTGGACCGCCGTGGAGGAGCTCCTGGCAGGCACCACCACCGTCCGGCTTCTATTCTTAAGCCCTTTAGCTCTCAGCGAGCTCTCCTGGACTGGGCGCCGGCGGTAAACCGTCAACCTTGGTTACCGCCGGGAGACTCGTAGAGCTTCCTAGCTCGACTTAAGTTGAGAAAACCGACAGCACCTACCAACATTCCGACTCATAGTCAATATTTTTTTCCCTCTGAATGCGACAGTCGGACGCGTCTGATGTCTGCGAATCGATTCCTGTCAATACCAGCCCTGCAGCCCCCCTAGAGCCCGAGTGAAGTGCAGAAAACCGACAGCACCTCTCAGGATGACTCGAACAATACGAATAGTTTTGCGGACCTAGTTTGGGCAGAGTTCAAAGCTCTGGATTCGACAGGCGGACGTGCCCGATGTCTTCAAATCGATTCCTGTGACCACCAGCACTGTAGCCCCCCTCAGCGCGAGTTGAGTGAAGAAAACCGAGAGCACTTCTCAAGATGACTCGACCAATACGAATAGTTTCGCGATTCTAGATCATGCAGCAGACCGAATTCAGAGCTCTGGATTCGAAAGACAAACGCAACTGATGATTTTGAATTGGTTTCTGTAAATATGAGCTCTTTAGCTGTCCTACAGCTCGAGTTAAGTACAGAAAACCGAGAGTTCCTGTCAAGATGACCCGAATAATACGAATAGGTTTGCGGACCTAGCTCGGCTAACAGACCGAGTTCAGACCTCTGGATTGAACAGGCGAACGCTACATCGATTAGCTGTGCTTACCAGCTCTGTAGCTGTCCTGAAGCTCGAGTTATGTTCAGAAAACCGTCAGCACGTATCAAGATGACTCAAAACGGCCGATCCCGCCAGCGTGCTTTTCGATAGTAATATTCACCCGATCGAGCTGAGATCAAGATGGCGAGCGGGAATAAGATCGAATATCACGGGAAAAAATACTAGAGCTCTAACTGGGATCCGGCGGTAAACCGTCAACCAGGTAACCGCCGGGAGCCTCGTAGAGCTCTATTCTGGCGCGGCGCTGCTCGAAGCACACGAAAGAAGCTTTCTCAAGCGTGAAGAAGAAATATCGGAAAATATGTTTTTTAAACTTTGTATCTTCGCTTCGTGGACCTAGCTGCCGAGGTCGGACCTCTCGATGCGAGAAAAATCGCGCCGGGTGATACTGGGTCGGTTTATATGCGTGCCAGCTCTGTAGCTCTTCTAAATCTTCAGTTAAGGGAAACCAACAACACTCGTCAAAATGATCGTATATTACAAATAGTTTTGCGGGCCTAGCTCGAGCAGCAGACCGAGTTCAGACCTCTCGATGGGACAGACGAACGCGCCTGATGATTCTGAATCGGTTTCTGTAAGTATCAGCTCTGTAGCTGTCCTAAATCTCGAGTTAAGTACAGAAAACCGTCAACGCGTGTCAAGATGACTCGAAACGGCCGACGGTTCCCTCAAGTCTTCTGATAGTAATATTACAGCTACAGACCTGGGAATTTAACTGGCAGACGCGGCATAACCCGCTACAGGTGGGAAAAATACCTGTTTGCAAAACGAACTTTCAAATTTTGCACAAAGATAGAATAACGGACCCCAAGTCGTCACATTGTCTCGTAAGGTCGGGTCGGCCAACTAGCTCCACCTGCGCCCGAATTCCTCTTAGCTCACCTTGCCGAAGAGCTCTACGAGTTACGAATGGTTGAATTTCGAGAACAAAATTTTCAACCGACCAAAAGTCACCAAAAGTTCCGTCGAGATTTTTCTTGCCAACTAGCTCTCCAGCGCGCCGGAATTGCTCTTAGCTTCCAGCAATAACTTGCTAAGGGAAGCTCTACGAGTTAACTTGGTAGCGTCCAAAACCCGGAGAGCAACTGGGAACCGGCCGTGAACCGTCAACCGGGTTACCGCCGGGCACCTCGTAGAGCTTTTTTCTTGCACAGCGCTCCTCGAAACACATCAAGAGAGCTTCTGAAGCGAGAGCCGAAAAACGCGAAGAATCACGATTTTTCGGTTTCCATCCAAAATCGTTCCTGCAAGTCTTTCGATAGTAATACTGCAGCTACGGACTTGAAAATTCAACTGGCAGACGCGTCATAACTCACTGTACGTGAGAAAAATACGGTTTCTCGAAATGAATTGTCAAATATCTTTCAAATCTTAGCAAAACCGACCCAAAGTCATCACTTTGTCTCTTAAGGCCGGGTCGGCCAACTAGCTCCACCCCGCGCCGGAATTCCTCTAGCTCATCGACGGCGAAGAGCTCTACGAGGTAAGAGACTGGGCGCCGGCGGTAAACCGTCAACCTTCGTTTTTTGCGGACTTTGCGGTCGACTGTGCAGGCTTTCCAGCCTAGTCGGAAGCAAGGAAGCGGACGTATAGGGAGCAGGCGAAGCCTCACCGATCCTGACGATCAGGAAGACGACAGCCTAAGCTCTTATGAGTGTGTGAAGTGAAGCACGCACGCACGACACGCACAAGCATGGCATGAGCGAGCAGCGAACACCGATCACATCAACTCAAATCCGAAATACGCTTGTACAACCCGCGGTATGACAAGAGCCTTATGCTCAGCGTCAAATGTGAAGTGATGAATTAATGAGATCAAATACTATCGAACCTCTTTGAGGCATCAGTACGTCTCAATCAACAGGCACGTCGGAACGATCAAGAAAATGAATGAAACCTGTCTCTGAATCCGTCTCACTGAACAAGCACATGACACAATACAAGCAAGCAACAAAGAGAGGCGGCGGCAGGCAGCATATACTCAGGTATAATGTATAGTATTAGCAGGCCTCGTAAACACAGGCCTCGTAGACGCAGCACTCGCCACAGAACCTGATCGCGCCAGTCCCTGAAGTCTCTGGACGACGGCCTCAAGTTGATTTTGTCTAGCCTCCAAGCTTCTGTACCGTTTGTCCAAGCTGGACATTGCAACACCCTGCTTCTGTACCTGGGTCTGAACATTATCGATTTTACAACCCTGAACTACTATGGCGTCCTGGATCCTCTCAGTATTGTTATCCATCTTATGCATCGTCTGGAGTAGTAAGCACTTCATGTCATCCTGCCTTCGCTGTTCTACACCGAAAGTTGCATACCAGTGGTCACGAATAGCTTCATCCCACTCCTCTTCTGTCGCAAAACCGAAAGCTGCATACTCTTGTCCTCGTATGTTGGCGCCTTTAGAGCTCTTGGCCGGTTTGGCGCTGCTATGATTTCGTTGGCCTTTGCCTCTGCCTTTGCGGTGACCTCGTACAGGATTCGATACCTCATTGAGCGTGACGGGACGATTCAGACACCCCTGGGACGCTCCTGACAAGGCGCGGCTATCAGAATCAGACTGCACGTTCGGAGAAGACTCCTCACTCGAGGGTGCCTCCAGCTCCTCCTCCGCCGCCACAGTCACTTTCCCAAGAAGAACTCCTGAAGCTCCTCCCTCCATCCCAACGACGCTCTCTGTCTGACAGCCGACTTCACAATGAAAGTCCGCAACATCCGTACTAGAAGAAGCCTGCACTCCAATATCTACCGAAGAGACCCGTGGGCAAACCACCATCATCTGAGAAAACTGATCGCCTCCGAATCCCTGACCAACCTCCTCCCGCATCAAACTGCAAGAAAGATTCTCCGAGGGTGTCGTAACGGCAGCTTGCTCAACCTCCAAATGATTATACCGAGTCTGCAATCCAACATCAAACACGGGATCCGCAGCCAGCACTCCAGCATTTGCCGAAGGGGCACATGAATATTTGGCTTGAAGCATACGGCAAGAGAGATTCTCCGAAACAGTCGTAATGTCAGCCTCCTCCTCCTCCTCCAAACTGCATTTAACAACAAGGGGATCGCGCAACAAGAGATAATCTAGAACCAAATCGGCAGTCGTCCGTTCCAACCCTGGCGGTGGGAGACACGTAGGTGGCACCAAACCTTCCAGAGGCAAACGAACAGGTGAATGCACACAGTATCCGTTTTGAACAGCCAGCGCCCGACGCATAATGCGAGCACTTGCACTCCGTACGTGTGGCATAGCGAGAGATTGCAGAGACTGCCTCGGAAGCACCCAGCAAAACAAATCAATTGAAGACCACTCAAGGCGATCAAACGTGTCAAATGAAAGGCGATGCAATATCACTCTAGGCGACAAACGTGTGACTCCCTGACGCGCACTCGATCCCACTGGAGGTTACCCAGGCAGAGGGGATCAAATGTCAAGCGCCTTGAACCGAGATTTTCTTGAGCCGGGGGGTTCAACCTTTGTTACCGCCGGGTGACTCGTAGAGCTTCCTGACAGCATATAGTGAGGGAAAAAATCCAGAGAACGACTAGTTTTTTCAGCCCAAGCGATTTCAGACCTCTCAAGATGACTCTAAGAAAAAAATAGTTTCGCAATCCAGTTCGAGTATCAAACCGAAGTCAGACCTCTGGATGCACTAGGCGGACGCGTCTGATGTCTGTAAATCGACCCATGTGATTAACAGCCCTGCAGCCACGCTGAAGACCGAGTTAAGTGCAGAAAACTGACAACATCTCTCAGAATGACGCGAATAATACAATAGTTTCGCAGATCTAAATCGAGCAGCAGACCGAGTTTCGAGCTCTAGAATCGACCGACGGACGCGAGTGATCTGTGGAAATCGATTTGTGTGACCCGCAGCACTGTAGCCCTCCCCCAGCACGAGGTGAGTGCAGAAAATTAAAGCACTTCTCAAGATGATTCGGACAATAGGAATAGTTTTACGGACCTAGCTCGAGCAGCAGGCCGATGAGCTCTCGAATCAACAGACGAACGCGTCGGATGATTCCCGATCGATTTCTGTGACTATGAGCTCTGTAGCTGCCCTACAGCTCGCGTTAAGTACAGAAAACCGAGAGCGTCTATCAAGATGACTCGAATAATACGAATAGGTTTGCGGACCTAGCTCGGCTAGCAGACCGAATTCAGACCTCTAGATTCAACAGGCGAACGCGCCTGATGATTCAGAATGTGATAGGTGTGCTTACCAGCTCTGTAGTTGCCCTACAGCTCGAGTGAAGTATAAAATACCGACAGCACGTGACAAGATGACTCAAAACGGCCGATCCCGCCAGTGTGCTTTTTGGCAGCAAAAGGTACCCGATCGAGCTGAGATCAAGATGGCGAGCGGGAATAAGATCGAATATCACGGGAAAAAATACTAGAGCTCTAACGAATGTTCAAATTTTGAGAACAAAATTTTCAACCGAGCAAAAGTTGTGAAAAGTTCAGTTTTATTTTTTCGAGCCAACCAGCGCGCCGGAATTACTCTTAAGCTTCCAGCAACTAGCTTGGGGAAGCTCTACGAGTCATTCTGAAGAGCTCTACGAGGTATTACTCTTAGCTTTCGGCATTTACTTGCTGAGGGAAGCTCTACGAGTTACTGGGCGCCGGCGGTAAACCGTCAACCTTCGTTACCGCCGGGGGACTCGTAGAGCTTCCTGACAACATATAATGTCGAAAAAAATTGCAGAGAACAAATAGTTTTTCAGCCCAACTCGAGTATCAGACCGAGTTCAGACCTCTGAATGCGACAGACGGACGCGTCTGATGTCTCCGAATCGATTCCTGTGATTACCCGCCCTGCAGCCTCCCTACAGCCCGAGTTAAGTGCAGAACGCCGACAGTAGCTCTCAAGATGACTGGAAGAATACGAACAGTTTCGTGATTCTTGATCGCGCAGCAGACCGAGTTCAGAGCTCTGGATTCGACAGACAAACGCGACTGATGATTCTGAATCGGTTTCTGTAACTATCAGCCCTGTAGCTGTCCTATAGCTCGAGTTAAGTACAGGAAACCGAGAGCGCTATCAAGATGATTCGAATAATACGAATAGGTTTGCGGACCTGGCTCGGCTAGCAGACCGAGTTCAGACCTCTGGTTGGAACAGCCGAACGCGCCTGATGATTCTGAGTCGATGAGGCGTGCTTACCAGCTCTGTAGCTGTCCTATATCTCGAGTTGAGTTCAGAATACCGACAGTGGGAATCAAGATGACTCGAATAATACGAATAGGTTTGCGGACCTAGCTCGGCTAGCAAACCGAGTTCAGAGCTCTGGGTTCAACAGGCGAACGCGCCTAATCATTCTACATCGATTAGCTGTGCTTACCAGCTCTGTAGCTGTCCTACAGCTCGAGTTAAGTACAAAATACCGACAACGCGTATCAAGATGACTCGAAACGGCCGATCCCGCCAGTGTGCTTTTTGGCAGTAAAAGGTACCCGATCGAGCTGAGCTCAAGATGGCGAGCGGGAATAAGATCGAACTGGCGCCGGCGGTGAACCGTCAACCTGGTCACCCCCGGGAACCTCGTAGAGCTCCTAGCACGTAGGAGTGCTCAGCATCAAAAGAGAGGGCCTCTGGAAGCATTTGTCGAAAAAGAGAAAACGTGATTTTTTTCATGTCGATACGAAGATTGTTGCGCCAAATGTTTTGATAGTGAAAGTGCGCCTAGAGAGCTCATATTAAGACAGGGAGGCCCTCATATCCGTTACAGGTGCGAAAAATCTGCTTTCTCAAAATGAATTGTCAAATATCTTTCAAAAATTCGCAAAATCACCCAAAAGTTGTCACATTCTCCGCCTCGGCCGGGTGGGCCAACTAGCTCCATCCCGCGCAGGAATTCCTCTAGCTCATCGATGCCGAAGAGCTCTACGAGGTATATCACGGTAAAAAATACTAGAGCTCTAACGAATGTTCAAATTTTGAGAACAAAATTTTGAACCGATCAAAATTTGTGAAAAGTTCAGTTCTTTTTTTCGAGCCAACTAGCTCTCCAGCGCTTCGGAATACTCTAAAGCTTCCAGCAATAACTTGCTAAGGGAAGCTCTACGAGTGACTGGGCGCCGGCGGTAAACCGTCAAACTTTGTTACCGCCGAGGGACTCGTAGAGCTTCCTGGCAGTATATAATGTGCCCAACAAATCCAGAGAACGACTAGCTTTCCAGCCGAATAACAAAAAGACGAAAATTTTGACAACCCAGCTCGAGTACCAAACCGAGTTCAAACTTCTCAATGCGACAGGGGGACGCGTCTGATGTCTGCGAATCGCCTGATGTGATTACGAGCCCTGCAGCCCCCCTACAGCCCGAGTTGAGTGCAGATAACGGACAGCAGCTCTAAGGATGACGGCAATAATACAATAGTTTCGCAGACCTAGTTCGAGCAGCAGACCGAGTTCTGAGCTCTGGATTCGACAGACGCACGCGCCTGATGTCTTCGAATCGATTTCTGTGACCAGCAGCACTGAAGCCCTCCCCCAGCACGAGTTAAGTGCAGAAAACCGAGAGCACTTCTCCAGATCACTCGAATAAGAAGAATAGGTTCACAGGCAGCAGGCCGAGTTCACAGCTCTTGATTTGAAAGACGGCCGCGTCTGATGATTTCCAATCGATTCCTCTGACTATGAGCTCTGTAGCTGCCCTACAGCTCGAGTTGAGTAGAGAAAACCGAGAGCGTCTGTCAAAATCACTCGAATAATACGACTAGGTTTGGAGACCTAGCTCGGCTAGCCGACCGAGTTCAGACCTCTGGAATCAATAGGCGAACGCGCCTGTTCATTCTGAATGCGATAGGTGTGCTTAGCAGCTCTGTAGCTGCCCTACAGCTCGAGTTAAGAACAAAATACCGACAACGCGTATCAAGATGACTCGAAACGGCCAATCCCGCCACAGTGCTTTTCGATAGTAATATTCACCCGATCGAGCTGAGATCAAGATGGCGAGCGAACATAAGATCGAATATCACGGGAAAAAATACCAGAGCTCAAACGAATTGTTGAATTTCGAGAATGAAATTTTCTATCGAGCAAAAGTTGTTAAAAGTTCAGTCGAGATTTTTCGAGCCAACTAGCTCTGCGGCGCGCCGGAATTACTCTTAAGCTTCCAGCAACTAGCTTAGGGAAGCTCTACGAGTCACTCGAAAATTTGTAAGCGTCCAAAACCCGGATAGCGAAGCCATGCACGGAACGCCGCACGGGGATCTCTGCCAGGCCGCCTGAAACGATGCGGCGGGACTGGAAACCTCGCAGGAGACGCTTGCAGGGGCGGCGTTTACGATGCGTGGGGCCCTGCACAGCGCGCAAGGAAGATTTGCCTAGGAGCCTGGAAGAACTGCCGAAGCTCTTCCGAAGCTCTGCCGAAGCGCTTCGCGCACCCTGGAGCCACGCGTATTGGGAAACGCTAGGAAGCCACGCTCCCGGACCCGCTGCAACCTCCGGCAGGGCGCTGCGAGAATCGTGGACCGGCGGAGGTGGGCGTGTGCTCCGCACCACCCACCGCCGGCTTCTTATCTGAAACCCTCAGCTTTCCAAGGAGCTATCCGGGAATTTTCCTGGGAATCCCACGGAAGCTCGCGTGAAGCTCTTCTGGGGCTCTGGGGGGTTCCCCGGCAGCGCTTCCGAAGCGCTGCCAGGAACGCCTCCACGCGTGCGGGCACGCCTGGAAGCTTGCCGGAAGTTCTCCCGGACCAGCTGCCGCATCAGGCGGGGCGCTGCGGGGATCGTGGAGCGGCGGAGATGGGCTGCTGGCGGGCACCACCACCGTCCGGCTTCTAATAACTCGTAGAGCTTCCCTGAGCTAGTTATAGCTGGAAGCTAAGAGTAATTCCGGCGCGCTGGAGAGCTAGTTGGCTCGAAAAAAAAAGAACTGAACTTTTCACAACTTTTGGTCGGTTGAAAATTATCTTCTCAAAATGACTCGTAGAGCTTCCCCAAGCTAGTTGCTGGAAGCTTAAGAGGAATTCCGGCGCGCTGGAGAGCTAGTTGGCAAGAAAAATCTCGACGGAACTTTTGGTGACTTTTGGTCGGTTGAAAATTTTGTTCTCGAGATTTGACCATTCGTTTAGAGAATCCAGATGTTTATCGAGTGATATTCGACTATTTCCCGCTCGCCATCTGATCTCAAGCTCGATCGGGTCAACTTTGAAGGGCGAAAGGCATCTGAGGATCGGACCGTATATGTATAGATATTCCCGTGTGTAGGCATATTTATGAACATAAACTCGAGCTCTAGGGCAGCTACAGAGCTGGTAAGCACAGCTAATGCATGCAGAATGATCAGGCGCGTTCGCCTGTTGAACCCAGAGGTCTGAACTCGGTCTGTGAGCCGAGCTAGGTCCGCAAACCTGTTCGTATTATTCGAGTCATCTTGACAGAAACTCTCGGTTTTCTGTACTTAACTCGCTACAGAGATGATATTCACAGAAACTGATTCAGAATCGTTGGTTGCGTTTGTCTGTCGAATCCAGAGCTCTGAACTCGGTCTTCTGCTCGATCTAGAATCGCGAAACTATTCGTATTGGTCGAGTCATCTGGAGAAGTGCTCTCGGTTTTCTTCACTCAACTTGCGCTGAGAGGGGGCTATAGTGCTCGTTGTCATATGAATCGATTTAAAGAGATCATGCGCGTCCGCCTGTCGAAACCAGAGCCCGGAACTCGGTCTGCTGCCCGAACTAGGTTCGCGAAACTATTGTATTGTTCGAGTCATCCTGAGAGATGCTGTCGGTCTTCTGCACTGACCTCGGGCTGTAGGGGGGCTGCGGGGCTGGTAATGACAGGAGTTGATTCGCTCAGACGCGTCCGCTTGTCGCATTCAGAGGTCAAAAACTATTCACTATGAGTCAGAATGTTGGTAGGTGCTGTCGGTTTTCTCAACTTAAGTCGAGCTTGGAAGCTCTACGAGTTCCCCGGCGGTAACCAAGGTTGACGGTTTACCGCCGGCGCCCAGTT